>OY723410.1:56849451-57071951 GCA_963210345.1 Inga oerstediana | reverse complement strand
AAACTTCACCACCGTACCAAAATGAAATCTACTCGTTACATTTTCGATTTTTTTGTTGCATCCCCCCTTTCTAGACCCAATGCAACTTTCTAGGGGTTCCGGGAATGGATTTGCAAAAGTCGGATTTTTGGTGGCATGGGTTGGCAACCATGTTCGGGGTCCGGGCAAGTGGTGGCAGCCCTGGGCAAGGTGGTGGCAAGGTTTGGCAGCCTTGGAAAGGGTCCGGGCAAGGTTTGGCAGCCTTGGAAAGGGTCCGGGCATGGTTTGGCACACTTGGGCAGGGTCCGGGCAAGTCCTGGCACGTCTAGGACTGGGTCTGGCACGTCCAGGACCTGCTCAGCACTTGCCCGGGCAAGGTTCTGCGCAGTACAAAAACTTCACCACCGTACCAAAATGAAATCTACTCGTTACATTTTCGATTTTTTTGTTGCATCCCCCCTTTCTAGGCCAATGCACCTTTCTAGGGGGTCCGGGCATGGATCTGCAAAAGTCGGATTTTTGGTGGCATGTGTTGGCAACCATGTTCGGGGTCCGGGCAAGTGGTGGCAGCCCTGGGCAAGGTGGTGGCAAGGTTTGGCAGCCTTGGAAAGGGTCCGGGCAAGGTTTGGCACACTTGGGCAGGGTCCGGGCAAGTCCTGGCACGTCCAGGACTGGTTCTGGCACGTCCAGGACCTGCTCAGCACTTGCCCGGGCAAGGTTCTGCGCAGTACAAAAACTTCACCACCGTACCAAAATGAAATCTACTAGTTACATTTTCGATTTTTTTGTTGCATCCCCCCTTTCTAGGCCCAATGCAACTTTCTAGGGGGTCCGGGCATGGATTTGCAAAAGTCGGATTTTTTGTGGCATGGGTTGGCAACCATGTTCGGGGTCCGGGAAAGTGGTGGCAGCCCTGGGCAAGGTGGTGGCAAGGTTTGGCAGCCTTGGAAAGGGTCCGGGCTAGGTTTGGCACACTTGGGCAGGGTCCGGGCAAGTCCTGGCACGTCCAGGACTGGTTCTGGAACGTCCAGGACCTGCTCAGCACTTGCCCGGGCAAGGTTCTGCGCATTACAAAAACTTCACCACCGTACCAAAATGAAATCTACTCGTTACATGTTCGATTTTTTTGTTGCATCCCCCCTTTCTAGGCCCAATGCAACTTTCCAGGGGGTCCGGGCATGGATTTGCAAAAGTCGGATTTTTGGTGGCATGGGTTGGCAACCGTGTTCGGGGTCCGGGCAAGTGGTGGCAGCCCTGGGCAAGGTGGTGGCAAGGTTTGGCAGCCTTGGAAAGGGTCCGGGCAAGGTTTGGCACACTTGGGCAGGGTCCGGGCATGTCCTGGCACGTCCAGGACTGGTTCTGGCACGTACAGGACCTGCTCAGGACTTGCCCGGGCAAGGTTCTGCGCAGTACAAAAACTTCACCACCGTACCAAAATGAAATCTACTCGTTACATTTTCGATTTTTTTTGTTGCATCCCCCCTTTCTAGGCCCAATGCAACTTTCCAGGGGGTCCGGGCATGGATTTGCAAAAGTCGGATTTTTGGTGGCATGGGTTGGCAACCATGTTCGGGGTCCGGGCAAGTGGTGGCAGCCCTGGGCAAGGTGGTGGCAAGGTTTGGCAGCCTTGGAAAGGGTCCGGGCAAGGTTTGGCATACTTGGGCAGTGTCCGGGCAAGTCCTGGCACGTCCAGGACTGGTTCTGGCACGTACAGGACCTGCTCAGGACTTGCCCGGGCAAGGTTCTGCGCAGTACAAAAACTTCACCACCGTACCAAAATGAAATCTACTCGTTACATTTTCAATTTTTTTGTTGCATCCCCCCTTTCTAGGCCCAATGCAACTTTCCAGGGCGTCCGGGCATGGATTTGCAAAAGTTGGATTTTTGGTGGCATGGGTTGGCAACCATGTTCGGGGTCCGGGCAAGTGGTGGCAGCCCTGGGCAAGGTGGTGGCAAGGTTTGGCTACCTTGGAAAGGGTCCGGGCAAGGTTTGGCACACTTGGGCAGGGTCCGGGCAAGTCCTGGCACATCCAGGACGGGTTCTGGCACGTCCAGGACTGGTCCTGGCTGGTTCAGGACTTACTCAGGACTTGCCCGGGCAAGGTTCTGCGCAGTGCAAAAACTTCACCCCCGTACCAAAATCAAAACTACTCGTTACATTTGTGATTTTATTTGTGCATTCACTCATACTCATCCCCCCTACATGTGGGGGTGCCCGGCCGCCGGAGCCACCGCCCGTGGTGGCCGTTTGAGTCCGCCCAAGGCTGAACACTAAAAAATTCGTCCAATATTCTACGGGTGTCGAAAAATTATGAAACTTGGGGGTTGATCTTCTGTTATGGTGCCTAGCATTGCTGCAAAAAATCGTGGAAAAATTCGATCTCTAGTTCCCTAAAAAAAAAGTTGTCGTTTGAGAAAAAAGTATGTATGTTCGTGCCACAATGGAAAAGGCTCAAATTGCATATATAGGGGGGCACCCCCATCCCCCCTCCACATGGCAGCCAAGGTCACACACAAGAGAGGCATAGATTGTCCCTTGGTGCAGAACAAGTGCGTGAGCCATGGGTTCAAGTTCCTTGGTCACTTCGTACGTCGGCGCTTCCCGTGGCGGCCGGCGAGTAGTGGGGCGGCCTCCGGCGACTTTTCCGACGAATTTTCCGGAGGACCCTAAAATGTGTTGGATTTCATATGGGATGGATGGTGGCACGTACTTGGGGGTTCTTTGCCCTCCCGCGAGCGAGATACTCATCAATCCCGCTCCGTTAATGGAACGTGGTTCCTAGGCTAGGGCGCGGTGGGGCTCTCGCTCTTGTGAGGACATTGTAACCCCCTTCATGTGGGATAGATGGTGGCACGTACTTGGGGGTTCTTTGCCCTCCCACGAGCGAGATACACATCAAACCCGCATCCGTTGATGGAACGTGGTTCCTAGGCTAGGGCGCGGTGGGGCTCTCGCTCTTGTGAGGACAATGTTACCCCTTCATATGGGATGGATGGTGGCACGTACTTGGGGGTTCTTCGCCCTCCCACGAGTGAGATACTCATCAAACCCGCATCCGTTGATGGAACGTGGTTCCTAGGCTAGGGCGAGGTGGGGCTCTCGCTCTTGTGAGGACAATGTAACCCCCTTCATATGGGATGGATGGTGGCACGTACTTGGGGGTGCTTTGCCCTCCCGCGAGCGAGATACTCATCAAACCCGCATCCATTAAGGGGACTTGTGCTACCTACCCTTAGATGTTCTGGGCCTCACGCGCGCTACACTGATGTATTCAACGAGTCTATAGCCTTGGTCGACAGGCCCGGGTAATCTTTGAAATTTCATCGTGATGGGGATAGATCATTGCAATTGTTGGTCTTCAACGAGGAATTCCTAGTAAGCGCGAGTCATCAGCTCGCGTTGACTATGTCCCTGCCCTTTGTACACACCACCCGTCGCTCCTACCGATTGAATGGTCCGGTGAAGTGTTCGGATCGCGGCGACGTGAGCGGTTCGCTGCCACCGTCGTCGTGAGAAGTCCACTGAACCTTATCATTTAGAGGAAGGAGAAGTCGTAACAAGGTTTCCGTAGGTGAACCTGCGGAAGGATCATTGTCGATGCCACACAGAAAAGAGCGACCCGCGAACCGGTTGGAACAGAACTCTGAGCGGGGGAGGGCGACGGCCCGGCCGAGGCCTCTCCCGGCAACCAAACCCCGGCGCCCCAGGCGGCAAGGAAACAAAACAGAGCGAGGCACGCCCACCGGCGCCCGGCGTGGCGTCCCATGCCATTTGGATCCGAAATGACTCTCAGCAATGGATATCTCAGCTCTCGCATCGATGAAGAACGTAGCGAAATGCGATACTTGGTGTGAATTGCAGAATCCCGTGAACCATCGAGTCTTTGAACGCAAGTTGCGCCCGAAGCCACTAGGCCGAGGGCACGTCTTCCTGGGTGTCACGCAACGTCGCCAACGGTCGGCCGAAAAAGGGGCCCGACGTGACGGTCGCCAAGATCCACGGTGGTTGAGTGAACACTCGCTCGAGGCCATGACGTGCGCGTGTCGTCCCGCTGTGAGGGCCCGCCGGCGAGGGCAACCATGCGACAGCAGGGAGCCCCCCACTCGTACGTGACCCCAGGTCAGCGGGGCTACCCACTGAGTTTAGGCATATCAATAAGCGGAGGAAAAGAAACTAACGAGGATTCCCCTAGTAACGGTGAGCGAACCGGGAAAAGCCCACCATGAGAATCGGTCGCCCCCGGCGTCCGAATTGTAGTCTGGAGAAGCGTCCTCAGCAGTGGACCGGGCCCAAGTCCCCTGGAAAGGGGTGCCGGAGAGGGTGAGAGCCCCGTCGTACCCAGACCCTGTCGCACCACGAGGCGCTGTCGGCGAGTCGGGTTGTTTGGGAATGCAGCCCCAATCGGACGGTAAATTCCATCCAAGGCTAAATACTGGCGAGAGACCGATAGCGAACAAGTACCGCGAGGGAAAGATGAAAAGGACTTTGAAAAGAGAGTCAAAGAATGCTTGAAATTGTCAGGAGGGAAGCGAATGGGGGCTGGCGATGCGCCACGGTCGGATGTGGAAAGGTGCGAGCCTGTCTGCCGATCGACTCGGGGCGTGGACCGACGCGGATTGCGGCGGCGGCCCAAGCTCGGGCTGAGGATATGCCCGCGGACACGTCGTCGCCGCGATTGTGGCTGGCAGCGCGCGCCTCCACGGCGTGCCTCGACACCTGCGCGCTCCCGGCGTCTGCTTGCGAGCTCCCCATTCGGCCCGTCTTGAAACACGGACCAAGGAGTCTGACATGTGTGCGAGTCAACGGGTGGGTAAACCCGTAAGGCGCAAGGAAGCTGATTGGCAGGATCCCCTCGCGGGTTGCACCGCCGACCGACCTTGATCTTCTGTGAAGGGTTCGAGTGAGAGCATACCTGTCGGGACCCGAAAGATGGTGAACTATGCCTGAGCGAGGCGAAGCCAGAGGAAACTCTGGTGGAGGCCCGCAGCGATACTGACGTGCAAATCATTCGTCTGACTTCGGTATAGGGGCGAAAGACTAATCGAACCGTCTAGTAGCTGGTTTCCTCCGAAGTTTCCCTCAGGATAGCTGGAGCTCAAGTGCGAGTTCTATCAGGTAAAGCCAATGATTAGAGGCATCGGGGGCGTAACGCCCTCGACCTATTTTATTTTATTTTTGTTTATTCTTTGTGTTAGTGTGATACTCTTGAGATATGCTTTGTCTTCCAGGTACTTTAGTATATGCCCCGCAGATCCAAAGCACCTAAGACACCACAGAAAACAAGGAGCGTCCAAGAACTTTTGGAAGCTACGCAACCTCATAATCAACCAAAGGAAGGTGTACACACTGAGACTATAGTAATGGCTGAGGATGAAAATGATCACTTGGGTGTCAATGATTTCTTGGGAAGACAATCCGTGGGTATCAATCAGGAATCCGAGTACCTGAATTTCAAGCAAATAACTTTGAGATTAAGCAAACTATGCTGAAGATGGTTGAAATACATGGTCAGTATGCCGGAAATGATTTAGAAGATCCAAATCGGCACTTGATTCAATTTCTTGATGTTTGTGACTCATTCAAGCAAAATGGAGTTCCTAATGATGTGATTCGCCTTAGGCTTTTTCCTTACTCTTTACAAGGAAAAGCCAAAGAGTGGCTCAACAATTTAGAAGAGGGTAGTGTCACTTCTTGGGCTGAATTGGAGGAAAAGTTTAGATCAAGATTCTTTCCTCATAACAAGATGGTGGATGCTAGAGCTGCTCTAACTAATTTTTGCCAACAGTTTGGGGATCACTTATATGAAGCTTGGGAGAGGTTCAAGTTGCTGGTTAGGCAGAGTCCTGGCCATAATTTTGAGAAATGGGTCTTACTTCAAATCTTCAGTACCCGGTTAACTCCCAAATCTCGATCAGAATTGAATGCTGTGACTAATGGAGGAATTACAAAGCAACCGATGAATTATGTCTGGGGATGCTTAGATGACTTATCAGCTAACTTTATTCAGAACAACAATGACAAAAGATCTGTAAAGTCTACTGACAGAGTTAATGAGGACACTTCATCACAATTGGTGGGAATGTTAAATGCTCTTAACAAGAGGTTTGATAATCTTGAAGCTCAAGTACACCGATCTAATAGTAGAAACATGGGAGTTAATGCTATTTATGCTTCTTGTGATTATTGTGGAGATGGATATGCTACTGGACAATGCCTTATATCTCAACAGATAGAACCAGTCAATTATGCTGGAAACTACCATGGCAATAATCAGAGTAATCCATACTCCAATAACTACAATTCTGGGTGGCGTAAAAATCCTAATCTCTCTTGGAAACATGGTGCAACTCTTAATGAAGCATCCACTTCTAATATAAAGTCAATGACACCTCCTGGTTTTTATCACTTGGAAAAGGAAGTTAAGCCTATTCAAGAGCCCAAACCTGATCTTGAGGCAATGATATCTCAACTTGTTAGTTTTCAGCTAAAGAGTTCTCAAGATCAAGCTGCTGTTAATGCAACATTTAGTTCATCCATCAAGAATCTTGAGGTTCAAGTGGGTCAACTTGCAACTAATGTGAATGCATTACAACAAAGAGAGTTGCCAAGTAATACTGTGACTAATCCTCATAGAGATGGACAAGAGGAATGTAAAGCTCTCATATTAAGAAGTGGTAAAGAGTTACCTGAAATTCCACATCAAGTGAAGAAACCTTCAGCTTTTAATGGTGAGGCAACTCTTGAAGCTGTTATAGAGAATGATGATGAGCCTACTCAGAAGGCACATGGAAAGGTCAATGAAGCAAAAGTTGATAATGAGTCTAAGAAAAGTGAAGTGAAGAAGAAGGTTACTAATGAGAATCTTAAATGGGTGCCACCTTTGCCATTTCCTCAGAGATTCCAAAAGAAAGCTTTAGATGAGCAATACAAGAAGTTCTTGGGAATTTTCAAGCAACTGCACATCAATCTTCCTTTCCTTGAAGCTTTAGAGCAGATGCCTCAATATGTTAAGTTTCTAAAGGAGATGTTGAGTAAGAAGAGGAGGTTTGGTGATTATGAAATAGTACCTCTCACTGAAGAATGTAGTGCTATTATTCTCAACAAGTTGCCAGCTAAACAGAAAGATCCTGGTAGTTTTTCTATACCTTGCATAATTGGAGAGAAGTTTCAAGGTGGAGCATTATGTGATCTAGGCTCAAGTATCAACTTGATGCCACTATCTGTGTTTAGAAAATTGCAACTTGGTGAAGCTCATCCAACCTCTGTGACACTTCAGTTAGCTGATCGAAGTTTAGCTTATCCAAAGGGTATCATTGAAGATGTTTTAGTTAAAGTTGATAAGTTTATCTTCCCAGCTGATTTTATTGTATTAGATTGTGATGAAGATAGTACTCTCCCACTCATTATAGGAAGACCCTTCCTAGCTACAGCTCGAACTTTGATTGATATTGAAAATGGGGAGATCAAGTTAAGAGTGAATGATGAAGAGGTTATTTTTAACATGAACAAGGCATTGAAGTATCCTAGGGACACTACTGATTGCTTCATGGTTGATATATTAGATGAGGTCATTCAAGAGACTTTGGATTCTTATGCTATAAAAGAACCTTTAGAAGCTGTGTTACTTGGGCGTGATGAAGAAGAAGAAAGGAATCTAATTGAATGCAAAAGGTTACTTGAAGCTTCTTCTCCTTACAATAATAGATCAAGGAAGTTTGAGTTGTTGGAGATGGAATCAAAGCAAACTTCTTTAAAGCCTTCTATTGAACAAGCACCAATTCTGGAACTTAAGCCCTTACCTTCACATCTTGAATATGCATACTTGGGTGAATCTGAGACACTTCCTATTATCATATCTTCTTCCTTATCTGAAGATCAAAGAAAAAGGTTACTGAAAGTTCTTGGGGATCACAAAAGGGCTTTGGGTTGGACAATAGCCGACATCAAAGGTATAAGTCCTTCAATTGTAATGCATAAGATACTTTTGGAAGATGATCATAAGAAGTCTATTCAGAATCAGAGAAGATTGAATCCTATGATAAAGGAAGTGGTCAAGAAGGAGGTAATTAAGTGGTTAGATGCTGGAATCATTTATCCCATTTCAGATAGCTCATGGGTTAGTACAGTACAATGTGTTCCTAAGAAAGGAGGAATGACTGTTATTGCTAATGAGCATAATGAGCTCATTCCCACTCGTACAGTTACTGGTTGGAGAGTGTGTATGGATTACAGGAAGTTGAATGAAGCGACACGGAAGGATCATTTTCCACTCCCTTTCATTGACCAGATGTTAGACCGGTTAGCTGGTAAAGAATTCTTTTGTTTCTTGGATGGGTATTCTGGGTACAATCAAATTGTTGTTGCTCCTGAAGACCAAGAAAAGACAACATTCACATGTCCTTATGGTACCTTTGCCTTCCGAAGAATGCCATTTGGTTTGTGCTATGCTCCGGCTACTTTCCAAAGATGTATGATGAGCATATTCTCTGATATGATAGAAGAGATAATGGAAGTATTCATGGATGACTTCTCGATCTTCGGTGAATCATTTGAGGAGTGTTTGATACATCTAGATAAGGTGTTAAGGAGATGTGAGGAAACAAATCTGGTTCTTAATTAGGAAAAGTGTCATTTCATGGTGACTGAAGGGATAGTTCTTGGTCACAAGGTTTCAAAAAGGGCTTAGAAGTTGATAGAGCAAAGACTTCTGTGATTGAGCAACTTCCCCCTCCTTCTAATGTCAAAGCTGTGAGAGGTTTCTTGGGACATGCTGGATTTTAACGCCGGTTCATTAAAGATTTTTCCAAGATTTCAAAGCCTCTTTCACAATTACTTGAGAAAGATACTCCTTTCCATTTCAATGAGGAGTGCAGGAGATCAGATAATGTTATACTTGTGCAGGAGATCATTCACTCTATGAAGTCCTTAAAAAGGAAAAAGGATTTCATGGCCATTAAGATTGATTTAGAGAAGGCTTATGATCGTGTGAGATGGAATTTTGTCTACGACTGTCTTAAAGAACTAAAGATTCCTGAATATCTGAGTAAAGTTATTCAAGCTTGTATGTCGACGTCTCATTTACAATTGCTTTGGAATGGAGAAGCTACTAACATGTTTTGCCCTTCCAGAGAGGGTTAGACAAGGTGACCCAATATCACCGTATCTTTTTGTTATCATGATGGAAAGATTGGGGCATCTTATACAAACGACAGTGGAAGAGGGTGGTTGGCAACCATTTAGGCTCTCTAAACGAGGTACTCCTGTCTCTCTGTTTTTTTTTTGCTGATGATCTCTTTTTGTTTGCAGAAGCAGATCTAGATAACGCAGGGGTTATTAAGGCTATCCTGAATGACTTCTGTGATATGTCAGGACAAAAAGTTAATGTAGGAAAATCAATAGTTTACTTCTCTAAGAATGTAAATCACATAAAAGGCAAAGAAATCAGTGAGTTTCTAAATTTTACTTAAACGTTGAATCTGGGGAAATATCTGGGAATGCCTATTTTACATGAACAAAGATCAAAGGCAATGTATAGTTTTCTCTTGGATAAGATGGATGCTCGTCTGGCCAATTGGAAGTCTAATATGTTATCGATGGCTGCCAGGCATACTCTTGTGTCGTCTGTTATGTCGGCTATGCCAACTTATGCAATGCATATTGTGCCTCTTCCTTTGGGAATTTGTGATGAAATTGACAAACGTTGTCGTAACTTCCTTTGGGGTAGTAGCTCAACCAGCAGAAAACCTCATCTAGTCTCCTGGGACATCGTGTGTGTACGTAAGGAGGATGGAGGCCTTAGGCTTAGGTTGGCTCATTACCATAACCAGGCTTTCATGATGAAGCTTGGATGGACTATGATTAATAGTAGAGATTTGCTCTGGGTCAAGATTTTGCGAGAAAAATATAAAGCCGGTAATGGTATTATTCCTAAAGTTGAGAAGCGTCGGTCTGAGTCTAGTACGTGAAAGGGTATTCGTAACTTTGGAACAAGATCAAAGATAGTTTGACATGGAGAGTTACCAATAGACAGAACACTTCTTTCTGGAATGATATATAGGTACCGCATCTTGACAAGCTTCAGAGTTTGGTAATCAGTAAACTGCCTAGAGATGTTACGATTGGAGAGTAGCTGATTGTATCACGTCATCCGGACAGTGGGATATGAGCAAGTTTAATCACTTTCTTCCAAGTCATGTATGTACAGCTATTGCTCGCGTTAATATTAATCATCTGAATAGGGAGGATTTTTCGGTATGGAAATGGTCTTCAGATGGAACTTTCACCATTAAATCCGCTTACAAATATCTAGTAGACACCCCAAAATCTCACAGTAATAATTGGAGGAGATGTGTTTGGAAATTGAAAGTCCCTCAAAGGTATCATATTTTCTTATGGCTATGTTTTCATGGTTGCCTAATGACAAACATGATGCGTTACCAGCGAGGTAGTCATCTGACTTGCATTTGTGATATATGTCATAACTCTCGCGAGTCTCTACTCCACGTTTTGTGGGATTGTCCATTCACTTTTGATCTATGGAAAGGATTCTTACTGCTGGATTGGCGTGATCAATTTTTTGGCATGTTTGAGAGAAATGACTGGCTTACATGGTGTGCGGGAAGAAAGGACGTAATACAGGGTGTAGAGTTTCGTCTTTGGTTTACGATACTTTGTCGACATATCTGGTTGGCTCGTAATGACATATGTTTTAAAAATAATACTTGGAGTAAACAGGCTATATTTGCTCGTGCTCGTGCTTGCTTAACATGGGGTAATACAAGCTTGCTTCAAGATCAGAGTGTAGAAAGAAATCAACAATAGTGGATGCCACCACCGCTTGGATGGGTGAAGATTAATACCAATGGTTCTAGAAATGACAAATTAGGCACGTGCACGTGTGGAGGTGTGTTGAGAGATCACAATGGTGAATTTTTTATGGGATTTATGTATCAGATTGGGCAAGGAACGATAGTATCTGCGGAAGCTTGGGGTGTTTTGTGGGGACTTAAAGTTGCATGGGATAGAGGATACAGACAAATCATGATTGAGTCTGATTGTAGAGAAGTAATGGATCTAATTCAGGGAAAGGTAGCTCAGGAACACCCTGATTTTCAGCTTATTGTGGAGGTGCAAGCGCTGCTGGATAGAGATTGGGAAGTGGAAATTTCACATTGCTATCGGGATGTTAACACAGTTACAGACGCTATGGCAAAAAAAGCTTGGAAGATGGTGATTGATCTTCATATCACAGATTCGCCCCCTGATACTATTACTACCTTTTTAATTAATGATGTAAACAGGATGAGATTTCATTTTGACTCAGGAGGATAGCTTCTGATGTGTTTGTAGATTTTCTTTTATTATAAAAAAAAGTGTCTTGGTCCCGGACATTTTAATCCCGGGAATTTCCCATCCCAGCTGGGACCGGGATCTATTGGACCCGAGCACTAGTGGAAAAATGGTTTTTTAGACCAGTTTTGGATAAGGTCTAGATATAGCCAATCTACAAATTTTGATACTTTTAAGACCGGTTGTATTGATAACTGGTCTTAAAATAAATCATTTTTAAGACCGGTTATCATGAGCATCAATCTTAAAAAACCTCTTATGTAGGCAATACTAAAACATTTTTAAGACCAGTTTTCTATATAACCGCTCTTAAAATTCAAATAAAACTTAAATTTTAAGACCAATTATATGGAAAACCGGTTTTAAAAGTATTATATTTTTTTAATTGTCTTTGATTATGTTAGTAATCAGAACACATTCTAGAATTGTTGCTTCCAATGCCATACTTATTAAGTGTCATAAGGTGTTCAGTTTGCTTCCACTTACCATCTCTTTTTTCTTTAACCTTCTCATTGGAAACTTGTAACATAACATGTGACTTCATCCTGATGTAATGTGTCGTTTAAAACCATCATATATGTAACACCCCAAATTTTATTCACCAAAAATATATTGTAATTATTTGAATAATTCAATAAAATGGTGAATATTTATGAAGTTGAATCTTGTGAATTTTGAAATATTCATATTCATAAGGAAATGGGAAAATTAATTCAAAAATTGAATTAAATTACAAAGGGGATAGCAAAATCATAATTTTGCCAATTTAGCCCAAGATTAATTATTTTCCAATTAATTGGAGTTAATTTCAATTAATCAAGGAAAATAAAGGAAAATGCATAATGTGATTATTCTTAGTGGAATAAATCAAGAATTGAGAAATTAAGGGGGATTATACATAAAATCAATTATGTGAATTGTGTAATTATGCAAAACAATTTTCTCTCCTCTTCCTCTCTAATTTTCGTCCCATACATAGAAAAAGAAGGGAAAAGGAAATTGTTCAATTTTAATTAAATCATATGACATAAGTTGTGGAAGGAGATAAGACCCAAGTACACACATGATCACAAAGGATGGCATAAAGTGGAGGGAGTATGGCATAAAGCAAGTTATCATGATGGAAGGTAAGGTGTTCATGAAAGGTGGAAAGATCTCAACTCTTGGTTAGATCAAGGGCTAGGAATAAAGATGAAAGATGACAAGTAATACATATGTTCCCTTCCTCCTTTCATGCCCATTCACGCACAAAGAATAGAGAAAAGAGAGAGAGAGTGAGTTTGGGAGTTCTTGGTGATTTAGAGAGCAAAGGGAAGCAAGAGCTAAGGTAAGTTAAGATTTCTTAAGGTTTCTTCTTCTAATCTTCCATAAATCTCTTCTCTAATCTCTTCCTTTCCATAAATTCCATGGATTAGCAAGCAAATCTTGAGCCCAAAGAGAGAGAGAGAGGAGAACTTCTAGAGGAAGGAAAAGAACTCAAGAAGGTAACTTCACAAATCGTAAGATTATGTTAGATGTGGTTGTTGTTGATGATTATGGTTGGATTTGATTATTTTGTTAAGTTTGTAAATTTGGAAAGTCCTAATCCTAAGGGGTTATACTGCCCAAATTTCTTTGAATCATGGTTAAGAAGTGTTTAAGTGAGTTAATCAAGGGTTAGAAGTGAAAAAGTACAAGTTTTGGAAACTAGAATACAAAACCCCATTTTTTTCCATTTTTCCTTAACATTTTGGCCAGAACCAGAACTGGTACAAGGATTTGGATTTTCATGAAATAAATGGTTCCATTGGACTCAGTGGGCAAAAATAGGTGGGGTTATAGTTGGGCACATTTTCAGTAGAGGCCGAAAAAGCATAATTACGAAAACGCCACTGAAATCACTAAATAGGGGCTGTCAAGGGTATTTTCGTAATTTGACCGTGAATTTGGCGATTTTGAGCTCGGAAATGGATTCCTTGGGCGAAAATAAGTCAGAATAGCCTTAGTCAAAATTTTGGGAAAACGTGCCATCGAGCCGGGTACGGCCGGGCCGGGCCGGGTTTCCGGGGGCATTTTTGTAAATTTTCACCATAGACTAATATAACCACAATAGACACTATGGAATAGTCTAAAATGATACTTGGTAGGGGTGTTCGGGATCGGGATCGGGATCGGGAAATGCCATTCCCGATCCCGATCCCGAGAAGGGTTCGGGAATGATTTTCATTCCCGATCCCGATCCCGATCCCGATCCCGGAAATTTCCCGTCCCGTCGTTCGGGATCGGGATCGGGAATTTCCCGATCCCGAATTTCTTTTATTTTTTTTTAAATTCTTATATTAATTTTTTTTTGTTTTATTTTCTTTAATCTAGTATAAATATATAATTTATCTAATATCATATTGTACCAAATTAGTCCAATACAAATATATCATTAGTCCAATATATACTTAAAGTTGTCGATTTAGCTACAAAAATCACAAAGACAAGAACACAAAATTAGAATTATTTAATAAATAGTAAATGAAATTAACTAAATTAAATAAAAAGAATAGATATTACCTTGAGGGTGTTAGGAATTTTGACATTTTATTTTGCATTTGGTCTTGCTTTCTTAAATATTTTAAAAAATTATACATAATATATATATATATATATATATTTTTTTCGGGATCGGGAAAAAGTCGGGATCGGGAAGTCCCATTCCCGATCCCGATCCCGAAAAAAATTTCCCAATCCCGAACTTTTCCCATCCCGAAATTTTCGGGACGGGATTTGTTCGGGATCGGGATGGGAAAAACTTGCACACCCCTAATACTTGGATAGGTTATGACATATTTCTGGTACATTTAATATTTTAGGACCGAGCCGGACGCCGGGACAGCACGCTTTACGAGACACTATTAAATAAGGGATATCAAAGCTTGGAGGTAGGGACATTATCCTTCATACACTATGCCATAAGTTATGTGATTGTGTGGATGCCATTGTTTTGTAAATGCACTTTATTAATAACATGATTTGCCTAGAGAGAGGCTGTTAGTGCCAGAGGTGCACTTACACTTGGAGTTGGCAGAAGTCCAACCGGTGTAGATTGTGGGGCTGGGCCCTACTCATGTATACATGACGATGATGTGTTTATATTGTTCATTAATTTGTGCATACATTGGCGTATGACATATTTACTTTTCGCATTTTCTATGAACGATATTATGTCTCTACGGGGATTCTTTGGAATCTCATCCTATTTTTAAATAAACACCTCAGTGGGTACCAGTGGGCCAAAGGGCAAAGACGTTGACTCTGAAAAGTGAGTGGCACGTGTCTCGAGGCGAGGATATGAACGTGGTTATGCTTTAGTCTATGCCTTAATATTTTGGATAATTTGTAAATATTAAAACTTCCGCTGTATTTTTTTGTTTCCGTCGACGAACAATATCGGAATTGTAAACGAATGACGTTGGGATCGTAAACGAATATTTTTATCAGTATAATTGTACTTTTCTGTATGCCCATTGAATTTCGTCTTTATTACTCTTCGATGATCGAAATGGAAACGGGTGTTGACAATATATATATATATATATATATCTATGTGTGGTGCGCGCGCGCGCATAATTCTTTAAAACACTTGCAGGCCAATGATGTAATACCCCGAATTTTGAGACTTGATGCTAGAGAATAAGCCTGGATTAAGTGATAAATAAACCCTTTTAGAGAATATAGTGTGGATTGTAGTTGCTTGTGTTGTAAGCAGCGCTGAAACCTTGTATTTAAGTTCAATTATTGATTAACATCTAAATTGACTTAAATTAGAGGGGAGGGCGCATTATGGAAGAAAAGGAATGATATGGTGTGTTTGGTGGTGATTCAGAAAAAATTGCCGTAATTAGGGGCAAAACGGTAAAGTTACCGACCAATTGGTTAGTTACCGAAGAGAGAAGTTTTTGCACTGCGCAGAACCTTGCCCGGGCAAGTCCTGAGTAAGTCCTGAACCTGCCAGGACCAGTCCTGGACGTGCGAGGACTTGCCTGGACCCTGGCCAGGTGTGCCAAACCTTGCCCGGACCCTTTCCAAGACTGCCAAACCCTGCCACCACCTTGCCCAAGGCTGCCAAGACTTGCCCGGACCCTGAACAAGTTGCCAACCCATGCCACCAAAAATCCGACAGTTGCAAATCTATGCCAAGACCCCCTAGAAAGTTGCATTGGGCCTAGAAAGGGGGGATGCAACAAAAAAAATCGAAAATGTAACGAGTAGATTTCATTTTGGTACGGGGGTGAAGTTTTTGCACTGCACAGAACCTTACCCGGGTAAGTCCTGAGTAAGTCCTAAACCTGCCAGGACCAGTCCTGAACGTGCCAGAACCGGTCCTGGACGTGCCAGGACTTGCCCGGACCATGCCCAAGTGTGCCAAACCTTACCCGGACCCTTTCCAAGGCTGCCAAAACCTTGCCACCACCTTGCCCAAGGATGCCAAGACTTGCCCGGACCCCGAACAAGGTTGTCACCCCATGCCATCAAAAATCCTCCTGTTGCAAATCCTTGCCCGGACCCCTTAGAAAGTTGCATTGGGCCTAGAAAGGGGGGATGCAACAAAAAACTGATCAGTTGGACAGTACACGTGGTACCACGGACCGACCGGTTGGACCGTCCCATGAGGCGCCGGACTCGCGGAATTTTGGAACACTGCAAGTAGATTGAAAGCACGGTACGGCCCATGGATTGGGATCCGGTCAGACCGGTGGACCGACCGGGCCGGCCTGACATCGAAACCCGCGCTGAGGCATGCGGGGCCTGCGGCCCGTGGAGGATTTCTCATCGGTTGTAATATAGTTAATGATTGCGTCTCACCTATCGGGTTCGATCATACCAGCACTAATGCACCGGATCTTACAGAACTCCGCAGTGAAGCGTGCTTGGGCGAGAGTAGTACCAGGATGGGTGACCTCCTGGGAAGTCCTCGTGTTGAACCCCTTTTTTGCGTGTCCAGAGAATGTGCGTGCTTGATGACATCCAGTCCCTTTTTTACTATGTTGAATTTTACGGACCGGGGCCGGATAGGTCGGTCTGACTTGCACGGCCCACGGCCTGATCAGTTGAACCGTACACGCGGTCCCACGGACCGACCGGTTGGACCGTCCCACGAGGCGCCAGACTCGTGGAATTTTGGAACACTGCAGGTCGATTGAAAACACGGTACGGCCCATGGATTGGGATCCGGTCAGACCGGTGGACTGACCGGGCCGGCCTGACATTGAAACCCGCGCTGGGGCATGCGGGGCCTGTGGCCCGTGGAGGATTTCTAATCGGTTGTAATATAGTTAATCATTGCGTCTCACTTATCGGGTTTGATCATACGACCACTAATGCACCGGATCCCCTCAGAACTCCGCAGTAAAGCGTGCTTGTGCGAGAGTAGTACTTGGATGGGTGACCTCCTGGGAAGTCCTTATGTTGAACCCCTTTTTTGCGTGTTCGGAGAATGTGCGTGCTTGAGGACATCCGATACCTTTTTTACCCTGTAGAATTTTGTGGACCGGGGCTAGATAGGACTGTCCGACATGTATGGCCCACGGCCTGATCAGTTGGACCGTACACGGGGTCCCACGAACCGACCAGTTGGACCGTCCCACGAGGAGCCGGACTCACGGAATTTTTGAACACTGCAGGTCGATTGAAAACACGGTACGGCCTACGGATTGGGATCCGGTCAAACTGATGAACCAACCGGGCCGGCCTGACATCGAAACCCGCGCTGGGGCCTGCGGGGCATGCATCCCGTGGAGGATTTCTCATCGGTGCTAATATAGTTAATGATTGTGTCTCACCTATCGGGTTCGATCATACTAGCACTAATGCACCAGATCCCATCAGAACTCCGCAGTTAAGCGTGGTTGGACGAGAGTAGTACTAGGATGGGTGACCTCCTGGGAAGTCCTCGTGGTGAACCCATTTTTTGCGTGTCCAGAGAACGTGCGTGCTTGAGGACATCCGGTCCCTTTTTACCCTGTAGAATTTTACAGACAGGGGCAGGACAGGTCCATCCGACTTGCACGACCCGCGGCCTAATTAGTTGGACCGTACACGCGGTCCCACTGACAGACCGGTTGGACCCTCCCATGGGCGCTGGACTCACGGAATTTCTGAACACTGCAGGTCTATTGAAAACATGGTACGGCCCACGGATTGGGATCCGGTCAGACTGATGGACCGACCGGGCCGGCCTGACATCGAAACCTGCGCTAGGGCCTGCGGGGCATGTATCCCGTGGAGGATTTCTCATCGGTGCTAATATAGTTAATGATTATGTCTCACCTATCGGGTTCGATCATACCAGCATTAATGTACCGAATCCCATCAGAACTCCGCAATGAAGCGTGCTTGGGCGATAGTAGTACTAGGATGGGTAACCTCCTGGGAAGTGCTCGAGGTGAACCCCTTTTTTGCGTGTCCTGTGAATGTGCGTGCTTGAGGACATCCGGTACCTTTTTTACCCTGTAGAATTTTGCGGACCGGGGCAGGACAGGTTCGTCCAACTTGCACGGCCCACGGCCTTATCAGTTGGATCGTACACGGGGTCCCACGGACCGACCGATTGGACCGTCCCACGAGGCGCCGGACTCACGGAATTTTTGAACATTGCATGTCGATTGAAAACATGGTACGGCCCACGGATTGGGATTCGGTCAGACCGATGGACCGACCGGGCCGGCCTGACATCGAAACCCGCGCTGGGGCCTGTGGGGCTGCATCCCGTGGAGGATTTCTCATCGGTGCTAATATAGTTAATGATTGCGCCTCACCTATCGGGTTCGATCATACCAGCATTAATGCACAGGATCCTACCAGAACTCCGCAATGAAGCGTGCTTGGGCGAGAGTAGTACTAGGATGGGGGACCTCCTGGGAAGTTCTCATGTTGGACCCCTTTTTTGTGTATCCGGAGAACGTCAGTGTTTGAGGACATCTGGTCCCTTTTTAACCTGTAGAATTTTGCGGATCGGGGCCGGAGAGGTCTATCCGTCTTGCACGGCCCATGGCCTGATCAGTTGGATCGTACACGCGGTCCCACAGACCGACCAGTTGGACCGTCCTATGAGGCGTCGGTCTCACGGAATTTTGGAAAACTGCAGGTAGATTGAAAACGCGATACAGCCCACGGATTGGGATCCGGTCAGACCGGTGGACCGACCGGGCCAGCCTGACATCGAAACCCACGCTGGGGCACGTGGGGCCTGCAGCCCATGGAGGATATCTCATCGGTGGTAATATAGTTAATGATTGCGTCTCACCTATCGGGTTCGATCATACCAGCAATAATGCACCAGATCCCATCAGAACTCCGCAGTAAAGCGTGCTTGGGCGAGAGTAGTACTAGGATGGGTGACCTCCTAGGAAGTTCTCGTGTTGGACCCCTTTTTTGCCTATCCGGAGAATGTCAATGCTTGAGGACATCCGGTCCGTTTTTTAACCTCTAGAATTTTGCGGACCGGGGCCGGAGAGGTCGGTCCGTCTTACACGGCCCACGGCCTGATCAGTTGGATCGTACACGCGGTCCCACGGACCGACCGGTTGGACCGTCCCACGAGGCGCCAGACTCACGGAATTTTGGAACACTGCAGGTCGATTGAAAACAGGGTACGACCCACGGATTGGGAACCGGTCAGACCGGTGGACCGACCGCGCCGGCCTGACATCGAAACCCGCGCTGGGGCATACGGGGCCTGCAGCCCGTGGAGGATTTCTCATCGGTGATAATATAGTTAATGATTTCGTCTCACCTATCGGGTTTGATCATACCAGCACTAATGCACCGGATCCCATCAGAACTCCGCAGTGAAGCGTGCTTGGGCGAGAGTAGTACTAGGATGGGTGACCTCCTGGGACGTCCTCGTGGTGAACCCCTATAGATTTGTAGACAAATAAGCTGTTGTCTTCATTGCTTCCATACCGCTTTTCGCATCCGTCTATTTTTGGTTTTAATTCCTGAATATCTTCTTTTATAAGACAACCAACTATAAGGAAAGCGTTGTCTAAAAGCCTGATAAAAGATTGTCAATAAAAAAACACAAACAAACAAAGCCTGGTAAAAAACTTTGCATTTCTATGATTTTTTAATTTATATGCATTTTTAATATATTTATTTATATATTTTAGGGTTAATTTTTTTCACCTTTTTATAATTTTAATTTTTTCTAATAATTAGCACAATATATATAGGGAAAATTCTGATAAAGTATATCTGAAGTGATCAAGTTTGGTTAAATATTGATGATGTATTTTGCATATTATTTTTGGTTCCACACAAATTTGATTTCATTTTATTTATTCAGGTATGCGGTCAATGAAGCAAAAGATTCAAAATTAGTTGTTGAATTATTTTATGTGAAGAAAGTAGTAATTAAGTTTGGTTAAAGGGAAGAAGCTATAATAAATATCATAAGGGATTTTTTTCTTGTAGATGTTGCACAAATGATTGAAGTATATCATCATTTATATTAGATACAAGTATATAAATAAATGAACATATTTTTTAAAAAAAGGGTTAATATAATTTTTGGTTCCTAAAGTTTGATCCAATTTTGGTTTTGGTCCCTCAAGTTTGAAATCAATGGTTTTGGTCCCTGAAGTTTTACCCGATTTTGGTTTTGGTCCCTCAAGTTTGAAATTGGTGGTTTTGGTCCCTGAAATTTCACCCAATTTTGGTTTTGGTCCCTCAAGTTTCAAAAAGGACTTGGCGACCCGTTTTTGAAAGCCGACCCGACCTGGAAAAAACCAAGTCCTTTTCAAATTTGAGGGACCAAAACCAAAATCGGATGAAACTTTAGGGACTAAAACCACCGATCTCAAACTTGAGGGACCAAAACCAAAATCAGGTGAAACTTCAAGGACGAAAACTATCGATTTCAAACTTGAGGGACCAAAACCAAAATTGGATCACACTTCAGGGACCAAAAGTTATATTAACCCTTTAAAAAAATATGCTAAATGTAAGAAGTTAAAATAACAAATGTGCACCAATTATATTGGATAATAATTAATTAATTCATATTAGATTATGCCTAATTTAGAAATCTTTTTTTTTCTTTTCAACTATCTTCAATTTTTATTTCAAACAATAAAGGCATGATGGTTTTTTAACAACATCCAGAAATCCTTAATTAAGCCTCTAAGCCTCATTAAGAATTTATTAAAAATGTAGACCTAATTTTAATTTTGACCTTTTCAATTGGATTTAATTGAGATTATTTTTATATATATACATATATAATAATGTAAAGTTGATCATACAAATAAGTTTAACAGAAGCCCCACTTTTGGTATCCCTAATATAAATTTTGCAACGTGGCTTTTACCCCTAGTATAAGAGAGTGTTTGGCATTGAGTTTTAGGGCCCAAGACGCACGATTTTGAGCAAAAACTGGGCTTATGTATTTTAGACCAGCTTTCCTAATAAGCCACAGGTTCCTATTTATTACATATGTCTTATCAATTATTTGACCGTTAAAGTAATAATTGTGTCACCAACCCCACTAATCTGCCCTGCATCTGGTGTGCCTCCATTGGAAAAAAAAATCTGCTGTGCCTCCACCGATTCTGTGTGCCTCACTGCCGCCCTCAGCTCCGGTCGAACGATTCCATCGTTCTCTCTCTCTCTCTCTCTCTCTCTCTTGGCGGCCACGGGCGCCATTGGAGCTCTGTCTTCGTCTTCCCAGTCTCGGCGGCGACACCTGGTTGAAGCTGAACGGCGCTGCATCTTCATCGGATCTGTCCCACAGCTGCTTTGCCGGCTCGGATTTGTCTTCATCTGCCCTCTCTCGGCGACCAGACGTGCTTCAACCTCAACAGGGCCTTCATCTTCATCTTCGATCTAGCTGCATCTTCGATCTAGCTTCATCTTCGTTCTGTTGCACAGGTCCGTCGTCCCCTGCTCCCTCTGTCTCCATCTTCCCTCTCTCGGTGGCCACAAGTGATCGAACCTGCCCGTGGTTTGCTTCAGGCGCAGTGTGAAGCACGAGCTGGAAAACCGACGTCTTCAGCCGTGGGTGGTCCTAAGTCTGCAGCCAGCGGTGAGTGATAGCTTCAACCGTTTTTGATGCTCTGTCTGTGGTTTGCCATGAATTTCTTAGTTTTGATTGGTCCTTTGTTTTGATAAGTTGAGCTTTGGATTGTTCTGTTTCATTGTTTTGAAATACCTATGTGAGCGTTCTTGAGCCATATATGCATAGGGTCCGTGCGTTATGCTTCTTAGAACTGCTATGCCAACTGCTTATTATATGGGCATTTACACTTGAGATTCCTTAAATTAAATTAAATTTCATAAACCAAAGGATATTATAGAAGCTAACATATGCAGTGGTTTATAATGCTCTAGATGCAGAGAAAGAGGATTGGTGTGATTTTTGCACCATCTAACCAGACCGACCCCTAGAACCACAGACTAGGTTGGAGGAGTTGTTTTGTTTGGCATATGAGAATTTAGTAAGGAAGATAACAAAAGACAAAGTTGTCACCATTTACTGGTTTGCTAGTTCCTATGCGCATGAAACAATTGCACATGACATGTATGTTGGTTGAGACTTGAGATGCTGGGGCATGTTTTTTAAGGTGGATAGTGATAATTTGCACATGGCATTTTTTAAGGTGCCCACACTGGTGTTTTGATTTTTTTTTTTTTTGAAAAAACACTTATGCAATCGCTAATCCAAATAAATTTTGACTTATATAAAAACACTTATTCAATTGCTCATCTAAACATAAATCATATTAAATAAACTGACTTTTCTATAAAGTTATTTTTAATAAGTCAGATTTAAAATAAGTCATTTTTTCTACCGCTATCCCAAACATACACTAAGTTTCACCAGAGAGAGGGGCACAGGGCAAGAATGTCTGAAAGTGATATTTTGTGGGGCCACTTATATTGATTTTGTTAATTTTATCTATTTTTGCATCCAATAAAAATTTTTTCTTCGAGCCAAATGCCACCTCAAGAGAAAATTTTTAAGCAAAAAAAAAAACATATATACAAAAAGTAGGAATCACAAATAGGTCACAAGGTAGGAATATCATATTTTGAAATATTGTGTCTCTATTCTTTTTTTTTTTCAAAAAAAAAAAAAAGCAAATCCCCTTCACGATTATAATAACAATATGCAAGTATAGTAAATATTTATTCAATGCAAAATAGCACCTTTACTCTAGCTAATATAGTATCTTTGAATAAAAATATGTAAAGATATATATTTTTTAATTATAATTATAATAATACTATCTTGTGTTTGGGTTTAATTATCTCCAAGTTTACCTTATAAATATTTTAAAAAATCAATTTTATTTTTTAGCAAAAGAAATTAGGTAATTTGTTTAACTTATCTTTCTATATTTTTGTTCCTCCATGTCACTAATAAATTTTTCTCTCCTTCTCTCTCTCTCTCTCTCGTCTTTTCCTGTTCAATGCGCATTATTACTTTTGTTAATATGATTGCTTAGCTCCCTCATTCTTTCTCTTCTTTGGGGATCAAACTCATTTAATTTAGGGTGAATTGCGCTAATTTTAATACATTAGGGGTAAAATTGCTTCTGTAATATTTTAGGGTGTTAATTACACCTAAATAGTGGTTGATGTGAGCTTTTAAATTTAATTGAATATAACGAAATGAAATGCTAGAGGATGCCTGGCGGTCTGGGTATGCTTGCTTGGTTTCTAGAAAGTATAGCATCACGAGAAATTCGACTGGACCTTGGTGTACACATCGCAATTTCATTGATGAGATTAATTTGTTGTAGTAATTATTAATTTTTCTTGATATAAGGGAGACTTACTGAATGGGAAGAAAGAGGTCTTGTAGTTGGCCCCTCTCGACATCTGGTCTTCGTCAAGAGCAAATTTGGCGGACATTCGACCAGGTAAGTGAAAAAATAGTTATTCTATATCATTTTCCTACACATTTTTCCCTTTATTATTTTCTTTCCTTTTCTATGTCTAAAAGAAGTGCTGTATCAGAATGTGTTTGGATGCATTAGTAATGTAAAAAAATCCTTTCCTTGAATATGTAATTTTAACTCATCTTTAAAATAATAGAAAATGTAACCTATGGAAAATAATGTTCAACCTTTTATGTATATTTATTTCTTCCCAAATCAGGGTTCACAAAAATCTTTACAAAATTTGTTCATGACGGTCTCATATTCACCTTTCAATACTAAATGGCCTGTACAAGTTGATTTCATTCACAAATATCAGAGTATAGAGCAAATTCCCGACACACTCGGGTTCCATTCATTAAATAAGGGATTTACAAAGACACAAAGCTCACAATTCATTACCCTTAACTTGGGGATTACACAAAACTATCCTACCAATCCCAATATACACAATTGTTTCCCAAAAATATCCAAAAGATATACATGATAACCAATAACCCAAAATATACATCTAAATCAGAGCTTTATCCGCTCTTCGTCGCCCGCTTTCCGTTTGATCATTCTGCCCTGTCTAAAACATGGTTTTTGGGAGAGTGAGATTCTAAGGAATCCCCGTAGTAACAAATCAATCATATAATGTACAATAATAATGCATGTAAGCAAATCATTAACCACAACAAGCAACTACAACGGCAGTTACAACGGCAATGGTTAGTATGACACATGTCATCCCTTACGATTGCTCACGCTGAATTGCTCACGTTGCATTGCATCACAGCAATCCACACACTATATTTCACCACAGCTGGGATTCATATAATGCATTTCATACACAAGTCATACAGGCAAGATACACACAGCCCACGGCTGGATTCACAAATGCCGCCCCACGGGTCGGATTCACAATATCCATGTCGATTACGACGGCAGTTCAACGGCCGACCTAGAGATGACCACCGTCAATCCCTACACGGCTCACGCTGACCTGCTCACGCTGTAATGGACCATGGCACACATTTCACAAATTCAACGATAAGTTATGCATGCCAAAACATCATACATAATATGAAAGAAGAGTCACTACCTTGATCCTTATGGGCATACTCTGGCACCGGTCTCTCCCGCCTAGGGCAAATGTCGTATCCTAGAATCATTATTAGGGACGAAGAGTTATATTCTATTCCAAGACTTATTTAACTTGAAACACTTAAATTTGGTTATCATAATTGACCCTTAAGAGGCCACAAATGCCTCTAATAAAAGCCCTAAAAGGTTGGGAAACAATAGGTTAGAGATCTCCTTTCGAAAACTCAAAGTGCTAGAACATAGGGGTTGGCCGCGGCCAGCCCTTCCTTGGGCCGCGGCCAAAATATGGTCCGAAGGCCACTGGCCGCGGCCAGCCACTCATGGGCCACAGCCAAGAAATCCCCTGATTCTTGGCTGAACTTCCAAAATTCATAACTTATGCTAGGAAAATCGAAACAAGGTGATTCCAAAGCCAAATGAAAATGTCAAAATCACCAAAATCCTATTCCATTATCATGCTTTGGTTTTGGGTAACATTAAACACTAAAGTCTCAAAATCTCCAAACTTAACAATTTCAAACCCAATCAATTCTATCTATCCAAAATGCATTCCAAACATACAAATTCCATATCAAACACATACCAAACTCCCAATGGCCCTCATTTTCGAAAATGGCCCAAGAATTCCAGAAAATTCAAACTATTTCAAATGGTATGAAACTTAGATAGATAGATAGGTCTCACTCACCTTATCAACTTCTCCAAAGAGAGTTCTTGATTCACTACTTTCCAAAATTTCGTGTGATCACAAACCACAACCAATGGACAAGCTACAACCATAGAAATGTAGCTCTTAACTCAAGGATCAACTTTAATGAAGGGAGTTTGAGCAATAGAGATCATTTTCCTTACCTTTTTCAAGCTTTCTTCTTCCTCCTTTCACCTTCCATGGCTGACGAGAGAGAGAGAGAGAGCGAGAATGAGAGAGAGAGAGGGGGGGCGAGAGAGATGAGAGGGAGGAGGAGTGAAGGAATAAAATAATGATACTCCCTCCATGACTTCAGCAAAAAGAGAGGAGAGGAAGAGAGAGAAAATGATTAAAATACTCTCCATTTGACTTTTCTCCTCATCACTCACCATACACACTTTTGCCACATGTCCACATGCCATTGGTTTACACCAACTAGCTACTTTAATCTCTCCATTAGCCATTTTAATCACACATCCCATTTTCTCTTAGTTATTAATTTCTCCCTTAATTACCAACTCATGACCAATAATTCCATTCTTCCAATTTCTCAATAATTATGACGTATTAATTAAAATAGCCATAAAACACATAATAATTCACTTTAAATTCATAATTATCCACAATAATCATGATTTGCCCTTAATCAAAAATTGGGATATTACAATTCTCCCCCCGTTCAATAAATTTCGCCCTCGAAATTTCTTACACATCATGGGGCATAAAATCAGGAAATCTTTTCCTCATGTCCGCTTCTGCCTCCCAAGTGGCTTCCCTTGGTGACATTCCCTTCCAGACCACCTTCACAAATGGTAAGCTTCAGTGCCTGAGCAGCCGCTCTACTCGATCAATGATACGCTGTGGCTCTACCGCATAAGTGAAATTATCTTGCAACTCAACCTCTTCATACTCAATGATATGCTCAGGGTTTGGTTGGTACTTCTTGAGCTGCAAGACATGGAATACATCATGCAGTCTACTCAAACTCGGGGGTAGGGCTATCCGATATGCTACAGGTCCGATTCGTGACAGAATCTCAAATGGACCAATGTATCTCGGACTCAGCTTCTTCCACTTGATCGCTCTCCCGATGCCTGTAACCGGAGACACTCTCAAGAAAACATGATCCCCCACTTCAAACTCAAGAGGTCTTCTCCTCTTATTAGCATAGCTCTTCTGATGACTCTGTGCTGTAAGGAGCCTCTTCCTGATAACTCGGATCTGCTCAGCGGTTTGGTCAACAAGATCCGGCCCATACAACTTCCTCTCAGACAACTCTGCCCAGCACAATGGTGACTAGCACTTTCTCCCATACAGTTCTTCATACGGAGCCATTTGAATGCTCGCATGGTAACTGTTGTTATAAGCAAACTCAGCCAATGGAAGATAGTAGTCCCACTTTCCTTTGAAGTCTAGGACACACGCTCTCAGCATATCTTCTAAAGTCTGGATAGTCCTCTCTGATTGTCCGTCTATCTGAGGATGGTAGGCCGTGCTAAACCTCAATTGAGTACCCATAGCTTCATGCAGAGCCCTCCAGAATCTCAAAGTAAACCGAGGATCTCTATCGGAGATAATATTCTTTGGTGTACCATGGAGTCTCACAATCTCTTTAATATATATCTCAGCCAGCCTATCAGGAGAATAGCTAGCATTGATGGGTATGAAGTGAGCAGACTTCGTGAGTCGATCAACAATCACCCAGATCGCATCGTAATTCTTGATCCTGGGCAAACCCACTACTAGATCCATGGTCACACTCTCCCACTTCCATTCTGGAATTTCTGGACTCTGAAGCAAACCTGGCGGTCTCTGGTGCTCAATCTTCACCTTTTGACAGGTAAGACACCGCGCTACATACTTTGTCACATCACTCTTCAACCCTGGCCACCGATACATAGATTTCAAATTGTGATACATCTTGGTCATACCGGGGTGAAGAGTATACTGACTCTTATGAGCCTCATCAAGAATTCTCAATCTCAACTCAGCCTTCAGTGGTACATAGATTCTCTTCTGATAACGCACCAGTCCACTTGGTGACAAGTCATAGTCTCGAGTCTCTCCTCGCTCAATCATAGCTCGGATCGACTAGGCTAGCTCATAATGCATTTGAGCCTCTTCAATCTCAGTCCTCAGGTCATTCTCCCCTTGGACCACACCATAACTGGCACATATGATATCCTTCGAGAGATTTAAACCCCGAAAATCCTCTATCAGTTTCCATTCCTGGATCATCATTGTTGCCACTAGCACCGCCTTCCGACTCAAAGCATTCGTGACAATATTAACCTTACCCGGATGATATTTGATCTCCAGGTTGTAGTCTTTCAGCAACTCCATCCACCGACGCTGTCTCATGTTCAACTCTTTCTGATCATACAGATATTTGAGACTTTTGTGGTCACAGTATAGTTCCACTGTCACACCATATAGGTAATGACGCCAAATTTTCAATCCAAACACAATTGCCGCAAGCTCCAGATCATGAGTGGGGTAGTTCATCTCATGCGGTTTCAGCTGTCGAGAGGCATAGGCCACCACACGTCCCTACTGCATCAGGACACACCCTAACCCCTGCTTACTGGCATCACTGTACACGACGTAAGCCTCACTGGGATCAGGTATAATCAACACTAGTGCCGTAGTCAATCTCTCCTTCAGCTCAGTGAAACTCCGCTCACAACATTCATCCCACAAAAACGGTTGATCCTTTCTCGTGAGATTCGGCAATGCAATACGCGAGAAGTTCTGAATGAACCTTCGGTATTAACCAGCAAGACCCAGAAAGCTGCGAATCTCAGAAACAGTTTCTAGTCTTTTCCAATCAAGTACTGCTTCCACCTTACTGGGATCCACCGATACCCCGTCTCGAGAGATCACATGGCCAAGGAACTTCACTTCCGTAAGCCAAAACTCACACTTACTCAGCTTGGCATAGAGTTGCTTTTCTCGCAAGATTCTCAACACAATTCTCAGGTGTTGCTCATGATCCTCCCTACTCTTGGAATAGATCAAGATGTCGTCGATAAACACAACCACGAACTGGTCAAGATACTGTCGGAAGATGCGATTCATATAATCCATGAATACCGCCGGTGCATTTGTCAAACCGAAGGGCATCATAAGAAACTCATAGTGCCCATATCTCGTTCTGAAAGCAGTCTTCAGAATGTCCGCTGTCTTCACACGCAACTGATGATATCCCGACCTTAGATCAATTTTGGAGAATACGCACGAGCCAGATAATTGATCTAATAGGTCATCAATCCTTGGGAGAGGGTACTTGTTCTTAACAGTTACCTTGTTAAGTTCTCGATAATCGATACAAAGCCTCAAGCTTCCATCTTTCTTTTTCACAAATAACACTGGAGCTCCCCACGGCGATACACTGGGTCGGATGAATCCTTTCTCAAGCAATTCTTCAATTTGCTTCTTCAACTCCGCCATTTCATTCGGGGCCATACGATATGGGGCTTTCGATATCGAACCAGCTCCAGGAACAATCTCAATTGGAAATTCCACTTCCCTTTCTGGAGGCAATCCACTAAATCATCTGGAAATACCTCAGGAAATTCATTTACCACAGGTATACTCTCTATAGCTTCACTTGACTCTCCCTGAACGAAGAAAAACACCATATACCCTTAGCATCCTTTCTCAAGATATTTCTCTGCTTTAGCCGTTGAAAGTAAATTCAAACTAGCATTTACATTGCTATCCCGCTGTGTACTACGGAAAGTGATCCTTTTATTACCACAATCAAGCAATACATCATTTACTGTCAACCAGTCAAAGCCCAAAATAACTTCCAATTGTTGGAGTGGTAGACAGATTAAATCTACTGTAGACTCACGACCCTCAACAACTATCACACAATTTAAACAGGCTTCGGCCGCCACGGCCTTGACACCCATCGGCGTTGACACAACCAAATCAAATGGTAGTCTATGCACATGCAATCCCAGGCGCTTTACACAGTCATAAGCTATGAACGAATGACTTGCACCCGAGTCGAACAAAGTATCTAACTCATTATCACCAAGAAGAATTTTACCTTGGATCAATTCAGGCGACTTCCGGGCGTCCTCGGAATTACTTTTTCTGAAATTTTAACCTTGGCTATTTTGACATATTTTTGCCCAAGGAAACTATTTCCGGCCTCGGAATTACCAAATTCACTGTCAAAAGACAAAAATGCCCTTGGCAGTACCTAGTTTAGGATTTTGGGGGCGTTTTGGTCATTATGTTTTTTAGAGCTTTTTTAGAAAAGTGTTCAACTGTAACCCCATCTAATTTTCCCTCTTGAACACCATGAAATCATCAAATTATCAAAAATCCAACTCTAAGATTCTTCGGAAAAAATTGGGGTTTTCGAATTCTGACTCTGTAGACTTGCTCTTTTCTACTTTTAATTATTTTATTAACTATGTAATTACATTCCCAACATGATTTAGACTCAAGTTGGGCAGTATAACGTCCAGGGTTCAACATTTCTCAAATTTTACAATCACAGCAGATCAACCAGAAATTCACTGATTAAACCTTCCACAGTAGTAACAACAATAATAATTTGAAGTTTAGGAAGTCACATTCGCTTTCTTCTTGCTCTAGCTAAACCCTCCTCCTCCATAAACCTTGAAATTTTCTTGCTAAACACGCAGAATCATGGAGAAAGGTAACTTGAAGAAGGAATTACACAATTTGGAAGCCACATCTCAAGAGGAAATCACCCTTACCTTAAGATTTGCTCCTCTCTCTTCAAACCTTCAAGCTCTCTCTCTCTCTCCCTCTTTCTCCATGGGGTTGACGTGAATGAGAAAAAAGATGAAGGGGATGAAGTTTTTAAAATACCCTCTTTTCTTGCCCTAATTATTTAATTAGCAGAAAGTTGACTTTTATGGCACTTGATGACTAGAGCTTACCTACATGAAATGTTGTCATAAAGCCCCATTTGATTTTAACTCCTCCTTGGTCAGCCCACTTTCACGTCCCACATCCTATATGAGAGGCCTAATAGGCTGGTGGGAATGTCTCAAAATTACATCATTTGCCATCAGAAACTTTTCCATTTTTGGATTTGTGGCATTTCTGATAGATTTTCTACCCAAATTTTGAAAAATCCTAACTAAATTTATAGACATCTAATTGGATTGATTCCAAAGGCTATATAACTCTTTTTTTTTTCCTTCAAAACTACCATTTCATTAAAACTATAAATATGAATCCAACATGATAAAGTTCAGTAAATAGCAACATAACCAGAAATAAACACCTAAAACAAAAGAAATACTAGCCAGTATCTAATACAACATCATTCAAATCCAGCATAAGCAACTTCATTAGATCTGGCGGAGGTCTTGTTATCCAATCAGCAGGACACGACCCCTTCCTTGAAGCTGTTGCAATCCAATCTGCAACCTTGTTCGCTTCCCTGGGAATCCACTGAAAAACATGGTTCCTGATTAGTTTCCTCAACTCGAGGATATGCTCAAGCACAGGTTCACTCCTCCACTCAGGAGAAATTATAGAGTCATTCAAACACTTGATTAAGGACAAGTTATCAAACTCAAAAATAATATCATTCATATGATGCTCCTTAGCAAACTCTATAGCTTTCAGCAATGCTTTACTTTCTGCCATAAAGGTTCTGCATTGGTGTTTCCAGTATACCCATTTACAATTCTTCCACTAACATCCCTTATAACAAAATCAATGGCAGCCGACTTGGATTTGGAGTCAAAAGAGCAATCAGAATTAATTTTTAAACATTGACCACTCGGCCTGCACCATTTACTTTGAGTAGAAGCAGATTCATTTACCTGCACAACTTCCTCCTCATCATGAAGACTCCATCCATTTCCTTCCCAGAACTCTAGAAGCCACTTTGTCGCCTGTTGAAATACAAAGATAGGATCAAGGGGAAGATTTTCATATAAATAAGCACATCGCCTTTTCCATATAAACCATAACATTACAGCTATAAAGCTCTTTTGCCAAAGTGATAAACCAGTATTCACAAAGATAAAATCCAGCCAAGAATTTAGTTCTGTTGTCTTAGAATCAGAAATTGTAAGAGCCAGTGGACATCCGAACCATGCTTTCTTAGCCCATTCACATTGTAGAAACAAATGGGTTTCACTTTCCACATCATTCTTACATATTAAGCACAATTGGGTCTCACAACATTGCCTTTTAAACAAATTCACCATAGTTGGATGTGCTTTTGTTATAACCCTCCAGAGAAAGAATTTAATTTTTTGAGGGACTTTCAAACTCCACACCTGCTTCCATACCTTCTTAGAATTAGAACTAGAAGATTCAGGAGATTCTCCCCCATTTCTTAGAATATTAGCTCTAGCTATCCTGTAACCCTCCTTTACACTATATAAACTCTTCTTACCTCCTGTCCAAATCCATCTATCCTCTTTACTAGAAGGAGATAAAGTGGTTTTATAAATAGCTTCTTTCTCCATACTTGTTAAAAACTCATCGATGCCAGAAAGAAACCACTGACCTCCCATACACAAATCAGAAACTCTCAATTTCTTAAAAATTAGATCAGGACAAGGTGAAATTAATTTCTTACCTGGGAAATCAATAACCCAAGGGTCTTCCCAAACTCTTGCCTTTTTTCCATTACCCACCCTTATTGCTACATTTCCTTCAAGAAGCGAACGCCCTTCTAGAATGCTGTTCCACAACTAAGAAGCAGATCCCCCTTTTTTTGCTTGAAAGAAACCACATCTTGGGAAATATCTAGCTTTCAGAACCCGCACCCACAACTGACTTGGTTCCTCCAAAATTCTCCAACCAAGTTTAGCTAATAAAGCTATATTAAAAGCACGAAAATCTCTAAAGCCCAGACCTCCTTCAGTTCTATCCTGCTTCAACTTTTCTTTAGAAACCCAATGAATCTTCCGCTTACTTTGAGAACTTTTCCACCAAAATTCCACAACGAGACTTTCCAAACGTTGCAGCACCGATTTTGGGAATAAAAAACATGACATTGGGTAAACAGGAATAGCATTAGCAATAGATTTGATCAATACCTCTTTGCCTGCATCAGATAAGAAGTCTCTTTTCCATCCTTGAGTGCGCTTCTTCATTTTGTCAATCACAAAATTAAGTGCTTCCATCTTTGAAGTACCCCAAGTAATAGGAAGACCAAGATAATTACCAGGGACATCCACAGCTGCAATTTGAAAAATCTGTCCTATCTCCTCCCTTACTAGAGCATCTGTAGACTGAGAAAAATATAAACAAGATTTATTAACATTTATCATTTGTCCAGATGCAGCACAATATAAGTCAAGAATGCTGCGAAGGTTCCTGCAGTTCTCAGTATTCGCTTGCAAGAAAAATACAGAATCATCTGCAAACAGACAATGAGTCAAATTTGGACAGCTTCTTGCTATTTTGACACCTTCAATCTTCCCTTCTAACTCCCATTTATTAATCATCAAAGATAGGACATTACTTACAAGGATGAAAAGATAAGGAGAAAGAGGATCCCCCTGTCTCAAGCCCCTTTGTGAAGAGACTTTGTGCAAACGTTTCCCAGATAACATGAGTGGAAAATCCACTGAAGAGATGCACCATAGAATCCTTTCAACCCATTCCTTACAAAACCCCATTCTTACAAGCATAGCAATCAAAAAGTCCCATTCCACTCGATCATATGCCTTGTTCATATCTAATTTGATAGCTAACTCAGGACCACATTTCTTCCTCTTCAAGTGATGAAAAACTTCATGTACAATAATGATGTTTTCCTGAATTAATCTCCCAGGCACAAAAGCTCTCTGACTTTCTAACACTACTTTCTTAAGAAGAGGTTTGAGCCTATTAGCTATAACTTTAGAGAAAATCTTGTATGAGAAATTACATAAGCTAATTGGTCTAAAGTCTCCCATATTGATTGGGCTCTCCACCTTTGGTATTAGCACCAAATCTGTACTATTTATTTCATTCAATTGGAAACCAGAATTAAAGAATTTTCTAATAAGATTACATACCTGATCTCCAATCGTGTCCCAGGACTTTTGATAAAATAATCCAGTGAATCCATCCGGGCCCGGTGCTTTTGTTGGTCCCAGTTCAAAAACTGCCTTCTTCACCTCAACATTTGTAATTTCACACATTAGGAGCCGATTATCTTCAACTGAAACAATTTCATCCACAAAACCTATAATTTCTTCAAAATCCCTGCTACCCAAAGATGCAAACAACTTCTCATAAAAATTCTGAAAACTTCTTCCAATATCCTCTTCATTTTCCAGCCATATATCATTTTCATCTTTCAGCCTTGAAATTTTGTTTCTGCATCTATGATTTATTGTGGTCATATGAAAAAACCTCGTCATTTTATCCCCATATTTTAGCCATTGTATTCGGGGTTTATGGGCCCAATAAATTTCCTCCTGCTGCCACAATTCATTTATCCTTTTTTTCAGATCAGCAATTTCAGCTGCAGTGTTAGCATTCCATGGTCCACTCAAACAACCATTAAATTTCTCAGTTAACTTCGTCAATAGTTTCTGCCCGTTGCCCATCACTTTTCTACTCCATTGCGATAAAACCTCCGTAAGTTGTTTGATATTATCCACAAAATCCTGTAGCATGACCTCATTTGCACTACCTTTCCAATTTCCTTTTACCAAATCCATAAGATCTGGATGCAGCAGCCATCTCTCATCAAATCTAAACAACCACGGAGATTTTAGTTCATTATGTTCAAAAACCACTAATAGGGGACAGTGATCAGATCCTATTGCTTCAAGAACCTGACATTGACCTCTTGTAAACTTGGATCGCCATTCCCAATTAATTACTGCACAGTCCAATTTTTCTCTTATAAAATCATCTCCTTCCCTGTTGTTGAACCATGTAAACTGACATCCTTTAGATTCCAATTCGAACATGTTGCAATGCATCATGAATTTCCTGAAATGCTCCAATTCTCTATATGTCTTAGGTCTGCCTCCTTCCTTATCAGAATTGTATAACACATCATTAAAATCTCCAACAACCATCCACGGTGTCCCGGCTGCAGGTTGAAATCTTTCCAAATTTCTCCACCATTCCTGCTTAAAATGATCAATCACAGGACCATACACAAAGGATATTGACCCCATATCCATTCCGCTAATATTCACATGTTCCGTATGAATGATATTGCGATCAATCAGACCCACAGTAGGCTGAACATCATTTCGCCACCATAACACTAAACCTCCTGACCTTCCTATCGGCTCAAACACTGCACTATTTACAAAACCCAACTTCCTTTTAATCCTCTCCACCTTACTAAAATTCATCTTAGTCTCCGAAAGGAAAACTAAGGCTGGTTTAAGCTTTTTACACTGGAACCTTAGTTGACGAATTGTCAGGGTGGTTCCAAGACCCTGACAATTCCATACAAAGCAGCTCATTGCCCCTGGGTGGCTGGAGAAGGCCAGCCACCACCCCTTTCAGCGTCAGCATTATTCCCAGAATAAGAGTCTCTATTATCCCCAAAAAGCCTTCCTTCCCTACCAGAAGATATATCATCATTTTTTCCCCTAAATAAGACCCTTCTCGCCACCCTCCTCTTCTTTTTATCAACATCCACCTCTTCTTCCTTTTTCCCCACAAAAAAATTCAAAGGGCCATCATAATTAAAAAGAGGTACCTGGGCAGGAATAATCGCCAAATTCTCTTCACAATCGTCCTCAGTTACTTGACATCTTGCCGCCACCTTGTTAGGAGAATCATCTTCAAAATTCTTTTGTCTTTTCGCCATCGGGGACGACCAACTCCCATCAGCCCCCCTTTTAAGATTGACCGATGCAACTTGCTCAATGAGAACTCCGACCTCCTTTTGTATCTCAGCTGTAATGATTGCCCGAGATTCCCCAGAACTGTCATCTTTTTCTTCTATTAACTCTACAATAAAAGCCCTTTTCTTAGCATCGTTTTTTACTTTCAGAGTCTGCCTTGGACCCAAATTGCTATGGAAATCTTGGACAAGAAGCCCACCACGGCCCACTTCGCTAATTTTTTTAAAGCAGGCCCTTAACTCTGGAGAACAGCCCAAGTTTAAGTCCTCTGTCATCATAAAGCTGGCCGGTTCCTTTTGAGCAATATTTCCAACATGATCTAAATGCATATGGGTATTAATGACGTCACCCCAACTATTAACATTCCCTCTTCCTTTGACTCCTGAAGACTCGCCTCGGACTTTGTGAGATTGCCTTCCACTATTTTCAATAACTTCATTAATGCAATCAATTCTTTCAGATTCCCCATGCACGTAATAACTTTCTGTTGGCCCTTCAATTTCCACCATCACCGGAACTGCTTGGCCACCCTTCACCGGAGCTACGCACAAGGATGAATCAAATGCACCGACGTCGTCATCTCTTTCTTCCTCCTCCTCCTTACAGTGTCTGCTTTCATGTCCCAATTTTCGGCAAGTAAAACAGAATCTAGCAAGCTTCTCATATTTGATTTTAATTCTGACAGCGGATAAGTTACCAGGCCTTGGCATTAAAATACTAGTAACCAATGGTCATTCTGCATTAATCTCAACATGAACCCGAGCGAAGGATCTATTCGCCACTCTAATATCATCCATATTTTCCATTGCAAAAACTTTCCCAACCTGACTAGCAAATAGAATATAGTTTTCAATCATTCTACCAACAGGAGGAAAATTATGTAGTTGAATCCAAATTGGGCATGTGTTTAACTGGATTTCATTGTCACACAGAAAAGGTTTTCGCCTCTGAAGAGAAAGCATCTGATGCTTCACCACCCAGGGATTTTCCTCCAACACCCTCGTGGCCTCATCAGGATTCTCGAAGATAAAAGAGAATAAGTTAAAACCGATGCCTTCAACATCCAATCGACCTTTGACTCTCCATGCAACAAAAACAATTTCTTTAACTGCTACATAACTCACTTTTGACTTCGAAATAACCCTTCCCACTAACTCATTTGGACTTCCGTCTTCAGGTTTTTCACTCTTCCATTTTATTTTTGACCTTAACTCGTCAATCTCCATCATTGCCATTCGCTAAACAGCCCACTTCAGCAGTCCCTTTCACCAACAAACGTACTGTCAATCCCGCGCTAGTATCTCCTTTAAGAAAGTAAATCAAAAGCCAATATAGAAGTACTACTCCTCACTCGAAAAGAGATAAGGAACAGAGTATTGAAGCACACTTAGAGACTCCTCACCTCTAAATGGAAACCTCTCTCATTCCAGAGAAACCATAAGTCACCCGACTCTTCGCCCTCTCACCACGAGAGAAAAAATTCACACTCCTTTCTTATTGAGTCTAGTTTCAAGGAAAAATATAGCCTTTAGCCAATTGGAAGCTTAACATCCCCAGATTTCAAATCTTTGGACCCTGTTCCAGAAAATCTCCAGTTTCATTGGGTAAACTTCAAAAATTCATAATTTTTTGTATACAGCTCCAAAAATTGCCCATTACCTATCAAATTAAAGCTTAGGATGTCTATTTTCACTCTTGTGAAATTTCATAATTTTTGAACATCATGTGATCTTCCAAAATCACGTGATAAAACTCACTGCCTTAAAAGCAATCTCACTGACACCATAATCACATTCTCTAAAATTCACCCTTCCATTTCATTAAATGCCACAAATGTTTACAAGGCATAATGGGGAATAAAATTTGGGGTGTTACAGAATCCCTAAACAAAACTTGGAAATTGGGAAGTGACAAATCAAGTATTTTACTAAAAGTTGATTAGAAAATATCGAAACGTGATAAGCAATTCCCAACTTTTTTCTTGGGAAATACCTGATTTGTTATTTTTCAATTTTTAAGTTCTTTTTCAGGATTCTCCCTTAAAAAAATTGTCCATTTTTTATTTTTTACCTTAAAAACATTTTTTTGTTAAATTATTTGGTTTTTAAATATATCTCTATCATTTTAAATTATTTGATGATGTTAGTATTAAAATGTTTTTTTGATTGTGATACTTACTTTAATTTTAAATATGATTATTTCAGGTAAGGGTATTTTTGTCATAAGATATTTGTTCATTTTCTTTCTTTCCAGTTTTCTTCCACTCAACCAAACAGGGAGAGTGATCATGTTTTTTTTCCTACTTTTCTCTTCTCTTCATTTTCTCCCTTCCCATTTTCTTTTTTCCCTACTTTTCTTCCCATCCAAGCGGTAAATCTCAAACCTAAACCATCAAATTTAATTTAAATTAATCGGTAAAAATATCATATGTATATATATGTGCGTATGTATATATATGTATATCAAAAACCCCAAAATTTTGAAATTTTTAAATCCTCATGACAACCAATAATCAAATCTAACCCCATAGAAATTGACTACTAAAATAGCTTTACAATTTTGTGAAAACTCAACATTTGCTTGAAGCTCAAATTCTGTTCCAGTTTCTCTTTTTCTTTTTTCAATTCTTTTCTTTTCTTTTCATTTTGCTTTTATTCCTAGTTCATTAATATTTTATAATCTCCCCTATCCTCACAAACTATATTTTGCATAAATTTCTTTTATTTAATTATTGTATGGTGATATTCCATTTACCATGAATAATTTCTTCCAAAAATTATTTAAATTCTAGGAATAAAAACTAAGATGTTACAAGTAATGAAATACTAAATTTTTCTCAAGAAACAACATTCATTTGCTTTGATATCTCATCCATTTCCATTTGTATTTTTAGATGACTTCTGGTACTCCTACTCGGTCTAATATAAAATGGGGACATAATGAAATAAAAAGTTTGTTGGAAGTACTCGAAAACAGGCTCAAAAAGGGAATGATATGGGTTGATCCAGGAAGCAATAAGCTTGCGGACCAGGTCAATCATAAATCCAACACTTCTTTTGATGACACGCATGTAAAAGCACAGATGAAGTTATTGAAACATGTTTATAATTACCGGGTAAGTTGATTTAACTGTCTTGAGTAACCCAAAAGTTAAGTCTTGTGAGTGGTTTGATTTCTGGATTTTGTATCTAGTTCTTGATTTGAGAGGGACTAGTTGTGTGGGACTAGTTCTGCTTTAATCATTTAGTACGTAATTTGCTATAAATCTCTCAAATATGATTTCTCTGCTTATCAGACTAAGTCCTCTATAAAAACTAGTATTTGTTGTTATGTTACATATATTCATCAAATATCAATAAGATAACCGCTTTCAACCTATTTAAATCTTTACTGTGTAAGTTGATTTAATAGTTTTGAGTAACTCAAAAGTTAAGTTTTGTGGGTGGTTTCATTTCTAGTTTTTGTATCTAGTGTTTGAATAGATTGTGAGGGACTAGTTTTGCTTTAATCACTTAGAACGTACTTTCTCATAAATAGGACCTTAAATTATTTTTGCCGTTCTGTTATATATATCCATCAACGATCAATAAGATAACTGCTTTCAACCTGCTGCTTTCAAATGTAGGAGAAGGATATTCCAAGTGTGAGAAGTTTACAGGCTTCTTTGAGTGATGCAGACTGGAATAAATTCCTTTATGTATTTAGACACATCAAATTCAGAAGAGGGACATTTGGAGCTTCCACTAGTAGCCAGGCCAGCAGTGAGACGGAGGCCAATAGCCAGGTGGAGAGTTCTCTGGAGGAGAATTCTGTGGGGACTCCAATGCATGACCCCAAGAGGCTTTACAAAGAAGCCCGTGAAAAGCTGAAAAGAATCACGTTGCCACCTGAGCTTGTCCCTTTTGCAAATGCTTGTTTGTTTAATGAACGTTCCTTAATGTCTTTGTTATCTGTTCCAGATGAATTGGTGTTCAAGTTTCTTAACTATAGAGTAACAGCAATGCGTAAGAAAGGCGTCAACTTTTTGAATATAAAATGAACGGCATGTATATTTCAGAGTCTTATGTATAATTTTTATTACTTCACAATGTTTTGATGATAACGAAACTTCAAGACTATGGAGGAAGAAACCAATTTGGCAAGCAAGTGACAAATCCTGCAGAAAAAGCGTAGTGTTGAAACGGGGAGTAAATCGATTTATGACTTACATAAATCCTGTGTTTGTTGAGGTCCATTGGTATGGTTTTGTTGTAACTCCTCCGCCCTTGTTTTGCATGTTAACTCCTCCTTACCTTTTATACAGTGAACCAATGACTATTATGCATCTTTTAGTCTTGATTGTATGAAGATTGATGCACTTGTTGGCTATTATGCATCTTTAGTCTTGATTAGTCTGATTGTTCTTTTGTCATTATAGGTGGAGAAGTCCAAGTTTAACACTATAAGTTGCTCAGTTTACAATTTCTAATACGTGTTTTTACAACATCTTCATTTATTTTTTACAGCTTATTTATCGTATCCGAATGAAACTATCTTTATTCACATCTTTAAGTTTTTCAACTTCGTTATTATAAAATCTAACAATTTTTCAACTTCATCACTATTTCATACACACTATACAACAAAGTGTTCATAATAATAAATGAATGGTAAATTAAAACGGTCAATTATTTAATGCAAAGAATTATAAAGAGGGGGGAAACCTAAAATGAGGGATCAAACATAGTATTACGTTGATGTGATTTTATTCATTATACGCCTCACATTTTAAAAGCACAGGAACATCACTTGTAACACTTCAATTTTTAGATCGCATTTAAACTCTTGTTTAGGTAAATGTATAAAGTATTACGCGTTAAAAAAGCAATATGAAAATGCACATTTTACCACTTGTTACATAACCCATGCATAGGTACAGGGTTTCCATATTCTATTTCAATATCTAAATCCAAATAATTAATCTCTTCAAAACCTTCTTCTGCCTTGATCAATTCTTTTCTCGTCATTTCAATACTTTGCTCTGTGTAAGCCATATTTTCTTTCAATTTGTTCAATTTTGTCTTCAAAACCACCAACTCTTGCTTCAGATTGTTCACTTTCATTGCCTTCTCCATATATCCTCTCATATTCAAAGCATATTTAACACGTGGCTCCAACCAATTCAAAATTGTCATTGTCTTTATTTAACTTATCAATAATGTCTGATAAGACTTAAGGAGTTTAAGTTGTCAATCTCTATACTGAAGTAGTTAATTGTTTTGCTCAAATTATCACCAAAGCTTCGACAGCTGACCCGCATTTGGTAAAAACATACAAGCTTCAAAATCCTAGATTCCTACACATCACCTTTTTGCCTTTTCCATATTTTAACAGAACTTTTAATAATTTTCAAGTTTAAATGGTATTTAAATAGAATTTTTCTTTTTTCTATTTTACTTTGATCTATATATTTTTGTTGTCATTTTCAATGGTTTAATTTGCTTCATGTTAACAAGATTTTCTTTCATTTTGTTCATTTCTATCTCCAAAACCACCACCTCTCGACTCATCCTTTAATATTTTCACCTTCGTTGTCTTCTGCGGGTATCTTCTCATATTTAGAACGGATTTAACACGAACAGGTCAAGTCCATTCTACTCATCTCAAGTTCCCTCCACAGCCCCAAAATGCTTGAAAGTTGCTCACAAATGCCTCTATCATTTACACCTCTTCCCATGCATAAATGTAGCCTCGACAAAGAGCTAGGACAAGTTCTAGAGAGAACTAACTCTAGGAAGTATGCCCTCAATATTTAGGAATGAAATTAACAGAGAAAAAACCTTCCATCAAGGGTTAATTCCTCTAGCCCATTAACAGAGAAAAAATTATACACTAAATTGATCCTAATGCCATGAATAACTACTCATTCCTATACTAATCATGAAGAATCAGATAGCAAAATCAAAGTTCTCACATCTCAATCAAGCTTACTTCTACAACAACCAATGAAAACTAAATTTTCAATATTCAATTGCTCTGCCCAGAATAGATGGCAAATCTGAGTGCAAAGAAACTCAAGTGAGTAGAAACTTAATAACACCAATGAAATGTTCATAGAAACAGCAGCAATGACACTTGTGCAGCAGCAAATGACATCTAAACCTCCCCCACACTTGAATTTTGTATTGTCCTTAATGCAAACAGCCTCAATAAGCAAAGAGAGGTCAATACAGGGGTATAGCTAGCAAAGCAAGGGCATAGTGAAACCATTTGGGTGCATGTGTCCAACCAGCAAGCAAATCATCAAATACATCCAAATCCATCTTCCCTCCAACTAAACTGCCAAAACAGTGGAGTTCAACATTTATTTCTACCATTTCTACTAGTTTGGTCCCTCCCCCACACTTATTTCAAGCAATCAGTGTCACAAAGAAATGAAGCAATTCAAAATAGGAAATGTAAGTGAGGGAAAGAGACAACCTTAGGACGAAATATCTTCAAGCTTTTGTAGTAAAAAATATCATCACATATGAGAACCATAAAGCACTCCAAAACAAGCTCCACTGGGTGGTAATTCGTCCTTGGTGGTGGTTCTGGGTCAATTGGTAAGGGTTCCAAGATATATGGTATGTCTTGGCTTCCTTGGAGTCTTTTGCCTCTAATTTCCTACAAGAGAGAACTAGAACCAGCAGCATAATATATAACTGAATTCAAGTGGTTCAAGTGATCACAAATATGGGTGAGTAAATCTTGGGTCAAATCACAAAAAAGGACTTCATGAGTAGAAGTGTGACTAATCTAAAACTTCACCCCGTACCAAAACGAAATCAACTCTTTACATTTTTGATGTTTTTGTTGCATCCCCCCTTTCTAGGCCCAATGCAACTTTCGAGGGGGTTCGGACATGGATTTGCAACAGTCGAATTTTTGGTGGCATGGTTGGCAACCTTGTTCAGGGACCGGGCACATCTTGACAGCCCTGGGCAAGGTGGTGGCAAGGTTTGGCTGGCTTCGAAAGGGTCCGGGTAAGGTTTGGCACACTTGGCCAGGGTCAGGGAGAGTCCTGGCACGCCCAGGACTAGTTCTGGCACGTCCAGGACTGGTCCTGGCAAGTTTATTACTTACTCAGGACTTGCCCGGGGGAGGTTCTGCGCAGTGCAAAAACTTCACCCCCGTACCAAAATGAAATCTACTCGTTACATTTTCGATTTTTTTGTTGCATCCCCCATTTCTAGGCCCAATACAACTTTCTAGGGGGTCCGGGCATGGATTTCCAATAGTAGGATTTTTGGTAGCATGGGTTTGCAACCTTGTTCGGGGTCCGGGCAAGTCTTGGCAGCCTTGGGCAAGGTGGTGGCAATGTTTGGCAGCCATGAAAAGGGTTCGGGCAAGGTTTGGCACACTTGGGAAGGGTACGGGCAAGTCCTGGCACGTCCAGGACTGGTCTTAGATGGTTCAGGACATACTAAGGACTTGCCCGGGCAAGGTTCTGCGCAGTGCAAAAACTTCACCCCCGTACCAAAACGAAATCAACTCTTTACATTTTCGATGTTTTTGTTGCATCCCCCCTTGCTAGGCCCAATGCAACTTTCTAGGGGGTTCAGGCATAGATTTACAACTGTCGGAGTTTTGGTGGCATGGGTTGGCACCTTGTTCGGGGTCCGGGCATGTCTTGGCAGCCATGTGCAAGGTGATGGCAAGGTTTGGCAGCCTTGGAAAGGGTCCGGGCAAGGTTTGGCACACTTTGGCAAGGTCCAGGCAAGTCCTGGCATGCCCAGGACTGGTTCTGGGTCATCCAGGACTGGTCTTGGCAGGTTCAGGATTTACTCCGGACTTGCCCGAGCAAGGTTCTGCGCAGTGCAAAAACTTCACCCCCGTACAAAAATGAAATCTACTCGTTATATTTTCGATTTTTTGTTGCATCCCCCTTTCTAGGCCCAATGCAACTTTCTAGGGGGTCCGGGCATGGATTTCCAACAGTCGGATTTTTGGTGGCATTGGTTGGCAACCTTTTTCGGGGTCCGGGCAAGTCTTGGCAGCCCTGGGCAAGGTGGTGGCAAGGTTCGGCAGCTGTGAAAAGGGTCCGGGAAAGGTTTAGCACACGTGGGCAGGGTCCGGTCAAGTCCTGGCACGTCCAGGACCGGTTCTGGCACGTCCAGGACAGGTCCTGGCTGGTTCAGGACATAATCAGGACTTGCCCGGGCAAGGTTCTGCGCAGTGCAAAAACCTCAGCCCCATACCAAAATGAAATCTACTCATTAAATTTTCTATTTTTTTGTTGCATCCCCCATTTCTAGGCCCAATGCAACTTTCTAGGTGGTCCGGGCATGGATTTGCAACAGTCGTATTTTTGGTGTCATGGGTTGGCAACCTTGTTCGGGGTCCGGGCAAGTCTTGGCAGCCATGGGCAAGGTGGTGGCAAGGTTTGGCAGCCTTGGAAAGGGTCCGGGCAAGGTTTGGCACACTTGGGCAGGGTACTGGCAAGTCCTGGAACACCCAGGACGGGTTCTGGCACGTCCAGGACTATTCCTGGCTAGTTCAGGACTTACTCAGGACTTCCCCGGGCAAGGTTCTGCGCAGTACAAAAACTTCACCCACGTACTAAAATGAAATCAACCCATTTCATTTTCGATTTTTTTGTTGCATCCCCTCTTTCTAGCCCCAATGCAACTTTCTAGTTGGTCCGGGCATGAGTCGGATTTTTGGTGGCATGGGTTGGCAACCTTGTTCGGGGTCTGGGCAAGTCTTGAAAGCTCTGGGCAAGGTGGTGGCAAGGTTTGGCAGCCCTGAAAAGGGTCCGGGCAAGGTTTAGCACACTTCGGCAGGGTCCGGGTGAGTCCTGGCACGCCAGGACTGGTCCTGGCTGGTTCAGGACATACTCAGGACTTGCCCGGGCAAGGTTCTCCATAATGCAAAAACTTCACCCCCGTACCAAAATGAAATCTACTCGTTACATTTGCGATTTTTTTATTGCATCCCCCCTTTCTAGGCCCAATGCAACTTTTGAGGGGGTCCGAGCATGGATTTGCAACTGTCGGATTTTTGGTGGCATGGGTTGGCATCATTTTTCGGGGTCCGGGCAAGTCTTGGCAGCCCAAGGCAAGGTGGTGGCATGGTTTGGCATTTGTGAAAAGGGTCCGAGCAAGGTTTCGCACGCTTGGGCAGGGTCCGGTCAAGTCTTGGCACGTCCATGACCGGTTCTGGCACGTCCAGGACTGGTCCTGGCTGGTTCAGGACATAATCAGGACTTGTCCGGGTAAGGTTCTGCGCAGTGCAAAAATTTCAGCCCCATACCAAAATGAAATCAACTGATTACATTTTCGATTTTTTTGTTTCATCCCCCTTTCTAGGCCCAATGCAACTTTCTAGGCGGTCCGAGCATGGATTTGCAACAGTCGGATTTTTGGTGGCATGGGTTGGCAACGTTGTTCGGGGTCCGGGCAAGTCTTGGCAGCCCTAGGCAAGGTGGTGGCAAGGTTTGGCAGCCATGGAAAGGGTCCGGGCAAGGTTTCGCACACTTGGGCAGGGTCCGGGAGAGTCCTGGCACGTCCAGGACTGGTTCTGGCACGTCCAGGACTGGTCCTGGCAGGTTCAGGACATACTCAGGACTTGCCCAGGCAAGGTTCTGCGCAGTGCAAAAACTTCACCCCTTACCAAAATGAAATCTACTCGTTACATTTTCGATTTTTCGATTTTTTTTGTTGCATCCCCCCTTTCTAAGCCCAATGCAACTTTCTAGGGCATCCGGGCATGGATTTGGAACAGTCGGATTGTTGGTGGAATGGGTTGGCAACCTTGTTCGGGGTCCGGGCATGGTGAATGTCCAAAAAAATCAACTTTATTTTATATTTAGGATCAAAGAAAGTAACATCTTTTTTTCCTGGTTTTTTAGTCAATGTTTTAATGTTTCTTCCCCTACCAATTTCCAAATATACCCTCTAGTGGTCATAACTAATATCACTTATTTACTTTATATAACACCCTAAATATGTATTCAATAGCACTCGAGATTTTTAACTTTTTTTTTTGACATTCACCACCATAAAGGTAATTTTTCAGAAGCACCCTCTTAAGTAAATTAAATAAGTTATTTAATTATATCATACGTTGTGTATCATTATATTATGTATTAATCTATCGTTAGGTAAAATAGGTTGGAGAAAAAATAATAAATATTAATATTTTAAAGTAATATAATTAGCTTCCTTAATATCTTCAAAAAAGAGTCAACCCTGTCTTATATTTAGAGTTGGAGGGACTGATAGCAACACCAACCCCATTTAGACTTATTGGGACATTTACTAAAACCAGCCGGCCTAGCCATGAAAGCAAAATGATCATTCTATTTATCACATGGATGGATTTTATTATGAAATAATGAAGACATAAGATTGTATATTACGTATTTAGTGCTCGTTTGGAGATTCTCCAAATTCATATTTAACAAGATGAAAGAGAATTCTTTCCTCGCTCCTGATATGAATCTTCAAGAGCTTGGTATGTAATTAATGGACAGTTTAACTCTTTATTTATTGTTATGTTGATTTTGTTTTTATTAGATATTTTGTATATTAAACAGGGCTATAACTAGAAAGTTGTTGAATTTTATGACAAAGTTAATAAATGAGATTTTAATATTTTTCTATATGAAAAATGTTAAAAATGCTCCATAAATAGGATCAGAAAGCTAGCAAAAAAATAATAATAAATAAAGAAGCAGAGAAGTATTACTTGCCCGGACAGAGTTATGCCTAGTTGGATTCCATAACAGAGCCCGTGCTGTGCGGTTGAAATATCGTGGCATCCATCCCAAATTATACATTATACCGGCTATCTAGAATAAATTATGAATAATTTGCAATAGAAAAATAAACAAACCAACCAATAAATAGGATTGGCGGAAAAAAACCAATATATAGGATAAACTTGGTTCGGTAGAGATGGGCATAGGAATAAGACTTGCTGGGAGCATCATTATGAAGAGGGTGGGTCCCGAATTGGTTGTGGTGGGGGCTGTGTTCTAGACCCCCAGACTGAGGTGACAAGCGTCATCCCGAACATTTAGATCATCCGAACCCAAAAAAAGAAAATGGCTGTGGGGCGTCGGCAGCTACTAGCATTATTTTTTGTCAACATGTATAAGTTACATTTCCTAGCAACTTTACCACCCCCATGACATCATCATCTTAACCACCATCATTTGTTCTCTCCATCAATAATGACTCCTTGTATTTATGTATGGTTGAATATATAGCTGGGAATACGGGCCAACCCGTGGGTTGCGGGCTGGCCCGCACCAACCTGCAGCCCGCGCGGTGCGGGCCTGTGCAGCCCACACTTCTGCGGGCTGGCAAAATGCCAACACTAACCCGCAGTGTGCGGGTTGCAGCTAGCCCACGGGCCCGTATTTTTTTTTTGAAAAAAAAATTTTATATTTTTTAAAGAGGATTGAAAATATGTGACACATATATATATGAGTAATTAAATTTACCTTCCTAGTATCAATCATTTCTTTTATAAAAATTTAAAAACATAATCTAAAATTTAAGAGATAAAGTTATCAAATTTGTTAAAGTTTATAAACAAAATATAAATTTATCCTCAACCAATCAAGATATAATAATTTTGTTTAAAGAAGAAGGGAAGAAGCTAAGATTTTTTCTCTTTGGATTGGGAGGTACCAAGATAAGAGTGGAAAACTTATAAGTTTTGTAAAATTATTATATGTAAATAAAAAATAAAAAATTTTGCGGGCCAACCCGCCAACCCGCAGGCTAGCCCGCATTAACCTGCGGGTTATGCGGTGCGGGCCTGTGCGGCCTGCATTTTTGCGGGTTGGGATTTTCCCAACTCTAACCCGTCAAAACCCGCGGGCTCACGAGTTGAGCCCATATTACCGGCTCTAGTTGAATATGCTTTCAGTCATGTGTTTCTTGTATCAAAAACGATAGATCATTTAATTTTAGGTGTATGCATCCTGCACTAATGTTATTAGGAAAAGTAGAGGATATGAAGGCTAGCTTTTTTTTTTTTGGATTGATATTACCAATTTCCAATGTTTCCCTTATTTGCTTTAATTGTAGTGCAAGCTATGTGAATTGCTCAAATAGGTGTTGATCCTAAGTATGATGAATACGTGAGTAGGTGCTTTAGAGGAAGTTACAGTAGAAAAGCTTATAACTCATTTTTAAAAAGTTAACTATAATAGAAAAAAATTTAATTAACCATTTGAAAACATTATCATGGTAATAAGGGATTTAAATCACTGTAAATATGTCTTCATGATAGAAAAGAATAGACTAGTCATTTACAATTTATCATAAATGATAAAATCCTTCTCGTTGATTCACAAATCAAACCATAATTAATAAAAAATCTTGAGCCTTGGACTTCTCGAAGTCCCTAACACAATCATTCAACCATAAGCTCAATATCGAACTCAATTATCAAAATATTTAAACAATAATTCTTAAATATCCACTTGAGTTACTTATCCATGATAGAAAACAATATAATCCAAACTATAATATCATATCAGAGTATGCAGTATAAGCCTTACAGTAATTTTTATTGCTCATAATCTTGTCATCCAATGTAATTATCAAATATTTCTCTACTCATAGATTACTTTTTTTATAGGAACGCAAGTTGTAAGAATAATTGGGCGTACTTGGAGTGTGATTGTTAATATTTTATACCCACGTTAATCGTAATACAGTTTTGGAAGCGATTATGACGCACAATAAATACACCATTGACAAGGAAGAAGCAGAGAGAAATACAATAGAGAGAATGAGAAGTTAGTTTGGCAGATTTTCTGTATGTTGTTTCAAATACCTTGCAATTGAATCCTTTACGCCTATTTATAGTGTTCTACACACACTTTTCTCTCTACTAACATATCTTTCCATCAGAGAGACAAGATATCCTTTCGATTGAGAGACATATTGTATCGGTGAAACAATACCACTTATAGAGTCATATTCTATCGGTCAAATAATATGACTCATAATAATTTGAGAAATATTACACATTTCACCTAATCCGCCAATGATGAACTAAACTATTTTCCAACACAAGTGTTATTGGTATTTCTTTATATTTGTTGTTAGGTTGTACATCCTCTTTTAGCTTAAAAGTGCTTTTAAACTATTTATATTTATCATCTACAACGCTTACGTGGAAAACAACCGTTTTACAAGTTGGATACCAAAATAGCTAAAAGGCATTAACCTCCAATAAGCCTTATTGTTATCAGTAACAAAGTCAATATAGATCTATGTCTTTATATAAGAATATTAAGTCATCTAACACATTGCCTGATGCAGATCTCAATCCTCATCTTTCGAACTCTAGAATGGCAAGCTATATTTCAATCCTTTTTTTTTAGCCGGAATATTTTTCAATCCTTTTATGCGATAGATTTTGTTTTGTATCATATTAAGAAAATGTAGCTTTATATGCTTTTTGATAATTAAATGCTTCTCTCATATTAAGACTTCTTTCCTCTTCCTCTTCAATTTCTTCTTTTTTTACTAGTTTTGCAGTTTGTCTAGCATCTTTTTCACCTTTCCCATGGCGTAAAAACCAAAACACAGATCCTATTGCTTTTTAATCTTTCTAAAGGGTAGGAGAGAGGATGGAAAGAAAGAGTAGATGGTTAACTTGTTTAATTTTTTTTAAAATAGGGGTATTTTGGTGCTTTTGTACTAGAGTTAACAACCGTTAATTAGTTTTAATGAAAGTGCCACTTTTGCTCCCATTTTGAAAGTTCATGATTACTTTTACACTAAAAAAAATTTATGTTGATGGATGCAATTTTGAGAAAAGTTTATAGATATTTTTACCTCTTAACCCTTATTAGAATATTACATAAGTTATAAGGGCAAAATATTCAAAATTCTGGCTCTCCTAACCCACAATTTGGAGGGGAGGGTAAAATGCTCTTCTAAAAATAATTGTTTACTTGTAATGATTAAATAATCTAATAATAAATTTATAATTTATGTTTAAATGATAAATAATAAAAGATTTTTTTACATGTATCAACAAAATGAGAAGACTAATGAAACAGTTTTAGGTCTTGCCAAATTTTCCAATGCTTTAGTTTCTTTATATTATGAAATAAAAATGATGATTAATAAAGCAAGAAAATAACCCGTAAGTACTCCCTCCGGTCCTTAACATAAGATATAATTAACTTTTTTAGAGAGGTTAAGAAAGCTAAACAAGTTACTTAATCATCTCATATATTATGTATCTTTAAATTATATATTATTTTATTAGTCAAACCAATTAATTTATAGAAACAAAATAAATATAAATACTTTAAAGTAATTAATTAGTTTCCTTAATCTGTCCAAAAAAATCAACTTTATTTTATATTTAGGATCAAAGAAAGTAACATCTTTTTTTCCTGGTTTTTTAGTCAATGTTTTAATGTTTCTTCCCCTACCAATTTCCAAATATAGCCTCGAGTGGTCATAACTAATATCACTTATTTACTTTATATAACACCCTAAATATGTATTCAATAGCACTCGAGATTTTTAACTTTTTTTTTTTGACATTCACCACCATAAAGGTAATTTTTCAGAAGCACCCTCTTAAGTAAATTAAATAAGTTATTTAATTATATCATACGTTGTGTATCATTATATTATGTATTAATCTATCGTTAGGTAAAATAGGTTGGAGAAAAAATAATAAATATTAATATTTTAAAGTAATTTAATTAGCTTCCTTAATATCTTCAAAAAAGAGTCAACCCTGTCTTATATTTAGAGTTGGAGGGACTGATAGCAACACCAACCCCATTTAGACTTATTGGGACATTTACTAAAACCGGCCGGCCTAGCCATGAAAGCGAAATGATCATTCTATTTATCACATGGATGGATTTTATTATGAAATAATGAAGACATAAGATTGTATATTACGTATTCAGTGTTCGTTTGGAACAACCATTTGAGTCTTCAAAAGCAGTTTTTTAATCATGATTTACGGTATATGAGGTAACTATATGAGAGGAATGTTATCTCGACTTATTTGCATAAGCACTTAAAAGGGAGAATCATATGAAAGAATATAAATGTATAAACTAGTATAATTTATTGAGTGGATTTCATGAATTTCTGCAAAGACTCAAATGCTTTTTATTATCTGTGAATTGTTCTATCACTACATCACTATACTTTTTATAATTTATGATATTATTATTAATTGACCACTCTTTTTTTTTTAAAAAAATCTGTAAATATATATAATGACTTTTGTTTAAGGACAAAAGACAATTTTCCACAATTTCCAATTTCCTAGTCTTTAATCTTAACAAAGAGTCTATAATCTTTCTAAGGCTGTCAAACCTTGACACCATCTTGCCCGGACCCCAGGCAAGGTTGCCTAAGGGTCCATGTGGATTACCCACACTTGCACCACTTTTCGTGAACCTTGTCCAAGGGTCCCTATCCAACTTTGTCCATCATTGCCTGCACTTGCCATGACCTTGCCCAATAACAAAAAAGCAATTTTTTGCAACATAAAACATGGGAAGTTTGATAAAACCTTATGGATATTTTCTTCTCCCCACGGGCTTTCTTTTGGAACAGCCTATAATTACTTTACCCATGAGATTTGTAATTATTTGCCGAAACCTTCCTGGATTGCCTACTAGCCGTTCAGGAACCTTATCTGAGATATACACTACCAACTGTACCCCCAAAAAAATCTGAAGAGCCATTATAATTATACGGTGGACATTTTATAATTAACAACATGAAGAAAGTTCAAGCCACTAAAGCAAAAGAAATTACCTTTACTCCTTTCTCTTGAGATTTCTCTGAGAATAGTGACAACACATCATCCAAAACTGCTTGGATGCCTCAAGCTCAAGCTTACCAGATTCAATCTTTGCCTGGTTCAAAACCTCAAACCCTAAATTTTTTTTGACCTTAATTGCATTATCATCTTCATGAGCCCCATAGCCACACCGACCCTCCACTGCCCATTCTTCATTTCCCACCATATTCCATGTTATCTGAAATGGGATTACCCTCCAATTCTTTGACCTAAGCCTTCGATTCTTTTCAGATGGACTCTCTCTCTCCAAGTGCTTGTTTTAGTAACCGCCACCATTGATGCTGGCTGAAGGATTGGAGGAAGCATAGTGGCGAGAACAAGAGAGGAGGGCATAAATCAGGAAGAGGCTTGCCATAGAAGCGCCTTTTCAATAATGTTAACCCTCTTATTGCTGTCACTTCTTCGGAATCAATTTCCTTCTGTAGATTAACCAACACTTTCCTTCTGATAACAATATGGTATATCTTCATGAACTTCATAAAAAACAACCTTCTCCTTAATTGAAGATAATTTTGCACCACAAAAATATCCATAATTAAGATTTTTGTGACATGAGGCATTATTTATGGAAAAAAATCTTCAAGGCGTGACCTTTTTATGGTAAAAAATGAGTTGTTTTGATCTCATTTGTCTTTTCGCCAAGTTTAACAGGAAAGTTGCAGAACACATTTGAGGGTTGAATTTATTTTAAGAGTACCAAAGTGGACGACAACGATTTAACAGAATCAAGGGTTTAGATCAACTTATGAGAGATGATGAGAGAATCTGCTTCCCTCTAGTTACCGCTACCCTTTTATTTTCCTTTAACCAATCCCCACAAAAACAAATCCCCAACTTTATCAAGTTTATATTTTGGGCCAAACGTCATAAACATATTCTTGTAAAATTATAATTTAAAGAAGCTATTGCTTGTGCATGAATTGTTTTCTTATCAAGAAAGTGTCCAATAAACATTCAACAAACTCCCAAAAAAATAATGCTTCCATGAATAAGATTTGATAATATAATGATGAACGGGATAGAATATTTCAAAGGGTTCTATAGTGTTCAAGGTTTTTTGATTTGTTAATGTTGATGATAAGATGATAGCATAATCGACTGACAGAGGGAGTGAGATGGAATATTGGATTCTGGATGTAAGGAGAAACAATGCACGACACATGGGTTTGGAGTTGCAGGTTCTGAATTCAAAGTGCAAACCGCATCCGTCGGGGCCTTCTACTATGTAAGCAAATGGAACTCAAGAAAATCAAGTTGTTTACAGACTCACTACAGGCAATTCACCTTTTGTCCACTTGCTGTGATTCTGATCATCCGTTGTATGATGTTATCTTGGATACCAGATCACTTATTTATAGCGACTGGGAGGTAGAAATTTCCCATACCCATAGGGAAAGTATTCGATGTGCAGACTATCTGGCACGAACGGCGCATAGGATTCCGCAAGATTACGAGGAATTAGGGATTTCCCCTACTGAATGTACTCAGCTTTTTGCTTTAGATCATGGTCTGACATCTCATGATCATCCTGCAGGAACTAGCCTATAGACTTATCTCTTTCAAGCTTTGCTTGCCTTTGTAACAAAAAAAAAGTGCAAACCGCATGTATTTGTTCCGGGGGTAACTACTTTCCGTGCCTATCCTCTGGGAGCTTGTCTAGATCTAGATCTGGACGATCTAAATTTGAATTTTTTTAAAACGGGTGATTTTTGAATAAAAAACTATTTTTTGAAAAAAATATTAATTAAGAGATTATCTTTATTTTAAATTCTGTATCTGTTAAGGTAATTTTTTAAAAAATAAAAAGTAAAAAAAATTAAATCTGGACTATCCGAATTCCATCAGACAGTCTAGATTTCGGTGCCTATCCTTCCTTCTATTTCTTTTTCGTTTTACTTTTTTTTGTTGGTTGTCCTGCACATGGCACATAATCTCAAAAAAAAAAGAATATCCATATCGTCCATGTGGAAAAAGCCGAAAAGCGGAGAGCCCTTCTGCACTCGGATGCCTTACCAACTGAGAAAAGTATTTCTAAGGATCTGACTTCTTTGTGAATTTTACCTGAACAAATTGTTACAATCTATAATTGGTATTATTCTGTATGAGATTCGTCCTTCGGGCTGTGTGAATAGGATTTAAATATCATAGTTTAGAAGCGAATTAATTTAGTGTGGACACTCTTTGGCTTTGTTTGGTTGTAGGTTTTATTAGGTTAGGTTAGGTTAGGGTGGGGTTGGAGATAAAAAAGTGATATTTGGTTGAAGGACGTTAGGTCAGGTGTTAGATGTTTTTTTGTCTTCTAGGGGTCACCTAACCTAGGTTGTGAATCCTCTAAAATTGGGATTTTTCCTATGTGAGAGAATATTTGTCTTCAATTGTGACTAAATTGCCCATGGCAATTTTTTAAAATTCCAGCACTGCCCTTCCCTGTAAAAAGTCGTCACTTTGTTTCATTCCCCTCTCCTGCCAAAAATCCCAAATTCTCTCATCTTGTTTGTACGCTCTGCAGTCAACTCCTTCGCCACGCTGCTCCTCCAACGTCGTCTCGGGTCCTGTAGATCCATCCGCCGCCGCCTCCTCGAGTAATAATAAAAAGGGGGGATGCAACCAAAAAATCGAAAAATGTAACAAGTATATTTCAATTTGGTAAGGGGGTGAAGTTTTTGGGCTGCGCAGAACCTTGCCCGGGCAAGTCCTGAGTAAGTCCTGAACCTGCCAGGACAAGTCCTGGACATGTCAGAACCAGTCCAAGACGTGCCAGGACCCTGGCCAAGTGTGCCAAACCTTTCCCGGACCCTTTCCAAGGCTGCCAAACCTTGCCACCACCTTGCCCAAGGCTGCCAAGACTTGCCCGGACCACGAACAAGGTTGCCAACCCATGCCACCAAAAATCTGATGGTTGCAAATCCTTGCCCGAACCCCCTAGAAAGATGCATTAGGCTTAGAAAGGGGGGATGCAAGAGGCAATGCTTGAAGAACGTTCTGCTAGTCTTCGTTCCACAGTGATTCCCAAACCAAAGGTCTCTGTTTTTCTACTGTTCATTCTCTCTGAACGTGGTTTATTTATGTTGTGATTAATAAGGTGCGACTATTTTAAACTCGCTTCTTAATTGCAGCCTTATTATCAATATGCAGAGACAATCAATCCTGATGTATGGTTTGAAGCTTCTGAGGTGCATAATTTTAACCTGGCTTGATAATCTGCATCTGTTTTCTTAATTCCCTTTCACTTGTGTACTATTCCACATTTTTGTTGTAAATAATACTGAGAAGAACAAGAAGCTCGGACATTGATATGACATGAACACATAAAAGTTCACCTAGAATTGCAGGAATCGCCGGTATCCTGTGATTCCTAAGATTTTGGCTTGTATCGCTCATAGAATCGTAAGATATATATATATATATATAAGTAAGATACATCAACAGATTCATATCTTTACCACCTATTTTTGAATTGAATCATGAGACATGAATCGAGGTTCATGAGATTCTAATAACCATGGTGATACAACCAAATTGTATTGATGCAACTTGAAGTTTTGTGTTGTGTTTGATACAAGTTATAGACAAGGACACACTACATGGCTGGCTTCTTCTATGAAGCGTCCCTTGCATAACAATGAGAAATCTAACATTAAAAGAAAATACATTGAAAGCATCTATTGAATGCAATACTTTCATTTATGCAGGTCTTTTTGTTGTCACCTGTGTCGTTTTGTTTCTTACAGGTGTGGGAGGTGAAAGCAGCGGACTTGACCATTAGCCCTATTCACCGTGCTGCAGTAGGCATAGTAGATTCAGATAAGGTACAGGGAATGCATTGATACTGGAGTACTGAGGAATTTTCATTTCACATTGGTGTTGTACTTGTCTTTGGTTGATCATATAGTTGCCTATACTATTTTTGTTTTGTCTTTCTTGATAAAGGGCATATCTCTTCAGTTCCCTCGATTAGTTCGAGTTCGGGATGACAAAGATCCTGAACAAGCCTGTTCATCTCAGATGGTAAAGAAAAATCTTCTAATCAGACTAGTTAATTGCACATGATAGAAGATTGAGATAAGAGCCATGAATACTTCAGCTATGTTCGTATCTTGCCTTGGCTTATCAATCACCATTTTTTTTAAACTCATTTTCAGGTTGTTGAAATGTATTCTGCTCAAAAGCATAATCTCCCAAACAACCCGAATGATGAAGAGAATTGAGTGCACTTGTTCCCAATGTTGGGAAAAGGGTCAGCCCGGTGAAAAAAAAAATATTTAGTCAAAAAGTACAATATCGTAATATAATTGGAGCATTTATGTTCACACACTTTTGGCAAAACAAAATTTATGTTCACACACTAAATGATATATCATTTGTTGTTAACTTATTAGAAAGATGATGTTTTTCATCAAATGGAGACATTGGAATGGTGATAAGTATATTCTTGGTTACCTTAAGGGCACTATGAACATTAAAAGTTAATGATTATGGTAAATATGAAAAGATGTATAAACATGAGGGTCCGTTTGTTTCTATTTTTTGTTTTTCTTGTTTCCAAAACAGTTTTTGTAAAATTGTTTTTAAAAAAAGTTTTAAAACAAAAAAATTATGTTTGGATAGTTGCTTTAAAATATCTATTTTTGAAGCAATGTGGCAGCAGCCATCGCTGGCGATGATATGGTGGTGGTCGCCGTCGATAGTGTGATGTTGATAATGGATAGGTGGTGGCTTTAAAAAACAAGAAAACATCTAATTTTTTTTTAGTTTTTTAAAACAATTATGAAAATAGTTTTCCAACGAAGTTTTTTATTTTTTTAAAAAACAGTGGTTTCTTTGGTTTCAAAAACCAAAAAACAAAAACAAACTTGTTTGGAAAATTGTTTTTTATAAGTGTTTTAAAAAAATAAATAGTTGTTTTTAAAAAATAAAAAATAAAAACAATTTTTGGTTGTTTTCTTGTTTTTGTTTTTTTATTTTTTATTTTTGAGGCCGCCAACTATTCACTATCAACACCACACTATTAGTGACGACTATCACTATGTCACCACCGGGAAAGAGGTGTATCTATTGATCTCTCTCTTCATTTCCTCTTTATTTAATGTATCCACAATTAGATCAAGTTTTAATTGTTGAGATTTAATACTCATTTAGTCCTTGATATCATGGTTTTGAAACCCAAATTGGACTGGCCGCTCTGGGTCAACTCGGCAAACTCGATCTAACTCGATCGAGTTGGAGAGTCACCTGGTCACATCTATTTTTTTGGTCTGCCTCATTGATAAGACAACATCGTTTCATTTTTTTTCATTTCAAACTAAAGTTGATTGAAGTGAAGAGCTCATGGCGCGAGGCGAGGCGAGATTGACTTTGAAGTCTGATCATTTTGACATTTTCACCATTCACTTCACTTCAACTCAGAGTTCTATTCAAAGGCTAAGTGAGAACTGATAAACGAAAGAGTGAAGGACAGAAGGAGTCATCCTAGTCTGTGAAACCCTCTCCCTCTTACTTTGCCAGTTTCTCTTTCGCTGGCAAAGTCGTCCTCATCCATGAAACCCTTTCGCTCTGTCTCAATGTCGCCCTGATTTTGCCACAGTCGAAGCTTGATGGTCGCCGTCCTAGTTCCCAAATGGGTCGTCAGTTATAGAGGTTGAGTTCCCTTTTTGGTTCGTCATCAAAGCTCGAAGGTCGCTATCCTAGCTCGATTAGTTTGTGTTCCCTTTTTGAGTTTTTTTTTAATGAAACAGAAATTTTAGTGTGTTCCCTTTTCCCCCCTTTTTTTCGGGTTAGTTTGTGGTCCAGAGGCCCTATGGTTTTTTTTAATGATACTGGCAAGCTTCAAGCTTTAATTGTTCCTCTTTGGCTCTATTGCTGTATTGCCCTTGTCTGTTGAATGATATTGGCATTCTTTTTTTCCCTATTGCCCTTGTTGAATCCTTATTGCAATGCAATATAATTTGGCTCTGTGGTTTTGATATATTTTGGCTCTTTGCTTTTTGATCAATAACTTTTCAACAAACATACTTTCGCTTTGTGCTTTTTGATCAATAACTTTTAATTTTCTACTATATAATAACTTTTAATCAATAACTTTGGTTTTTGATTGTGGTGTCAATTTTCATTACTTTGTGGTTCATTTTCACTATTCACTTCACTATGTAATGATTGCACTGTAACCAATTTGTCATTGCTCTGTGGTTCATTGCTCTATAATAATTTCCATTATTGATTGATAGTTTTTTCTCTATGGTTTTTGATTGTTGGTGCTCTATTTTTAACGTTTAGATGTCATTGTTTTGTTTTTTAACGTTTAGATGTCATTGTTTTGTTTTTTCCTTGTAGCTGGATGTTATTAACCGAGTTTTGGCTTCCTTTGTGGATGTTAGTTACCGAGACTTGGCTGGATATTTTTTGTGGTTTTGGATGTTATTAAACCGAACTGTGTTGATTGAAAGGGTGCTCTTAGTTTGCTTTCAGTTTGTTAATGGAGGGAGATGTAAATATTAGTAATGAAGGTGATCAGAATAGTGAGAATACTACCACCCCAATCTTGAGTCTACCAATCCCCCTAATTGTAAAAAAAAGACTCTGCATGGGAATATGTCGCTATTAAGAAAGAAGGGAAAGTAAATGTTTTTACATGCCTTTTATGTGGTTCAAGTTATATGGGACATGGATAAATAGGTTGAAACAACATTTAGCTGGTGTGAGTGGTTAAGTGAGTTCTTGTAAAAAAAAGTTTCCCATGATATACGTGCTAAAATGAAACAATCTTTGATAGAAGGTTTGAAGAAAAATCCTGTTCATAATGTTAATGTATCTGAATTCAATGTAGCTAGAGAAAGTGAAGAACCGATTGTTTCAAAGAAGAAAGCTGTGGGGGTTGAAAATTATTTTGCACTTAGGACAACTCTTGGTGCTCAACCAAGCATCAAGAATGCATGGGCAAGTCAAGATGCCCAATATAATGTAAAAATTGTTTTTGGTCAATATGCTTGTGTGAATTGTGTTCCATTTAATGCATTGACTTGTCCCTTGTTTCAAAAAGCTATTGATGATGCTACTACAATTGGGCCAGAGTTTAAGGTCCTTAGTTATCATGAATATAGAGTTAGCATATTGTGAGATTGTAAAAAAGAATGTCAACTTGTAACTGATAGCCATAAAGCTAAATGGAAAGAAAATGGTTGCACACTCATGGCTGATGGTTGGACAGATGCTTGATAGCAAACTTTGACTAATGTCCTAGTATATTCAGTACATGGCATGGTTTTTGTGAAATCTATTGATGCTTCAGATTTAGTTAAAGATGTCAATACTTTATTTTTGTTGTTCAGAGAAGTTATTGAGTAGGTTGGTCCTGAAAATATAGTCCATGTTGTGACTAACAATGCCACTAATTATGTAGCATGTGGTAGTTGGTAAAAAAGAAATATAAAACCATCTATTGGTCACCTTGTGCAGCTCACTATTTGAATCTGATTTTGTAAGACATTACATCTATGCCTCATGTGTCAAACCTTGCAAAGAAGGCATCCAAAATCACTGTATTTGCATATAACTATTTGGTCTTCATGTCATGGTGAAGAAAAAGACCTAATTGGAAGGAAATTGTGCATCCTGGTGCAACAAGATTTGCAACCACATTCATCACCCTTCATAGCATATATTAGCACAAACATGACTTACAGGCATTGGTTATTGATGACCATTTTTTGTAGCACAAGTTAGCAACCATTGAAGCAGGGAAAACTTTCAGTGCAATCATTCTAGATAATCGGTTTTGGACAATAGCTTTCAAGTTGTGAGACTTGTGTCTTCGTTGATAAGACTGTTAAGCATTGTTGGTTCAGATAAGAAGCCTTTAATGCCTTATGTCTTGAAGGCATGCAGAGGGCTAAAAATGTAATCAAGGATATGTTTCAAAGGAAAAAGGAACAATACACACCTTCATGTAGCAGCATATTCAAAGTTATTGGGATAAGCATTTGAAAAATGACCTTCATGCAGCAGCATATTTGCTAAATCCCGCATTTTTGTATAGTCCTGGCTTTGTTAGAAAGCATCGATTTTTGGAAGTTGTGATCGATTTGATTAAGGCAAACTCACCTGGCAATTTTGATTATTATGTTACAACGATGAAGCAAATTGTTGTATACCATGAACGTAAAGAATCATTTGCTAAAGTTTCATATGAAAAAATAGCCCATAAACTTGTCCCTTGTAAGTATACTAAATTTCATATTCAAAAGAACATATTGAGATATTAATGTATACTAAATGTCTTTTATTTTATTTTTGCAGAAGATTGGTGGTTGTACTATGAGGGTTCAATACTAGAATTTCAAAAAATTGCTATACATGTTCTTAGTCAAACTTCTACCTCTGGCTATGAAAGAAATTGAAGCTTGTTTAAGCATATCCTATAACACCTCACTTCTGTAATCGATTTGATGAGTTTTACACAGTGAATTCAAACCATGAAGTGATATTCGTTTATAAAGTTAATTCAATTCCCAACCTTCAAGATATGATTCAAAAAATTTCAAAACTTTTGAAAAACTATCATAAAGTGGTTTGTAACTTCTTTGTAACTCATCGTTTCTTAATTCTCTTTATTATGTGAATCAGAGTGATTCTTTGCTCATTTTTATGTGCAGAAGGTTTCTTAACTAATAGGCTCGTACCGTGCGATTACCCATTTCTAATTCAATTTCCATGCTTAGGAAATTCGACTTGTCCGTCATGCAGTGATATACAATTAATCACTCAACATTTATTACACAACAGTTTAGCGCATAAATAATTGTTCTCCTTCATTGCAACTTCTTCTCCTAGAACAGCGTCCTACACTTGTCATCAGTGTTCCGCGGCCTATATGGTTAGTGAGGGAGAGTGAGATTCAAGAGAATCCTAGTAGCAAATAGTGTTAACAAATGCATAAAAGAAATGCTTTATGCATGACATACTTGCTTACATAAATTCATGTCAACTTAATGACTTATATGTATGCTCAATATTCAACACATTACACTAATGACCATAGTATAAGTAAAACAGAGCTTCACTCGTTCACATATGCTTCATACAATTCATCAAAGCAACTAACACATCAATACACAAGCACATATATCCAGTTATGCAAGTTAGGAAAGTTCTCTACCTTTTGCCTTTAAGTTCCCTCCTTGTACATTTTCTTCCAACCATTGAAGTTTCTTGGAAATTCTTTCACTTTTCTTCTTTCTTGACTTCTCATGACCCTAGATATATAATCATATCATTAAGGTTAATATACTAAGTCAAAAGCAAAGTAAAAGTGGTTCAACTATCCCAAGTTGGTTAACTTCACTCTTAAAGTTCCACTTAATTACCTAGTGCCATTACATTTTTCCATTTTCGCACTTGTACTTAAATCTGCCAGAATTTTCCTTAATCTTTGAAAAAATTAATAACTAATTGTACAGATGTCCAATTGTGATGATTCTAAATGCTATGTGACCCTTAATCAGTCTAGTTTGAGGGAAAAATATAACCATTACACTTCTGGATGTCCAATATCTCACTTAATTGATCACTGCCCTAGAATTCGCTAGTTTTCTGGAACAAACTTTGAAAATTCATAATTAATTCTACAAAAATCCAAATGTGCTGGTTCCAAGTTCTATAAAAATCTCTTTTAGTTCTCTTTCAATAAAAAATTTTCTAGAGTCCCAATTATAACTACACAGTTCCCAAAAATTCATCAAACTCAGACTGTTACAAATTTAATTTCAGAATCAAGGTCAAACTTTGAAAAATCATAACTTTCAATCTATTAGTCTAAATGGGTCATATAACCTATCAAATTAAAGCCCATGATGTCTACTTTGATTATATAAAATTTCATAGCATTTGGACTAATTTCAACTAATAAAAAACACATTACAAGTTCCCTGCCTCTAGAAAACAAATTTAGGCCAATTTAAACACAAACTTCCAAAATTATCATAGATCATCATTTAACCATAAATACATGATTAAACCTCAAAAACACTCGCTACCGAAACATGAACAGTACCCCACCCCCATGAAAACTCATTCAAACAACAAACCAATCGGTTCAAAATGAAGGCTACACTGACCTCTACGCATTTCCACAATCGGTTCAGAAATCTGGCAGTACTTCGGCCAGCGAGACGGCGCCAAACCCCTCCAGATGAAAATTTGAAACCGTAGAAATAAAGCTTGGGATGAGTAGAACAAGGTTTGTGAAGGGTATTTTGAGAGAAAATGCCGATTCGGTTGAGTTTTGGTGGATTGAAATCAAGAACGAGCACTATTCATGCTCTCTCTCTCTTCCAACAATTATTTGAGATTTTAGCTAATTTTTTTTTATTTTTTGGGCAGCTGGCCAAAATTATAAGGCTAGGAGGAGTCTTGAAAAGTTTGTGCCACGTGTTAAAACCTTGTGGTGCCACTTGTCTGTTGATCCAGTGATTCGGTGACACGTGTCACCTGCTTTAATAAAATGGGTCTCGCCTCCTTTCTCGGGCCTTTAGCCGTCCAATTTGTTAAGGATAGTGGGGGTCTGATAGTTTTACCCCGGCTCCTATTTCTCATTGTTATGCAAGGGACGCTTCATAGAAGAAGCCAGCCATGTAGTGTGTCCGTGTCTATAACTTGTATCAAACACAACACAAAACTTCAAGTTGCATCAATACAATTTGGTTGTATCACCATGGTTATTAGAATCTCATGAACCTCGATTCATATCTCACGATTCGATTCAAAAATAGGTGGGAAAGATATGAATCTGTTGATGTATCTTACTTATATATATATATATCTTACGATTCTAGGAGCGATACAAGCCAAAATCTTAGGAATCGCAGTATACCGGCGATTCCTGCAATTCTAGGTGAACTTTTATGTGTTCATGTCATATCAATGTCCGTGCTTCTTGTTCTTCTCAGTATTATTTACAACAAAAATGTGGAATAGTACACAAGTGAAAGGGAATTAAGAAAACAGATGCAGATTATCAAGCCAGGTTAAAATTATGCACCTCAGAAGCTTCAAACCATAATCACGATTGATTGTCTCTGCATATTGATAATAAGGCTGCAATTAAGAAGCGAGTTTAAAACAGTCGCACCTTATTAATCACAACATAAATAAACCACGTTCAGAGAGAATGAACAGTAGAAAAACAGAGACCTTTGGTTTGGGAATCACTGTGGAACGAAGACTAGCAGAACGTTCTTCAAGCATTGCCTTTGAGAATCCCGTGCCTAATCAGCATAACATAAAAGTTAAGAAGCAGAACTAATTCTAATATACAAAGGGTAGTGACTTGAAATGATAAAACTGACCTATTTTACAAATGCTTTGAAATTCTTCATTATTGCTGTCATAGCAAGCAAGGAGAAAAGCTCCATACACTCCTACAGAGCATCATTATGACCATTCATTTAATACAGGTGTGACCCAAAATCATATGACAGAGGCACTAGAGAGAATACAAAGGTAAGCCAGGCCTGGCCTCGTTTTAAAGTGAAACAGAACACTGGAGCTGACTGTCTCAAAGATGAGAAAGAAAGAACACAAACAATCATCTGCTCATAAGAATAACCTATAAGATCACCTGTACGTCTCCCACGACCATGAAAAGCAGCAATAGGCACCAAATCCAGTGAGTCCCCTATACTGAAAATTAGAACCAGTGAACAAAACAACAAATGAAAAATATTAAGGGAATATAAAAAAGGAAATGAATATCACATCCCCTCACTTCTCAAGATAATCTTTCTTCAGTTTTAGCCAGTTGAGTGACCGCTTGGAAGGTTCGTACGTAGCATCTTCATATAAAGTTTTGATAATTAAACCCTCACAAGGGAAATACCAAAGTATAATGAAATATATATTAAAGTCCAAATTAATTGTATAATCAACATCTCTAGTAATAATAACAATTCAACCACAAGAAGATATATTTTATAGATAAATAGAAGGATGAATTTCCTATCTACATGACTTCTGATAGGAAACAGAACAAATAATGGGAAATAACAGTGATTCTGACCGATAATAGGCAACTCTTCCTCCTCAGTGGGAGAAGGAAGTAACAAACTGATAATACAAACAACAACTACAGTAAAAGACCTAGTATTTGACAGGCTAGCACCATCCTCACCAGTCACTATGCAAAATGAGACATGCCCTGCACCTAACACTACACGGCTAAATAGGCCAACAAAGTGGTCAACACATGACCCAAAACAACCTATGACATGTTACAGGTCTAAAGCACTACTGAAGTGAACTAGGTCAGCTGTTGCTGAAAAACAATAATAAGTTGGAAGTCAACCCCTTGACTATTTAAAAGATGTTCCTTTAGCTTGCTCCCTCCTCTTGTAGGTATGCTTGTCAAAAGTGATCCTATCAACTTGCTAATAACTATGAACCATACCTAGCATCAACTGCTGCATCGAGAAACTTCTGTATTTCCTCAACATCATTTGATGTTATTGTTGTTGCAAATTGAAGAAATCCAGGTTCTTCCTCGAAAGAGGCATAGAGATGCTGCAGGGAGGAAATGATAGTTAATAGCAAATACATGATTCTCAAAAGATTCATATTGCAATTTGACCGACAGGGCATAGGCGAGCAACTGGGTTCCAGTATGGCCTCAATAAACCCCGATACTTTAGGCCTTGACATGGAATCTGTTGGAGATACAAGCTACATGTGGGTGTGTCAAATGGAACAAGTCCCACATTGCTTGGGAAAGAGAGAATGCTAGTATATTGTGAAGTTGGGCTAGTAAATGGGCCAAGAAGATGAGTGGGCTCGCGCGCATAACAAAGGGCCACCAAGAGGCAAACGTAGTGGAAATCCGGCGATTTCCCCCCTGCGTGTGAATTAAATGCGGACTGGGCACTTTTTATCAAATTTTTTTTTTTGAAAAACTTTACAATTTATTTTTGTAAATATAGCTTACCGGAAAAACCCAGTTTTGAGGCATCTGAATTTTGAAGCATCAGTATTTCCGTTACAGAGGTCATGGGTCAGATTTTAAATTCCCAAACGTATGTTTTAAATTGTTGCCAAACGGATATTTTAATTGTCAAACGTATCTGGTCCTTCAATGTTCAGAAATGGCCTCATCATGTGGTTTTATTATTGTGTAACCGGCGGTTTAATGGTGTTTATGAGGAGTAAAACGTTGCCCAACGTTCAGATGCATGGAGGCCTATAAAAGGCACTGCCTGTAAGAGGTTCAGGCACCGTGCTCTGACATCTCGAGCCCTCTCTTCCTCTCTGACATTCCTCTGTTCTCTCTGCCTTATAATTGTTTCCGTTTTGCTCTTCTGTTCACCCTGTGTCTGCAGGAAGAATCCGTTTTATCCTGGGGAGTGCCGTTTCCAGCCAGCTGGTGGTCCTGGAATAGCTCTTAAGGACAGCGTCCTTGAACGTGACTCGGATTACGGTGCATTTGTAGGAGTTTGACAACAGAATCATCACATTCCCATTTTGAATATACCATCCCGAGTTGGTCAATCTTATAATTCCCACCCAACTTTCACTCCAAGGTTGGATGTTGAGGTAATCACAATTTTTTAGGTTTATTTTAAAGATTTAAATTGAGGACAAATTTTTTTCCGAAGTTCTTGTTGCTTACATGTTAACTTTTCTTATGGTTTTGAATGAAAGGATGTGCGAAGACACATTACATATAGATTAAATCAAGAGGAGTCTCAAGTGGTGGAAAGGTGGAGCTGTCATTCATTTGGTACAACTGAGGGGGATGATATAAGGTTATGAATTTCTGTTAGCATTTGTCCATTTGTTATCATTTGCAGCCCTCACTTATTTTATGACATATTGCAGATTTGGGGCTACTTCAACTCAAGACTCTGGTTTGTCAGCCATTGATATTCAATGCCTTGTATACAAAGGTCATCGGGATTTGCATAAGTTATGGCTAAACAATGATGTGTGTGGTAACTTGTTCTTTATTCATATATAAGTATGGTTATCATGTTATGGAAAGGGACTATTATGATGACGAAAAAATGTTTAACGTAGTGGCAAACTAGTTTCATAATCTTTTTTTTTTAACCTGTGTACACAGGTTGTTCATTGTTATGGAGAAAAACTAATGCACTGGGCTTGCCGCTGCCCTGATAAGGAATACAAAGATTTTTTTATCTCTCCTTATGCAGGGGTATTGGTTCTTAAACCCTTGTTACTACGTGAATACTATTAGAAAATAGTGATCAAAATAGTTCCATGGATTGCAGGTTATAGCTTTGGCAAGGTGGATTGATAGAGATGACCTCCGCTGGGTGAAAGGATTGATGAAGGGTCACCACAATCGAGTAGGCTTGTTATTGATTGTCATGTGAATTAGGCATTTAATGTGAATGGTTTTACGATTTTTTTTTAAAATTTTTAATAGTGGAACTTGGTGTGGCAGTTATTTTTCCCGTGTGTAATAAATATAATCATTACATATTGGCTGTTGCTGATTGTCTTCAGCAAAAAGTTGTTGTTTATAATTCCATGAATAGCGTAAGGCACAAAAGAGATGCAGTGAAAGTGGTATGAATTCTCGTTGAATCTATTATATACGTGATATTCTAACTCCCCGGTCCTTAATATCTTATATTGAGGACTGGAGCTTGTATATTTATTGGTTTACACATGTCCAAATCATGTGTTGAATTGGATCTAATAATTTTTTATCCAGCGAAATTGGCTGCGGAGGATTTGTGCCAATGTTCTTGGTCATGATGATTCACACTCATGGGATTTTGTTTATCCAAAGGATATTCCTCAGCAAGTAAATGGGTATTGTCATGTTTTTATTTTGCGCTACGCACATGCACACAAAGATTGACTACAATGATATTGGTTGATGCAAGTTTCATATTGAGAAAATTACTGAGGTCCCAAGTAAGGGATTTAATAACCAAAAAAATCTAATGACAAGTGAGGTGCATAAACATTATGTCATTTCCCACACTAGAAGTTGTCATTACATACTGCTTAGTTGTTATCGGGCTTTTGAATAAATCCTTTTCTTAGAACCTTATAGTGATTTCCCGTCTTCATTAGTTAGCCGACTATTGGTGTTGTTATTTATTGCTTTATCTTGTGTTCATAAAACTCTCACTCTCTGTGCTGCAGCCATGATTGTGGTGTGTTCGTGCTGTGACATATATGGCCTCCATTATTATGTGCGGGTCCATTGTACCATTTTCTTCGGTGAGTCAACGTGTACATTTCTTTTATTATTACGAATATGTAGGACGAGAAATACTTGTTTTTAGAGTGACACATCATTTATACTCTGGTCAATCAAAATGTAACAACTAAACTAATTTTAATCCCAATAAACTCTCTATTTTTTTTGCTGAAAAAAACAAAAGAAACCTTCCATCGACCCACGCGCCCCTCCATTCATCCATCACCCAAGCAGAACAGATAGCATCCCACGACATTGCCTTCGTCTCCTCCGGCGATGGTAAGAAACCAAACTCCTCCTATGCAATCTCCACCTTCAATCCTAGTGCTCCTCCTCACTTCACCGTTTCTCATATTTGAGCGGCGATTACCCAACCCGTACAACTACGGCCTATTGCAGCGGAGGAGACGAGGTCTATTGGCGACGGTCACAGGGGAGATGAGGTTCGAAGGCATCTGATAATAGTTTAGATGTTGTGTTTTTCTTATTGTTTTAATAATAAAATATCCTGTGTTCACCTACAACTCCATAGGAGTTTTGATATCTCATTAAAATCGTCAGAACAAGATGGAGAGGAAGGTGGGTCGATGTGGTGGGAAGGAGACTGGAAATGAAGAACTGCGGCGAGTGGCTTGTTGGCAAGGCTTTTTTCTCCCTCTTCTTCCGCAAATATAAAGTGGGGCAGGTAGGATTAAAATTAGTTTAGGTGTTGTGTTTTGATTAATTAAAGCATAAATGCCGTGGAACTCTGAGAGTATGTAAATATTTCTACTCACTCATGTTATATGTACATTTCTTTTATTATTCCAAAATGTGTTTTTTTTTTTTAGAAATTTACAAGGATATAGAGTTGTTGCATTTCAGGAGGAAATTTCTGGCATTCGGCATCGCGTGCTGGTAGAGTTATCAAAAGGCCAATTAGTTGAGTTTTGACCTTCCGGTGATGGACAGCCGGATTTGACATGCTTCTTTTCAAGAATGCCATAGTAGAAACGTACGTTTTGTTGATAATGTCACAATATTTGTTATTTGTTTGGGTGAAATTACATAAGATCGGGTTTTAGTTTATGGGCTGAAATTACTTGTTTTGGGCTGCTTATGGAACCTATATGAAGAGCCATATTTCGCCTGGTTAATTAAGATTATAATTCCTTTCGCCATTGTCAAATTGGGCTGTTTGTGTATTATATGTTTGCAGAATATATTATAGATTTACATTACTTTTTTTATACAATGGGGTTCTACAACCCCTTGAATGGGCACTTAGAAGAGCATGTGTTGTCTCTAGTCTCAATTTCCAAACCAGTAGACTCTTTAAAATGCAATTTTAGCTTAGCAGGAGGATCACATTTCAATCATGGTTAACCATGTTTTTAATCTCGTATTGGATCCTAGTCTTCATGCATCAGATATCAACGACTGCATTGCTTCCGTGGGTTCAACTTTCTTAGTGCCTATTTCACTTTCACGTAAATGTGAAACTAGCCTGCAGAAGAAAAAAGACAATAATTTGTAATCTTAATGAAAGCAAAGCCTTATGTTGCCCACCTGTAATTTTTCTTGAAAAGGACTCTTTTTCCTTAAAATTGTTTTTAGAATCAAGTTTTGAGGAAAAAAAAATTTGTTTGGATATTTTTTGGGAGAAGCCCTCTAAAATACCTTTGAAATAAGGTAATCCCTAATCAGTGCTCTGAAATAAAAAATTCCGGATCAGTATCCTGTCAGTACGGATGAACAGTGTGGGCGGCGCCAAAAGACAATTTTACCCTTCAGCCCTCATTCTCGTCACTTCAGAAATAACAACACACAGTTCTTAATTAACAGTTCTGGATTCTTGATTAACAACTCCAGTTTCATCTTTTTACTTTCACAATAACAACACCGGTCTTGTTATTAACAACTTTGGAGTCTTGATTAACAATTTCGTTTTATTTTTCCACATATTCACATCTCAAAAATATAGTGTTGTTAATGTAAAGTACGGTGTTGTTAATAAAGAAATAGGTGTTGTTATTGGCTCTGAAATTTAAATTACGAAGGTGTGAAATAAGAAATGGGAGTTCTTAATGTAGAATATAGTGTTGTTAATAAAAAGACTGGTGTTGTTATTGTGAAAGTAAAAAGATGAAACTAAAGTTGTTAATAAAAAATACAAAGTTGTTAATTAAGAGCGCATGTTGTTAATAAAAAAAAGAGGTGTTATTGACCTTGAAACTTAAATTAAGAAGTTGTGAAACAAGAAATGAGAGTTGTTAATCAACACAAGTAGTGTTTAAGACATTGGTTTAGATATTCCCTTTGACGATCGCTTTGGGGATGATAAGTGATGGATAACCTCTATTCCACTCCCAAACACAACAAAAAGTCCTTCCAGAAAAGACTAGTGAAAAGAAGATCTCAATCACTGACTATATAAGTAGGAGCACCATATAGCTTGTAATGTTATTTATAAAATCTTGAGCTATGTCCGATGATAAATTCATTTAGTGACTCCATTTTTTTATGGGATTTCATGGGAGTTTTTAGCATTTTATGTCTTCAAAGCACACTACAAAAAAACAGGGTATCAGAGACGGAATTATTTCCATCGCTAAAAATGTTAGGGACGGAATTTCCTTTGCTAATCTGTTAGCAACGGTATAGCGACTGAAAATAGTCCATCTCTAAAAAGGGCGTTACTAATTCTGTTAAATTCCGTCGCAAATTTAGAGACGAATCAGTGACCAAAATTCCATCTCTAACCTGCAACGGAAATTCCGTCCCTAATGACAAATTCCATCGTTAATTTTTGAGACAGATTAATGACGGAAATTCCGTCGCTAATTTTTGAGACGGATTAACGACAGAAATTCTGTCTCTAATCTGCGACGGAAATTCCGTCCCTAATGACAAATTCCGTCGCTAATTTTTGAGACGGATTAGCAACAGAAATTCCGTTCCTAATGAAAAATTTCATCGCTAATTTTTGAGACGGATTAATGACGAAAATTCTATTGCTAATTTTTGAGACGGATGATTGACGAAAATTCAGTCTCTAATCTGCGACGGAAATTTCGTCCCTAATTTTTGAGATGGATTAGCGACGAAATTTCCGTCTCTAATCCATAATAAAGTAAAAAACAATTAATTCCGTTATTAATTTCTGAGACGAATTAGCAATAGAATTTCTGTCTAATTTGTCCAAGATTAGAGACAAAATTTCCGTAGATAATCCATCACAAAGTTTAAAAAAACTTAATTCTGTTATTAATTTTTGAGACGGTTTAGCGACAGAAATCCATTGCAAAGTGAACTATTTTTTAAAAAGATAATTGAATTTTGTGATAGAATTTCAGTCATAAATCCGTCTCTAAGCTTTTTTAATTCTCTCCAATTAATTTTTTTTCTTATTTTAAATTTAACGATAAGTCAACCTCTTATCAACCTTAATAATCTATAACGGTTAAAGAACTGAAAATGAAATGAAATTGATTGCAAATAAAATCAAATTCAAACCAAGTTCTAAAATGATAGTAAGTTAACAATTACAAAGGAACAAAAGTACTAAAGTAAAAATGTATATAATATATCAAACAAACCACACAAATATTTAATGTAGTCAAACAACCTAGTAACCACCCTATCTTATGGTATCATCAGTGGTATGAGCTTTAGGGTTTAAATTGTTGATAACCCCAGAGAGCTTTTTGCTCAAGTGCTTCCAACCTAGTTAGAAACGTATAGACCAATCAGATCAAAGGAAAAACACTTTCATACAGTTCTAGAGACACAAAATAGAAACGTATAGACCAATCAGATCAAAGAATTTTCTGGGCTCAAATATAGATAGTTACAAATTCCAACCACAAATCAATTTAGCCCAATAGTCAGAGAATAGTTCAGCTGTGAAAAATTAAATCTTCTCAAGAACATATGCAACATATAACATACTAGATTTGAAGAGTATAATTCCAATAAGCAATGAGTTATGTGGCTCTAACTGATGCATGAAATAGATCAAAGTTCAATTTCCTTACACCACAACAATGCAATCTTTAGCAATGAAAGCAACAGCAAGCAAATTGGCTATGGTTTGCAAAAATTCATAGAAAGATTGTGCCAGAACACCCAAAGAGCCAGCAATTGGATGTTGGTAGTATGCAAAGTCAAGTACCAAGAAAATCCAGCAGAGAACTTGATGCAAATATCAAGAAGAATTTCAGTGAATAAAGCTTCCCATAGATTCAATTTCGTTAAGCCAAAGGACAGCCTTAATGCCCCCTATATCAGCAATTAACAAGTGCAACACAAAGCAGCAACCAGAATAGTGAAAATGTACCATGAACTCACACTTAAAAGGCTTAACAAGTTGCTACAGCAAAATTAGTTAAAGCCTAATAATATGGATATTCAATTCATCTTCAACTAAATTTTGACAGATTGATGATTAAGTCCCAATCAATGATAGCAAAGTGGTTCAAATTCAACAATAGTGCAGTCAAATTCTCAGCAAAACAAATTCACTATTGGATAAAAAAATTCATATATGAATTAACCCATATCAGATTATAGTAATAGATTCAAGACAATGAACTTTTCTCAGCAAAATTTCAAAAATGCAGCAAAGTTTCAAAGAATTAGAGAAAGAATTCAGTGGCAGCAACCAGATTGAATGAATTCACATATTGAAAAATTAGAAAATTAGAGAATTAGATAATTAGAGAAAACAGATTGATTTATCTATCAATACTATGAAAAAACTTTGCTAAGAAATAAAACACACCCTCTACCATGTTTGCATGTTTAAACAGGTGCAAAATTTGCAAGAGAGATGGTGCTTATTTTTTACTGTAATTATTCACCTTCTAGTTTATTTAACCGATGCTGAATATGAATGGCTTTCCCTTTCTTCCTTCAATTTGTAACATGACACACAACTTGGTCGTTGCTTCAATAGTGCATCTTCAAGATCAGTCAACAAATCTTCTCTAGAATTTCCTGTATTATCCTGAACAATGCCAAAAAAAAACAATTGCACAAATTTGATAAAAGTTAGAAGCTTTATTGAAAAAAGAAAAAGGAAATTCGTGGGGTATAACTAAAGGAAAATTTATTGAAAATTTATAGTATATCATTATAGTATGGTCTCAAAAGTCTGAGGCGCATCACTTAACATGAGAAGAACATGAAAATAACCACAATATATCATTATAGTATGGTCTCAACTGACATTAAAATACCCAGCTCTAACAAATTAAGGACAAGAACAGATCAAAAGTCAGTGATACATTGGGATGAACAATAAAATGGAGTAACAACAATAATATCTGACATGCAACCCATAACCCCTAAAATTAACCAGTACCTTATATCTAGCTCCCTTGTGTACGCCACTATTTTGGGTTTTGAAACCCACATTCCAGCCATCAGGTAACCATGCAGGATGTTCATTTCCTTTCTTTAAAATATGAAACTTTCAAGCATAATTGAAGTGGTGAGAGACAATGGTTTAGCCAGGTTGCAGAGCACATGTTCATGAAAAATAGGTTTCAAAATCTGCACTCACTTGTGAAGAATCGCTACTTGTGCTCTTTCTGAACAATCTATTGATTGCTTCAAACTTTTCAAGGTCATTTCTTCCCACTTTTAGGTAATAGGTGGTATCACGTAAAAGTAAAAATTCTGCTGTTTCAATGTTTGTGGAAACTATACGGCTTTAAAATTCCTTCCTCATTTCAACAATTTCTGATGATCTATCTTCTATATTGGAACATGAGCTACCTGACTATTATCATTTTACTGATGACAAGACAAGACACAATGGCACATATTAGGAACCATGAATCAATCTTAGCTCTTCAAGTCTTAACAGAAGTGTCCAAGTCTTCTATTTAAGAAGATCAACACCATGCTGGACACTGACCCAGGTTGTTAAACTCCTCATCCAGAACTTATAAAACTGGAGCTTTGTCATCAATGAACAACTAAATTGCTACAGTATAAGACTTGAAACTCATAACACCATGGTACCGCTATCACCCAAAGATCCATATTTCAGATTTATAAATGCTTTCTATAACAAAACAAAAAGTCATTCGCAAGCCCAGTTATATTTATATTTGACCAAAATAAGAATTTTACAACCGCAAACAAAACTTCATTTTCCCTCAATAAACTAGATAAATTAAGCCTGGAACCTTATGTAAGTTAAAGGTTTCATCAAAAGTCCAGAACTTGGTTCTCTCTTTACAAAAATAACAGAGCCTTAATCCTATTAGGTGGGGAATTAGTTCTCTCTTTATTTACAAAAAAAAAACAGGACCATTTTATGAAATGTCATACACAATTTAAGAACCAACCAAAATAATGTGGATAATAAAGTAACTTTAAATTACCTATATGATGGTGAGAATTGAGAAGTAGCAGCGGATTAAAGTACACAACATTGAGTGGCCTTTATATGTTGCCAATGATTGGTCTTGGGGATGTTTTAAATTTCTTACATATTGGGGTAGTCCATCCACCTGTAATCCCAATCTTTATCTTGCACCCTGGGATTGTGCTGAATAAAAGTAACCAGCATCAGCGTGAAGTACACACACATATATATAGACACACACACACAGATATATGTATATCTCAGGTTAGGAAAAATAAATGAGACATTATTACTCCAGTGGTTTATAACTTCCCTTTTACTTTTATTCATTGTTTTTTCATTTTGCTACTGATCACTTCTTTCCTTTATGTACAGAAGATAGATCATTTACCCAGCTAAATAGTAAAACACCAGCATTTGATATTGCCTCTACCCTCCAAGCACAATTAATAATAAATACAACATATGAACGACAGATAGCTTTAAGTGAATCAGTTCATATATAAATCTCTTACTAGTTTTGTCTATATAAATTTCTCTGCAAGTTCGCACAGCAATGAGTATCATCTCGGCAAGTGCAATTCAATTAAACTTGTTATATGACTTCTAAGGCTTACCGCCATGCCCAACTTCGGGTCCTATTACCCGTCGCTATTTCTTCTTCTCCACCTTGACATCATCTTCACTGTCGGCGGACTCGATGGCTGCCACATCATCTCCCAGATTGCCATTCCCTGGCATTTTCTTATTAAAAAACCCCCCTTTGTTAAATCCTAATTGAAAATAAAGGTTTCCGTTGACATTAGGCAAACAAGGAAAGGCAACAACAGTAAAAAATTGAATCTTACCTTTCAATCGAACCTTCCCACACCAAGACAAAGTCGCTTACGCCTGCGTTCTCCATCGAATTGTCTCGTCCATGATCCACCTAACTTCAGCCTCTCCTTCTGGCAAGCTCACAAACTTTTCTTGGCAAATTGCTTCAAGTAACCTAATAATGTTGCAAATTTTTTTCAAAGTCCATATCGAGTACGCCAGAAAATCCCTAACCTTGTGAGGGACTTGGCCTCCTTCACATTGAGCTGGTTCCCAAAGCTGACCCACGCTCCATAAGAGTGAAGGCTGAGGAGAGTGAATCCACTCTGAGAAGGACCGAAGGCTTTCAGGAAGTCGAGAGGGAGAGGGAGAGGGAGAGAGGGAAGTAGAAGGGAGCAGGGTACGACGGCGACGGAGAAGCTAGCTGTTCCTGTGGTCATGGATTTTGGAGAGCTCAAGAGAGTTAGGGCAAAGTGTGGTAGGCAGAGTTATTTGGAGATTTTCATACAAAAAAGCTAATTAACAGATTTTTAGGGAATGGTTTTTTTTCCGTTTTGCCAAGTAAATTAAACGGTGGGAATAAAATGTCAAATGAGTTAGTTTTTTGGGGGCGGGGGCTGGGGGGGTGGTGGGGGGGTGGTTTGGAGGAACAATAAGTTTATCTTTGCATTAAAGAGAATATGTGAATCTTTTGGAAGAATAATGGTTTTTTGTGGGCGAAAATGTGATAATTTTACATCTTAAATTAACTCCTATGATTATACGTACTTATTAGTCTTAATTAACAAATCAAATGAGTATTTAACATTGAACTAAATAAATCAGCCGAGGAAGAAAGGGGAAGTCGGTGACTTTGTGAGGCTGAACAAGTGACTAAGAGGAAGAACCAAAGATGGGAGATCTGTAATGGAATGAGAGAGCCCTAGAAATTAAGGAGAAGTGGGATTTGGCAAAAAAAAAAAAAAAAGATCAAATATGGAGGGAATTTGCAAAAATTTGAAGGGGAAATTTATTCAGTCTTGTAAATGAAGGGAATGTGTGATTGTTTATGTCAACCCTAGAAATTATTGTATCAATCTGGTTCGTCACGTTATTTGTAGTCTAACCAATTAAAATACAACAATTGATGAGCTGATTTGGCACCTCTTAAATATTAGTTGGTATATTAAAAAAGTAAAAGATTTCACAATATTTATTTTTCTTTATTTGTGAATCTTAATTAAACGATTTGAATTTTTAAGAAAAATAAAAATGTGAATTAGATGAGCAGCCAACTAGGATTAATATTAGTTGAATTGTTGTATTTTAACTAATTATACCACATATGACATGGCAAACTAAGTTCGCACAATAATTGCACATACTAGCTCTACCCTTGATTTAGTATTCAACAATCTTGATATGCTTAGAAAAACATAAAATGAAGTAAATGAAATTCCTAAAGGGTTATATGATGCATAAGTACCTGTATTTAGAGGTTCCTTCAGCTAGCAAGCGTGGCATATGTACTTCATAATTACGGGGTTGTTTCTCAATATAGAGTACAATTAAGGGTGAGATGGTAAAAATACAAAAACAAAATTCATACTGACTTTATTATTTGCTTTGGCCTATCGACTACCATTCTGATCCTACTTATTAGTCTCAATTAACAAATCAAATGAGTATTTAACATTGAACTAATTTCAAAACTTAATATTATTACATCAATGATAACACGATAATTATTTATAAAGTTATAAATTGTATAGAAGAGCAACATAAGAAGAAAAAAAATTGCAGTTTCTAAATTTTAGACTAGACTTGTATTTTGAAATAGATTGGCTAGGTTGCAAGATTGAACTTTTTTTCGATACAATTGCAAGATTGAACTTATACTGTCAATCAAATGAGTATTTAATTACACATTCATATAATATATGTAGTAGTAATTATTTACATGTTTTTATGTATTATTTGAAATGGTAGAATACATTATTGCAATTTGTCACAAATTTAACATTTTATAAATAAAATCCTATGCTTTGTATAAAACTCAAAGAAACAAGTTGTGATGTCTATACTTTGTAAATTATATCATGAGTTGTTATGAATTTTAACTTTCATATATTAGTGTTCTTTGTTTGTATTTTTTTTTTTAATTTTTATCTACGGATTTCATAATTATATTTAGCTTCCAAAACAACTATTGTATTTTTATTTTGTTAAAGAAATCATATTAGAAACACTAATAAATAAGTGTGCGAATAAATTGATTAGCAGTCTAATTAATTTCAAGAAAATAGCATTACAATTCTTCTTCTTCATTTATTATGTTAATTTCTAAAAGAGAGTAGTTCATATATTATTTCATTGTTTGTTTAGCAAATACGAAGTCACATGACGATGCCATTTTTATGATATATCAATGTGTTTCATAAGAATTCATCTCCATGATGTCTTAACAAGTTTTATATAATTATATTATCATTTATTCTTTAAATGGTGAAAATTTGAAATTTTCAAATTTCCACAGAATTAGTGATGGAATAGTGACGAAACTTAGATACAGAACAATTTATGAAATCCAACACATTTTAGGGTCCGCCGGAAAAGTCGCCAGAGGCCGCCCCACTACGGCCTCCCACCGCCCTGGGTGGCGCCGACGTACGAAGTGACCAAGGAACTCGACCCCATGGCTCACACCCTTGTACTGCACCAAGGGACAATCCATACCTCTCTTGTGTGTGCGCTTGGCAACCATAGGGAGGGGAGGTGGGGGTGCCCCTCTATATATGCAATTTGAGCATTTTCCATTGTGGCACGAACAGACATCTTTTTTCTCAAATGACAACTTTTTTTGACAGACCTAGAGATCGAATTTTTCCATGATTTTTTGCAGCAATGCTAGGCACCATAACAGAAGATCAACCCCCAAGTTTCATAATTTTTTGACACCCGTAGAATATTTGACGAATTTTTTAGTGATCAGCCTTGGGCAACCTCAAACGGCCGCCACGGGCGGCGGCTACGGCGGCCGAGCACCCTCACATGTAGGGGGGATGAGTATGAGTGAATGCATAAAGAAAATCACAAATGTAACGAGTAGATTTCATTTTGGTACGGGGTGAAGTTTTTGCACTGCGCAGAGGCCGAGCACCCTCACATGTAGGGGGGATGAGTATGAGTGAATGCATAAAGAAAATCACAAATGTAACGAGTAGATTTCATTTTGGTACGGGGTGAAGTTTTTGCACTGCGCAGAACCTTGCCCAGGCAAGTCCTGAACCTGCCAGGACCAGTCCTGGACGTGCCAGGACCACTCCTGGACGTGCCAGGACTTGCCCGGACCCTGCTCAAGTGTGCCAAACCTTGCCCGGACCCTTTCCAAGGCTGCCAAACCTTGCCACCACCTTGCCTAAGGCTGCCAAGACTTGCCCGGACCCTGAACAAGTTTGCCAACCCATGCCACAAAAAATCCGACTGTTGCAAATCCATGCCAGGTTCAGGACTTACTCTGGACTTGCCTGGGCAAGGTTCTGTGTAGTGCAAAAACTTCATCCCCGTACCAAAATGAAATCTACTCGTTACATTTTTGAATTTTTTGTTGCATCCCCCTTTCTAGGCCAAATGCAACTTTCTAGGAGGTCCGTGCATGGATTTGAAAAAGTCGGATTTTTGGTAGCATGGGTTGCCAACCTTGTTTGGGGTTCAGGCAAGTCTTGGCAGCCTTGGCCAAGGACGTGGCAAGGTTTGGCACAGTTGGGCAGGGTCCAGGTAAGTCTTGGCACGTCCAGGACTAGTTTTGTTACGTCCCGGACTGGTCCTGGGAGGTTCAGGAATTACTCAGAACTTGCCCGAGCAAGGTTCTGCGAAGTGCAAAAACTTCACCCCCGTACCAAAATGAAATCTACTTGTTACATTTTATATTTTTTTTGTTGCATCCCCCCTTCCTAGGCCCAATGAAACTTTCTAGTGGGTCTGGGCTTGGATTTACAACACTCGGATTTTAGGTGGATCGGTTGGCAACCTTGTTCGGGGTCCGGGCAAGTCTTGGCAGCCTTGGGCAAGGTTGTGGCAAGGTTTGGCAACCTTGCAAAGTGTCCGGGCAAGGTTTGGCACACTTGGGCAGGGTCCTGGCAAGTCCTGGCACGTCCAGGACTGGTCCTGGCTGGTTCAGGACTAGCCCAGGCAAGGTTTTGCGCAGTGTAAAAACTTCACCCCCGTACCATAATGAAATCTACTCGTTATATTTTTGATTTTTTTTGTTGCATCCCCCCTTTCAAAGCCCAACACACCTCTCTAGGGCCGGGCATGGATTTGCAAGAGTCGGATTTTTGGTGGCATGGGTTGGCAATCTTGTTAGGGGTCCGGGCAAGTCTTGGCAGCCTTAGGCAAGGGGGTGGCAAGGTTTGGTAGCCTTGCAAAGGGTCCGGGCAAGGTTTGGCACACTTGGGCAGCGTCCGAGCAAGTCCTGGCACGTCCAGGACTTGTCCTGGCTAGTTTAGGACATACTCAAGACTTGCCTGGGTAAGATTCTGCGCAATGCAAAAACTTCATCCCCATACCAAGAGCCTTAGTGGCATAAATCTCTTGAAGAGATAGAATTGGGGCTACAGCTTGGTTGTTGGGAAGAAAAGAGAGGATATGGTAAAGAAGATGGTCTGGAAAGTTGCTAATAGTATCCGTATTCTCTGATCCTTGTGCGTTTGGATGATGATGATGATTCTGCCATAGCTTTGATTTGATTCTCTTGGACCTCTGCCTCTCTACGAGTTTGAAATGAAGGTTAAAGAGAGTAGAGGAAGAATGGGAATGGAGTTCTGAAGCAAAGGAAGAGAGACGAAAATAGAGAAAAGACGTAGAGAGCTACAAGAGAGGGAGGAAGGAGTGAATAACAAAAAGAGAAGAATCAATTTAAAAAGAAACATGGTGTGGGCAAGCAGAGTAGCAGAGAGATTATCAAGGCTTCAAAAAACCCAAGAGAGGTAGTTTCCCCCAATAAGTTGGATAGCTGCATCTCAAGAAAGAGAGAAAAAGAAATGAATCAAAAAATAAAGGAATTAATTTAAAAATGGAGAAACTTTCAAAAGAGATGTGATGTACTCCTTCCTTTCACAGCACGAATAACTTCTAGGATAATTGTTTGATTCACCGAAAAAGTCACTTACAATGAGTAGTATTTAAGCATTAACTATTTGTCAATCAAATTGACAAATTTACATTAATTACACTCAAAGTGAGTTATTCGATGAATCAAACCATTATCCTATAAGTTACTCGTGCTGTGAAAGGAATGAGTACATCACATCTCTTTTGAAAGTCCCTCCAATTTTAAATTAATTCATTTCTTGTTTTGATTCATTTCCCTCTCTATTTTTATTGAGATGCCAGCTATCGAACTTGTTGAAGAAGCTAGCTCTCTTGAGTTTTTTGAAGCATTGATTATCTCTCTGCTATTCTGCTTGCCCACTCCATCATCCTTTTTAAATTGATTTTTCTCTTTTTGTGATTCACTCCTTCCTCTCTCTCTCTCTCTTGTAACTATCTCTCTCTTCCTTTGCTTTAAAAAGTCGCACCTTATTAATCACAACATAAATAAACCACGTTCAGAGAGAATGAACAGTAGAAAAACAGAGACCTTTGGTTTGGGAATCACTGTGGAACGAAGACTAGCAGAACGTTCTTCAAGCATTGCCTCTGAGAATCCCGTGCCTAATCAGCATAACATGAAAGTTAAGAAGCAGAACTAATTCTAATATATAAAGGGTAGTGACTTGAAATGATAAAACTGACCTATTTTACAAATGCTTTGAAATTCTTCATTATTGCTGTCATAGCAAGCAAGGAGAAAAGCTCCATACACTCCTACAGAGCATCATCATGACCATTCATTTAATACAGGTGTGACCCAAAATCATATGACAGGCACTAGAGAGAATACAAAGGTAAGCCAGGCCTGGCCTCGTTTTAAAGTGAAACAGAACACTGGAGCTGACTGTCTCAAATATGAGAAAGAAAGAACACAAACAATCATCTGCTCATAAGAATAACCTATAAGATCACCTGTACGTCTCCCACGACCATGAAAAGCAGCAATAGGCACCAAATCCAGTGAGTCCCCTATACTGAAAATTAGAACCAGTGAACAAAACAACAAATGAAAAATATTAAGGGAATATAAAAAAGGAGATGAATATCACATCCCCTCACTTCTCAAGATAATCTTTCTTCAGTTTTAGCCAGTTGAGTGACCGCTTGGAAGGTTCGTACGTAGCATCTTCATATAAAGTTTTGATAATTAAACCCTCACAACTACAAATCAAGGGAAATACCAAAGTATAATGAAATATATATTAAAGTCCAAATTAATTGTATAATCAACATCTCTAGTAATAATAACATCTCTAGTAATAATAACAATTCAACCACAATAATAACAATTCAACTACTCGAAAGAGGCATAGAGATGCTGCAGGGAGGAAATGATAGTTATTAGCAAATACATGATTCTCAAAAGATTCATATTGCAATTTGACCGACAGGGCATAGGCGAGTAACTGGGTTCCATCATGGCCTCAATAAACCCCGACACTTTAGGCCTTGACATGGAATCATCACATTCCCATTTTGATTATACCATCCCGAGTTGGTCAATCTTATAATTCCCGCCCAACTTTACGGGTGTTTGGTATGAGCTTAAGCACTTCAGACAATTGTACCAAAGACTCCATAATTCAAGCATCTAAATAAGAAAAAGGGAAAAACAAAGACAATGGTGGTACCTCTCTCCGGATTTTTAGGCTTTCTTGAAGTAGTGGCTTGCCATTGAGATACAAGATATCGAAGGCAAATATGCACACATCAACTTTTATATCACTCATAGAAACATTTTTCCAACCTCGAGTGCTGAGAACCTGTCATATCAATTACTACTCTGTATGCAACATATCAATAACTGATGATGAGCAACATGGCCAACACAGAAAAAATGATGGGGTGAAAAAAAAAGGCCTTATCAATTTCTTAAGAACATGACTGATTTGTTATTCATAATTGAATAAAACCAACTCATCATAATCAGAACTATTTCCTTCATATCTCACCTGAAAAGGAAGAATTTTCTTTTTTTCCCGCTCATAAGCCACAAGTTCACAATCAAGAACAAATGATGATACAGACGATTTCTTTAGCCTGTAGACTAGCAGCAATTAGCAACCCAGGTTGACAAAATTATTGAGACAGTGAATGTCCCGATAGATAGCAAACATAAAAAGATGTTATTCCTCAAGTATAATGATTCAAATTTACCTTGAAATAGTAGCAACAACATCAGGAAACTTTCCATTGTTATGTTCAGCATTTCTACTGTAAATCTCAACTGATCCATTATCCATGTAATGTATCTGCTTCAATAAAGCTATTATTACAGTAATAAATATCAAGAGCAGTATATTCCAGGTGGTAGGTTTGACCAGAAAATATCACCTGGGCACGCTCTCCATCATATTTGTATTCACAAGAAAATTCTACATCCTGGAATTTATTTAGAACTTCAGTAATACCCTTAGCTGCTTTAGACAACATAGGTCCAACCGGAACACCCAGAGTAAAGTTGCATGTCTCTGGAAGTTTCCATACACCGCCTCTAAGCAATGCAGGAATTATTTTGTCATACACAGGAAGAACAGAATACACCTGTTTAACAATCTTTGCAGCCTGACACAAAATCAAACCACAATATCAATCATTTTTTTATATTTTACATAATACAAAAGAACTTTGATTAAAGGGCAGAAGAACTAAGGAAAAGTGGCAGATATATTCAACAGGAAGCACTGGCATTCCTACTCAAGACCTATTTCAGTTGGACCCACAAATCATCCTTCCCCCTCTCTCAACTTTCAGACAGAAACCTATTTTAGATGGACTCATAAATCATCCCCCTCCTCAACTTAAACTGCTAGCGGGTACGCCAAAGGTTTTAAACCATATCATAGCATTGCCTTCACCACGTACTCAAAAGGAAGAGAATGGTACATTATAATCTTGCACTCTACATATCATGTTTTGCAAACTCAAGGATGTTAAGTTACCTCTTCTAAAGGGGACTGAACTTTAGCAGGCGGTACAGAATGTCCTTCCGCGTACACCGCAGCCTGGCCCGGCAAACCCAATTCGCAACTTTGACTGCAAAGAATAATAATTATCATAATCATAATATTAACAATATCGAGAACAAAACCCACCACACTATTTCAATAAGTACACCATGATTGCAACCTGAAGCAGACGAATTAGATACTGAGGTTCACAGTCAATTGCAGCAACAAGAAGTCCCTTGATGTGATTCTCTTTCTTCCCTTGGCTGTCTTCACCAGATTCCTGTTTACATTTAGAGATATGGGGCAAATTAGTAGCAGACTCTAGCAAAGCAACATCAAGTAATCAATAAAAAAAATGTTCAGGTTCCCAGTAAATTCATCTTTTCTCTCTTATATCATATCAGCATTCAACAAACTGAAATATAACGTATCTGGGAAGCATGAATCATCTCTATACAATACCAAACTCCAATCTATTCCTAAAACTTTAACAACGCTCATGCAGTGTTATAGAATTGTAATTCTGTATTGAATAGAAACAGAGAAAGAGAGGGAAAGGGAGATAAAGAGAGGAACAGAGGGATTTAAGAGAAGGAAGGCAGAGAGAATAAGAGAAATCAGAGAACAAAGGGATTCTGAACGTGCACACACTTGTTATTCCATCATTGACAAATCTGATTTTCTATAGGGATTAGGCCCTTATTTATACACTAGACTAACTTAATGACCAAGCTATGGCTAAACTAACTAACTAACTCCTAAAGGCTAACTCCCTAACAAACTCTAACTATTAACATTTTATTACAGATACATATAATGCAGCCCAACCCCTCAAAGGAAGATATTTAAATATATAAAATACAAATGAAATGTAACATATCTAAGAAGCATGAATCATCTCCATACAATACTAAACTCCAATCTGTTCCTAAAACTTTAACAACGCTCATGCAGCCCACCCAACCCCTCAGGGGAAGTGATTTAAATATATAAAGAGTGATGTAGTGTACCTCAGTAATAAGACGAAAGGGGTCAAAAACCTTCCTAATAGTTAATGGATCAGGCTTCCGCATCATTGGTTGAGATGATCGGCTTGCTTTGGCAACAAGGCCCAAATCACCTTTTTCCTACCAATAATAAACAACAAATAAATGCTAGCAACCAGGAACCAAAGTTCTTCAGGACATACGAAATTATGAACTTATTTGATCAAATTTCATTTCAAGAGGAATAATTACAGACAACCGAAGAGGCTTTACATTTTATAAATTATGAAAAGCGATATTTTAATGTCAGTCATGTAGTGCCCCCATGATACCAAATCTAACCGTATGCATTTGCAGGGGTGCCCATACTAGAGGATAAGCCATCATCATTAGATTTCCAAACTCTTGTTCTATAATAACTCTAGCATCCAACAAAAGGTAAGTCCTTATATTTATCATAAGTTAGATAAAAAATCGATCAACACACTTTGGCCCTTCAACTAGCCAAGAATTCGAAACAAGATACGGGCAGACTTATTCTTTTGTCTTTTTCTTGTATAAAAATGGCTCGTAAGCAACGGCAAAATCCCAAAATTATTGTTAAACAAGACAATAACAATGCAGAACAGAGTAAACTAATCAAATGTATGGGCAAAAGCTAAAAACACCACAAGTATCACCTTATACTGATTTTTTATCTGCACCTTAGATCTTCCACATGCCTCTGCAAGCGCCTTAATAATTGAAGCATCCCCTATTCCCAATTTCAACCCTTTATGTGAAGGAGCAATCTGATTTGCCAAAAGATAACAACAACCACTAGATCCTCGGGTGTAGTGTTCATGACAGTCCTCAGCATATTGCACACTATATCTGTACTCACAATCCGTCCAGTTTCTTCAGCAATCATATAAAATGCCAAACAGGGAAACAGAAAGGGCACAGGTTCACCCTTGTCGCAACAAGATATCGAAGTACGGTCAAAATCTGCTGGCTTCTTCTTCAAGAAAGAAGCTTTTTTCTTCAGTTCTGTAATCTTCTTATGGGAACCTACAACGCGCATTCTCTTCGGCTCGGAATCCCTAATATCAGCGCATTTAGTATCGTTGTTGGGTTCTGGAAACTGACCAGTACTTTCCGTTCTATTGAGGAGTTTAAAGTTATGGGTTGAGTTAGAATTCAGGGTTTTTCGTTTATGGGGAGAACATGATTGGGGCTTCTTCTTGGCGGCAGCACGAGCCTCGGACATGAGAGCATTAAAGGCAGACGGTCACCACAGCATGTTGCGATAGCGATGATGTCTCGTCAAGAGGATCGGCTCAAGCGCGAGGGTTGCAGGGGGTGAGAGAAAAATCTCTGGATGAAGGGGGAAAATAAAGGAAAATTTTCAGTCAGCCCTCCGTAGCCTGAGTAGCGAAATAATTCCAGTTGAAATCTCAGTACACCAAAGCCAAAATGAAATTAATTTTATCGGTCAGATGGTAATGATTTTCTGGTGGATGACTTTATTTATCTTGTAAATATATTTATTTATTTTGTAAATGTTCATATTTATTTTATGAATTTACATATTTATCTTGTGAATGGTTAAAATGTTTTTAATTCCCTAGGTTCTTTCAAATCCTTTTATTTATCTTGTAAATACCCTTATTTATCTTATAAATATGCTTTTGAAAATATAAAGGAAATGCATCGTTGTCTTTTCACCCATAAAAATTAATTTCATTTTCACAATGGGTGCCATAAAATTTCAGAAAGTTTTGAGTTAATTAAAATTAATTTACTACAGAGGGTTGACTGAAATTTCCCCAAAAATAAATGGCAGTCGGTGGACAGAGGCAAAATCATGGAAAGAAAAATTTTTTGGAAATGACCCATAGGTCCCAAGGAAGATAAATAATCACAATCGGTCCTTTAAAAACTTCAAATTGCAATGAAGTCCCAAAAGACTTAGGTTATATTAATTCAAAAAGTGAAATGACCATTTTGCTCTCTTTCATTTAAATTAAAAGTTAACGAGCCCTATATCTCTCAGCATCTTCGTTAATCTCTCTTAGACTCTCACTCACCAATCTCTCTTACTCGCCTACTCCCTCATCACGGCTTCACCATCATTCTCACACATTATCGTCAGACATAATCCTCTTGTAGTCATCTCTAGTCGTCTTCATTTATTGCTTTGTCGGTTTTGAGAAGGGAGTAAGGACTAAGGCATTCAAACGGAGCCCCAAAATCTCTGACTCAACACACTCTGTTTTTGTACGTTCTCTTTCTCTTTAGCTATTTTCTTTTTGAACGAATAATTTGAATAGATGGAGTGAAGGAACATACCGGGTTGAGTCGAATCCGGGTATTGAGAGCTCACATAAATATTAGTCTACAAGAGCCTAATAGGGATTGGCACAGCAGTGCACCAAAACAAGTAAAATGGTAGGAGAGAAGAGATTGCTAGAAAACTCAATAGCAGGGGTGGATTGTAACTAAGGAAGCACACCCTTTTTATAGTGATTTAGAGTGGCTACTAATTAGGAAATGTGTACACTCCTTCTTGCCCTCCAAGTCAGTAATTAGATTAACTGATCCGTAATTAATTTCATAATATATGGTGACTTGTTCCTCAATTAACAATCTCATAATTAATAATGACTTGTTTACCAATCCATAGTTAATGCTGATTGATTTTTTATTTGATAAGGCTACTTGTATCCTTAATCAAATAATCTGGCCCATCAAAGGTAGACTTGAACCCAAAGTCCAACATCTCCCACTCGCACTTGATGGGCCACCCATCGTGTGACTACTTCTTCTTCTTGTTTCATACTTGGTGTCTGCCGTGACCACGTGGGCACAACATCTTCAAAAACTTTGGTGCTTGTGATACTAGAAATCCTTAATATTGGATCAACAACCAAGGACACCCTTTGTGAACTTGTAAATTGTTGCCTCACATGGCCTAGGTCTGTCTATACACTCAACTCATGGCATATCTAATACTTCTTGAGTCAAAGTTTCTTTTGTTTTCATTTTTGACCCAAATTGCCTACCATGCTCGTGGTATCCACACTTATTGGTTTTTCCTATAACCTAAAAGGGACATGTCACAGATGCCACCACAAAAAGTGTACTTTAAGATAGACCTTCCTTTTTGACTAAAAATATCAATCTGTCTTGACTTGGTCACTTTCCTAACTTTACTCGTCTGTTCAAATCGTGTGTGATCATGGAGCTTCAGGTAAAGTAGCCAGCCCCCCAAGTTAGGCTTTCATGATGCCTGCCTAAGTCCTGAGGGCATCGTAGAAGGATTTTTCCTTCATGGGACTCACACTGCAGTGAACCAGGGATCTTTCACCTACATCCCATATTGCAGTCATTCTCTCAAGCACATGCAGTATGAATTGCATGCTACGGTGATTTTGTAATGGTGTATGTCGATTTTTATCTTTGTCTTTCACCGTATAAGCTTTAGTTCAAAAGCACTTAGCATCGGAACAAGAACTTCCTTTTACAATCATTCCCTTTTGGAACCTCATTTGTAAAAGAGAGTCCTTTGACTGGCTACAAGTCTGATGATACATCATTTGTAATCATGCTTCAATCCATGACGTATGTATATACATGCGGATCTCATCTTAGTTCAACTGAGGTGACTCAAGCGCAAAGATCTTCCTTACCCATTTCATGGTAATCATTTTCTAGTCTTATTGTCCCACGCCCCTACAAATCGTGGGAAGATGGTTGTTCGTGTGAGTGAATCAACCTTCCTGGCCTATACGACATATAGAATTGCATACCTTGTGCCCATGCACTAATATATTCACAATATATTTGAAAAACTAAAAATGCATCATTTTATTGCTTTGAAAAATAATGTTCAATACATTGCATTCTACGCGTGCCCAAAGCATTTACATGCTCGACAAAAGGGTTTCTGGCAATGGGCTTTGTAAGGGAACCAGCTAACATCTTATAAGTGGAAAGGTATTAAATGGTCACTTTCTTCTTAGTGATCATGTCTCTTACAAAATGATATTTAATGTCTATATACTTTGTCCTACTGTTGTCCTTAGGGTCCTTATCATAGGTTATTGTGGCTTGACTATCGCAATGTATCAGAATAAGACCCTTCTTTCTGCCTTTAATTCCTAGACGTTCTAGAAATCTCTTAAGTCATACAGCTTCTTGAACAGCGGTAGAACAAGCTATCGCAATGTATCAGAATAGGACCATCCCAAAGCATTTACATGCCTGATGGTAGTGTTTGGACCCAACTTATAATTGTCAAACTTGATGGTAATTCTTCTGAGCCTCACATCAGAAGTATCGTCAAACTCCTCTTTCAGTGCTGTCCACATGGCAGAGGCAGTAACATGTCCTTCAAATTGACATATCACATCGTCGATCATTGCCGCAAGCATTATTATCTGAGTAATGGTATCCGTTCTTTTCTAGGTTGTATTCATTTGCACCATTTTTCTGCCACATAGACATGCATTTTCATTAGGTATGCAATTTCATTAGAAATACAATCTCTTATTTAAGTAAGAAGAGAAATTAATAGAATGAGAGTTTGCTAGCTTTGTGTTCAGGAATCAACTAGGTTGACCCCCATTCCAGTCATTCTAATTTATCGCTCATTTTTCTTAATTTCTATTCTTATTCAAACATATCCCTATAAATTGAATTTTCAAGAAAACATAATTCCAGGAAAAAAAACTCCCACTCAAAACAAAACATCATAAGCAAGTAGAATAAAAAATTCAAAAATAATTTATTCATTAAGAAAAAATCCATGAGAGATTCACATAAGTTGCAATGAAAATCAAATTCAAAATAAGCAAACTATAACATGGATAATCAAGTTTCAATAACAAGGTACATCAATGCCAAAATCTTATAAGGTTCTCCTAGCCTTGGCTTTATGAGCTCCTACATCTATATTATCAAGCCTCTCTTGAAAATGTCTTTCTAAAGTCCTAGGCCATGAAGATGACCCCTCTTTGTCACTTGCTCACGGTACTCCACCATAGCTCTTGCATAGAACTCAACGTTACTCGCATTAGTGACTTGTCTTCCATATCTACAAATGACGCCATAGACGCTCTTGATTTGAACATAATTATCAGCATCCTTTTCAGCAAGAGATTTGATTAGAAGACTAGTCCTTGGTCTATCGACCTCTTCCTCTACGAATTCATCAAATATGAACTTTGCTTTCTCTTCTTGCTTAATCATGTCAGGTGTGTTGGAGTCTTGTAGTGACAGAGGGGGCCTTTCTTGTTGGTGCTACCAACTCCACTTGAAGTCTTTACCTCTTTTTCATCATCAGAAGCCAGAGAATATTTAGGGGGCCCCATCAAAGGAATGTTCAGTCTCACTACTTGCCATATCTGACCAATAATTGTTCAACACGAAGAAAAACAATTTTTAGAAATTATTTTAAATAGTTTAGGGTCAAACATAACTCAAAAACATATATAAAATGTTATGAATAATTTCTAAAAACAGATAAATAGCATACCCATTTGAAGATCATGAATTTATAAATTTTTAGGACAAAAAATATCCCAAAAATATGCTAGCACACGCCCCCATGTGCCCCCAGAAGGTTTCTGGGTGGAAAATTCATGGAAAATAAAAAAAACAGAGAAGTTCACTCTCAGGAGGAGGAGTGTGAAGGCCACGCGCCGCCTTGGGGACCTCTATTGGACACAGTGACAATGTCATTGGACTTGTCTCGGCGCATTGAGTCCGAAAGTGTCACAAATTGGCTCATATGGCCACGGGGTAGGTCCCACACTCCACGAAGGCGCATTACTTCCTATTTTTTAAAAAAATAATAATTTTTTTTGGAAATTGGGTTGGGTCGGTTCGGGTCGTTTGAACCAGCTCACTGTCCTTTGAATGGGTTTCAGGTTAGACAGACCCGAAACACTGCATTTCATTTACTTGAAATGTAATGCCTCCCACGTCGTTTCGGCCAATGTGAAACGTCGTCGTTTCACTTAGTGAAACAACACGTTTAGGGGTTCTGGCCAAAATAACGTCATTTTGGCCCCCCACCCCTTGTTCAACCTCTGATGACCCGGCCAAAGCTCAGGCGGGTCCGTGTTGACCTGCCAAGTTTCTTTCCCTTGTTCACCCCTCATCCGACCTCCGTTTCAAGTGATTCAGGTGCCGTTGGAACCATCTTCTCGAGTACTTCACGTTCGTCACTTTTGTTCACACAAAAACTCGCATTTTTAAAGACTTAATTCTAGAAGCACATCCGTCACCGTTGGATTCACACAGAAAACATGGTCCAGCTCTTTCTTCTTACGTTTTATGATCTCATGCACTTATTTAGACGTTCAAGTTGTCATTTTTGAATTCACACAGTTTTCAAAAGCAAATGACCATTCAAAGAGAAGGAAAAAAACGAGGAAAGAGAGAAAGAGAATATACTGTGTTGATCTTTATAAATAAAGGAACATGCTTCATGGGAAAAATCTCACATTCATAAATGAAAAAATGCAGTGCTTGATGTGAATATAAACATGTGAACCAGAAACAATAATCAGAGGAGAGAGACAGACAGACACATGTTTAAATATGTACATGCATTTATACATGCTTCTTGACGGAATAATAATACATTCGACATGCATGAATTCAGAACAGTAGTGGAAAAAAATGAACATGTATGAAAAAATATATATTGTATATACACAGATACGCATGAGCATATAAACATGGCAGAAAAAATTAAACATAATTTACAGCCACAAGATCAAGCATGCTCTGATACCAATGAAGGAATAATTTGAATAGATGGAGAGAAGAAATGCGTATCAGGTCGAGTCGAATCCGAGTATTGAGAGTTCGCACAAATATTAAACTACAAGAACTTAATAAGGATTGGCACAGCAATGCACCAAAACAAGCAAGATGGTATGAGAGAAGAGATTGCTAGAAAAATCAATAGCAGGGGTGGATTGTAACCGAGGAGGTACACCCTTTTTATTACGGTTTAGAGTGGTCACTAATTAGGAAATGTGTACACTTCTTCTTGCCCTCCAAGCTAGTAATTAGATTAATTGATCCTCCATTAATTTCCTAATATATGGTGACTTGTTCCTCAATTAACAATCTCATAATTAATACTGACTTGTTTACGAATCCATAGTTAATGTTGATTGATTTCTTATTTGATAAGGCTACTTGTATCCTTAATCAAATAGTCTGGCTCATCAAGGGCAAACTTGGACCCAAAGTAAAACACTTTTCCTTTTCTTTTTGTTGTTATTCTGTTGTTGTTAAGCTAGCTTCCTCAATAAAGTCCTATCCACTACAAAGTTTCAACACATCACTTGCAAGTTGGTAACGAAAGAAATGCACCTATTCACCATTCTAAATATGAATAAACATTACCTATTCATAGTTGTAAGAATCTTGGGCATATTAGAAATCCAACTGACTCACTTAAGTATGCACATGAAGCTGAAGCATTGATGTGGACCCTGATCGTATCACACAACAAATACACCAAAGAGAGATAGATAAGAGAGAACTCTTGTGAGAGAACCTTTTAGAGTGAGAATTGTGTGCGTTGTATTCAGACTCATTATTCCCTCAATTTCACAACCTTTATATAGCATCCATCTGACACAGAGGAATAGATATAATTCTTTAACGTATGGTTACATGAGAATAAATATAACTCTTGAACCATAAAGGAAAAACTCTCTCTTTGACTCATATTTCTTCATATTTATACAATAGTCCTAATTTGCATTTGGTTTAAGCCTAATCAACTAAGGGTGGACTAGGAATCATGCGGTTTCCATCCAATCACGGGTAGGTAGCGCAAGTCCCCTTAACGGATGCGGGTTTGATGAGTATCTCGCTCACGAGAGGGCAAAGAACCCCCAAGTACATGCCACCTTCCATCCCATATGAAATCCAACCCATTTTAGGGTCCGCCAGAAAAGTCATCGGAAAAGTCACCGGAGGCCGCCCCACTACGACCGGCCACCGCAGCCGGCCGCCACGGGTGGCGCCAACGTACGAAGTGACCAAAGAACTCGACCCCATGGCTCACACACTTATACTGCACCAAGGGACAATCCATACCTCTCTTGTGTGTGCGCTTGGCTACCATAGGGAGGGGGGTGGGGGTGCCCCCCTGTAACACCCTGCCTTTAATCACGTAATTATAATTCGATATTAAGTAATTAAAGTAGATTAGAGACCGTCAGATGGTTTAAGACTCATTTAAAATTCCCTTTAGTAGTAGGGTCTTTACAAAATTTTCAGAACTTCATTCCTCTTCCGGTCTCAAGTTCGATTATCGAATATAATCACCTGTGCAGTTTATCCACATTTAAGTAGGACAGAGTGTATAACCAAAATCCCGGCAACCCCCGGGGTCAACTATATACATAGAGTTTCAAATCCTGATTAGGGGATTACAAAACCAAGTATTCAAACCATACACATCTCAAAATGTTATACAGTAATCCCTTATCCAAAATGAATAACCAACCAAGACCATCCTAATGTCCCTAGAAAAGCTCTAACCACTCCGGGTCACGCGCTTCTCCTTGGAGCCAGTCGCCCTGTCTGAAAGGTTAGTTCAAAGGAAAGAATGAGATTCAAAAGAATCCCAGTAGTAACTAAACATTTATACCACATATAAGCACACAGCATGTAAGCAAATCATCATACAGCAGCAGCAGCAGCTCAAATCACACTCCACCCTCATCCCCTTTCTCCGCCGGGAAGGCACACTGCCTGACCCGAACCGTTGTTAGCTACTCAGGGACTATTGGCGTGGCAGTGCATAACATAGCCTTATAGCACATAGCTAACCGGCTTCACAAACGGCCCGTCGGCCTCACAAATAGCCTTTCGGCTCACAATCAGCCTTTCGGCCCACATATCACATAATCACACCTCATCCTCATCCCCTTTCTCCGCCGGGAAGGCACACAACCTTCACCCGAACCGTTGTTAACTACTCAAGGACTATTGGACTGACGGTGCTCACATATATCCACATAAGTCGCAACATACGAACTTATCACAAAATCAATGATACTACGCACATACAATGCATCACATATGGTACAAAAGAAAAGTCACTACCTGATCCCTTCCTGATATCTCTGGGCACAGTGGGCTCACGAGGATAGCAGATGTCAAATCCTATAATCAAAATAGGGACATTTGGTTAATTTCCTTTTCCAAATTCTTACTTCCATAACACTTTAAGTTGGTATTCATTTGGACTCTTTAGATGGCCATTAAATGCCTAAACATATGCCTAAAGGGTTGGGATAACTATCCCCAAAGATCCCTTTTTGGAAAGCTAAACACTGATTTTTGACCCCTCACTCGCACCCCTCACTCGAGCACAAAAGGCCGTGCTCGAGCACAACTCCCATTTTCACTAGAGCACTTGCGAGTGAGGCGCAGGAAGTGCTTGCCCGAGAGCAACTCCCGCGACCATTCTACCCTCTCACTCGAGCACAAGAGGCTGTGCTCGAGCAGAGACCCCAAGCACACTCGAGCACCACGGAAGTGAGGCCTGCGAGTGACAACCCGAGAGCATCTCTCAACATCTTCTTCCATCTTCACTCGAGCACAAACGCCTGTGCTCGAGCACTGACCCTCAGTGCTCGCGAGCACAAGGCAGCGAGTGTCTGCCCGAGAGCACCCCAACGCCCAGGCAACAGACTCACTCGAGCACAACCCCAGTGCTCGTGAGTGATCCCCTAATGCTCGCGAGTGCCAGGCGCACTCTTGGCAATCACTCTCGAGTGATACCCTGAGGTACACACCCGCAGTTCCAAAAACACACCCTCACTCGAGCACAAACATGCTCACTTCGAGCACGTTCATCCTGTGCTCGAGTGAGTTCTTCTCTCACTCGAGAAATCACACCAGAAACCAGAACGCAGCAACTGGTAAACTTTTCCAAAATCCACCAAATGAACTCCAATGGTTCTTAAACTTGTGTCAAGGCTCATTATCACTTATTTCAACACAAGGAACCCATTGGCAACCAAAAACAACCCAAATTCAACTCATTTAACACATTCTCTCTCTAAATCATCAAACCACTCAAAACCTCCTTCTAACAACTTCCCTTATTCAACTTCAAATCAAATTCTAATCACTCCCAAATGTCAAAACTGACCAAATGAACAGTGACACTCTCATCAAAATCTACCCCTCATTTAACATCATAATTAGGTCAAATTTCCAGATTTCTCATTGATTAAGCAAACATCTTGACATATATATCAAAATGCATTACAAACCTACCTCTTCAACTTGCTGAAATCAACACCTTGATTCCACCAACTTCCAGATTTATCCCACAATCAAACACCACCAATGGAAATTCTGAAATCATAGAAATAATGCTCTTGACCTCTTGATCAACATTAATGAAGGGTAACTAAGCATATAAGATCATTTACCATAACAAAATTCAAACCCTTACTTCCTCTTTCTTACTTGCTTCCGCGAAAATGGAGGAAATGGAGAGAGAAAGTGAGTTGGTGAAAGTGATGATCATCCTTTCCTTCTTCCCATGCAAAAACCGACTAAGAGGAGAGAAGGAATGAGTTTGAAAACTTTGACTCATCCAATGGCTCTCATTTAGCCACTTGTCACCATCCCATTACTCCCACCATGATTTCACATAAACTCTTCCACACTTGATCCCACCTCATATTCTTCCAATCTCAACCATTGATTAAGATTACTAAGGGGTTTCCTCATCAATAACTAACCGGACGGTTGGTAAATTTACCATTTTACCCCTGATTATACCAATACTCATTAAACCATCACTAATGATCTTGATATCACATTACACCATAAAGATACTTCAAATGTGCCTAATTAACATTAATTACATCATTTGAAGTTACTAATCCTTGATTAAAATCCCGGATATTACAATTCCCCCTATATATGCAATTTGAGTTTTTTCCATTGTGGCACGAACAGACAAACTTTTTTTTCAAATAAAAACTTTTATTTGAAGGACCTATAGATTGAATTTTTCCACGAGATTTTGCAGCAATGCTAGGCACCATAACAGAAAATCAACCCCCAAGTTTCATAAATTTTTGACACCCGTAAAATATTTCATGAATTTTTAGTGTTCAGCCTTGGGCAGCCTCAAATGGCCACCACGGGCGGAGACTCCGGCAGCCGGGCACCCCCATATGTAGGGGGGATGAGTATGAGTGAATGCACAAAGAAAATCACAAATGTAACAAGTAGATTTCATTTTGGTACGGGGTGAAGTTTTTACACTACGCAGAACCTTGCCCGGGCAAGTCCTGAACCTGCTAGGACCAGTCCTGGACATGCCAAAACCAGTCCCGGATGAGCCAGGACTTGCCCGGACCCTGCCCAAGTATGCCAAACCTTCCCCGGACCCTTTCCAACGCTGTCAAACCTTGCCACCATATTGCCCAAGGCTGCCAAGACTTGCCCGGACCCCGAACAAGGATGCCAACCCATGCCACCAAAAATCCGACTGTTCCAAATCCTTGCCCGGAACCCCTAGACAGTAGCATTGGGCTTAGAAAGGGGAGATGCAACAAAAAAATTGAAAATGTAACGAGTATATTTTATTTTGGTACAGGGGAGAAATTTTTGCACTGCGCTGAACCTTGCCCGGGCAAGTACTGAGTAAGTCCTGAACCAGCCAGGACCAGTCCTGGACGTGCCAGGACTTGCCCGTACCCTGCCCAAGTGTGCCAAACCTTGCCCGGACCCTTTCCAAGGCTGCCAAACTTTGCCACCACATTGCCCAAGGCTACCAAGACTTGCCCGGACCCCAAACAAGGTTGCCAACCCATGCCACCAAAAATCCGACTGTTTCAAATCCTAGCCCGGACCCCCCTAGAAAGTTGCATTGGGCTTAGAAAGGGGGATGCAACAATAAAATAAAAAATGTAACCATGCCACATTCATAAAATCATTTTTAATTTTACGCTACATCAAAGTTGGTCTTTGCTAGATGTTTTTTCACATTGCATGCGTGGTGGAGATAATTAATCAAAAATATATTGAAGATTATATTGGTCCTACCAATTAATAGAGATTTGTTTTTTGGAAAATCAGGAAATAATGTATGTATGAAAGCAATAAAGAAAGAATGTAATAAAAAAAAATCTCATAACAAATGGATATAATGCAATGAAAAATTCTAATATAGAAAATGATAACATGCAATAGTGCTTAGTTGTTAGTAGAACTTTCTTGAGATTTTTCAATAATTCTCCCATTTTATTTTCTATTGAAAATATCATAACTCTGAGTGACACAACTGAAGAGTAAAAGCCAATAAGGCCTCGTTTGGGAGGTTTAATTTACAGCTAGAAAAACATTATATATAATATTCATTATATATACATATTATTATACAATAAGTATTGATTTTATTTTTCATTTTTAGGCACAAAAAATAGTTTACATTAATAAAATTAATTTTTGTATTTTATTTTCATTTATATTTTATTCTTTTACCATTTTTTATACAGATTTGTTTTAAAAAAAATTTGTTGATAGAGTAAAATTACATCGTATGATCCATGTAACTGACATCACTTAATGAGATAAAACTTTATTGTTGTTTGTTGTTGTTAAACAAATGAACTACATGGATGAATGGGTCACTCTCCATTGACATTTTCTTATACAATCAAACTCTAATTGGCATTAATAAGACATAGCGCGTAGCTGTCCCAGTCATTCTGATAATGTATTGATTACGCATTACCTTGCTTGAAAATCTTAATAAGTTTAACCTTCATGGAATATCCAAAGGCTTGCTATTTCCATATGGCCATAGGAAAGTGCTTGATTTAGAATAAAGTCAATCATTAATCCATTAAACATATATAAAACATGATCTTTGTAGATTTATAATATACTCTATCCCATCCTTAATATATAACATATTTTGGGAGTGCATCTTGGTCCTAATTAAAAATAAGACCTATTTTTTCTATTTGTCAACAATAATAAAAGAGAAGAGGGAATTAGGAAATTATAAAATATGACTAGAGTGTTTTATAAAAAACAAGTCGTATTAACTATCTTAACTAACTTCCTTAATCTAATTAAATTAGATGAATATGTCTTATATTAAGGACTAAAGGGAGTATCTAATATCATATATGCTTTTGTAAGTGTCCCTGATGTTAACACTCGTTTCCATTTCGATATTCGAAGAGTAATAAAGACCGGATTTCAAGGACATACAGAAAAGTACATATATACTGATAAAAGTATTCGTTAACAATCCAAAGTGGTCCATTGACAAAATACAGAATACTACAAAATTTTCCAATATTTACAGGATTTCCCAAAATATCTTAAGCATAAACTAACTATAACCATGAACTTTAACCTTGCCTTGAGATATGTGCCAATCACTTCTCGGCATCTACGCATTTGCCTTTCAATCCACTGGCACATGCTGAGATATTTATTTAGAAAAAGAGATGAGATTCCAAGGAATCAAGGTAGAAACATGCTATCGTTCATATAAAATGCGAAAAGTAAATATAATATGAGCCATGTATGTACCAATTAATGAACAATATAAACACATCATCATTATGTATATATAAGTAGGTCCCAGCCCCACTAATCATACACTAGTTGGATTCTCACCAACTCCTAGTGTAAGTGCACCCCTGGCACTAACTGCCCCTCTTTAGGCAAACCATGTTGATTAATAAAGCACATTTACAAACAATAGCATCTGCACAATCATATAACTATGGCATGATGTATGAAGAATGTAAGAAAAATACAAATAAATCGAAAATGTAACGAGTATATTTCATTTTGGTACGGGGGTGAAGTTTTTGCACTGCGCAGAACCTTGCCCAGGCAAGTCCTGAGTAAGTCTTGAACCTGCCAGGACCAGTCCTAGACGTGCCAGAACCAGTCTTGGATGTGACAGGACTTGACCGGACCCTGCCCAAGTATGCCAAACCTTGCCCAGACCCTCTTGATTGCCCACCATGCTTTATACTCCAACTCAAGTGGAAAATGACATGCTTTCCCAAAAACCAACCGATAAGGTGACATGCCAATCGGAGTTCGGAAAGCAGTTCTGTATGCCCACAAAGCATCATCAAGCTTATCAGACCAATCTTTTCTAGTAGGACCTACAATCTTCTCAAGGATCCTCTTAATCTCCCTGTTAGCCAACTCACATAAGCCATTAGTTTGGGGATGATATGCAAGTGACATCCGATGGTGCACTCCATACTTTACCAAGAGAGCCTTGAAATTCTTGTTGTTGAAATGAGTTCCTTCATCAGTAATGATCGCTCTAGGAGTACCAAATCTAGTGAAAATATACTTCTTCAAGAAACGGATCACTGTATTGGCATCATTTGCTTGGCAAGCAATAGCTTCAACCTATTTGCTCACATACTCCACTGCAACAAGAATATATTGATTTCCTCTTGAAGATGGGAAAGGACCCATGAAATCCATCCCCCAAACATCAAATACTTTCTTTGATAGAAAGTCAAATTAGGAGGCAACACATCACACACAAGATAATTCACAATATCAGCATACCAGGGCAACTCATAACTACTAATAGCAAACAACTGTTCATCAGGGAAATATTCATTAACCAACAAGTCATTCACACAATCAGAAGAGTTCATAATCCTAGACAAATGATCAGCAACTTGATTTTCAGTTCCTTTCCTATCAACTATATGCACATCAAATTCCTGTAACAACAAAACCCATCTTATCAATCTAGGTTTAGACTCTTTCTTCCCTAACAGATATTTGATAGCAGCATGATCAGTGTGGACTAAGATCATAGCACCCATCAAGTAGACTCTAAACTTTTCAAAAGCAAACACAATAGCAAGCATTTCTTTTTCAGTAGTTGAGTAATTTACCTGAGCTGCCACTAGTGTCTTACTTGCATAATAGATGGGATGGAAGATCTTGGCAGGCCTCTGCCCCAACACAGCTCCCACAGCATAGTCACTTGCATCACACATTACTTCAAAAGGTAATGACCAATCAGGCGCCACAATAATAGGAGCTGAAATCAACCGAATCTTTAATTCTTCAAAAGCTTTCATGCACTCCTCATTGAAATGGAAAGGAGTATCTTTCTCAAGTAATTGTGAAAGAGGCTTTGAAATCTTGGAAAAATCTTTAATGAACCGGCGATAAAATCTAGCATGTCCCAAGAAACTTCTCACAGCTTTGACATTAGAAGGAGGGGGAAGTTGCTCAATCACAGAAGTCTTTGCTCTATCAACTTCTAAGCCCTTTTTTGAAACCTTATGACCAAGAACTATCCCTTCAGTCACCATGAAATGACACTTTTCCCAATTAAGAACCAGATTTGTTTCCTCACATCTCCTTAACACCTTATCTAGATGTATCAAACACTCCTCAAATGATTCACCAAAGATCGAGAAGTCATCCATGAATACTTCCATTATCTCTTCTATCATATCAGAGAATATGCTCATCATACATCTTTGGAAAGTAGCCGGAGCATTGCACAAACCAAATGGCATTCTTCGGAAGGCAAAGGTACCATAAGGACATGTGAATGTTGTCTTTTCTTGGTCTTCAGGAGCAACAACAATTTGATTGTACCCAGAATACCCATCCAAGAAACAAAAGAATTCTTTACCAGCTAACCGGTCTAACATCTGGTCAATGAAAGGGAGTGGAAAATGATCCTTCCGTGTCGCTTCATTCAACTTCCTGTAATCCATACACACTCTCCAACCAGTAACTGTACTAGTAGGAATGAGCTCATTATGCTCATTAGCAATAACAGTCATTCCTCCTTTCTTAGGAACACATTGTACTGGACTAACCCATGAGCTATCTGAAATGGGATAAATGATTCCAGCATCTAACCACTTAATTACCTCCTTCTTGACCACTTCCTTCATCATAGGATTCAATCTTCTCTGATTCTGAATAGACTTCTTATGATCATCTTCCAAAAGTATCTTATGCATTACAATTGAAGGACTTATACCTTTGATGTCGGCTATTGTCCAACCCAAAGCCCTTTTGTGATCCCCAAGAACTTTCAGCAACCTTTTTCTTTGATCTTCAGATAAGGAAGAAGATATGATAATAGGAAGTGTCTCAGATTCACCCAAGTATGCATATTCAAGATGTGAAGGTAAGGGCTTAAGTTCCAGAATTGGTGCTTGTTCAATATAAGGCTTTAAAGAAGTTTGCTTTGATTCCATCTCCAACAACTCAAACTTCCTTGATCTATTATTGTAAGGAGAAGAAGCTTCAAGTAACCTTTTGCATTCAATTAGATTCCTTTCTTCTTCTTCATCACGCCCAAGTAACACAGCTTCTAAAGGTTCTTTTATAGCATAAGAATCCAAAGTCTCTTGAATGACCTCATCTAATATATCAACCCTGAAGCAATCAGTAGTGTCCCTAGGATACTTCAATGCCTTGTTCATGTTAAAAATAACCTCTTCATCATTCACTCTTAACTTGATCTCCCCTTTTTCAACATCAATCAAAGTTCGAGCTGTAGCTAGGAAGGGTCTTCCTATAATGAGTGGGAGAGTACTATCTTCATCACAATCTAATACAATAAAATCAGCTGGGAAGATAAACTTATCAACTTTAACTAAAACATCTTCAATGATACCCTTTGGAAAAGCTAAACTTCGATCAGCTAACTGAAGTGTCACAGAGGTTGGATGAGCTTCACCAAGTTGCAATTTTCTAAACACAGATAGTGGCATCAAGTTGATACTTGAGCCTAGATCACATAATGCTCCACCTTGAAACTTCTCTCCAATTATGCAAGGTATAGAAAAACTACCAGGATCTTTCTGTTTAGCTGGCAACTTGTTGAGAATAATAGCACTACATTCTTCAGTGAGAGGTACTATTTCATAATCACCAAACCTCCTCTTCTTACTCAACATCTCCTTTAGAAACTTAACATATTGAGGCATTTGCTCTAAAGCTTCAAGGAAAGGAAGATTGATGTGGAGTTGCTTGAAAATTCCCAAGAACTTCTTGTATTGCTCATCTAAAGCTTTCTTCTGGAATCTCTGAGGAAATGGCAAAGGTGGCACCCATTTAAGATTCTCATTAGTAACCTTCTTCTTCACTTCACTTTTCTTAGACTCATTATCAACTTTTGCTTCATTGACCTTTCCATGTGCCTTCTGAGTAGGCTCATCATCATTCTCTATAACAGCTTCAAGAGTTGCCTCACCATTAAAAGCTGAAGGTTTCTTCACTTGATGTGGAATTTCAGGTAACTCTTTACCACTTCTTAATATGAGAGCTTTACATTCCTCTTGTCCATCTCTATGAGGATTAGTCACAGTATTACTTGGCAACTCTCTTTGTTGTAATGCATTCAGATTAGTTGCAAGTTGACCCACTTGAACCTCAAGATTCTTGATGGATGAACTAAATGTTGCATTAACAGCAGCTTGATCTTGAGAACTCTTTAGTTGAAAACTAACAAGTTGAGATATCATTGCCTCAAGATCAGGTTTGGGCTCTTGAATAGGCTTAACTTCCTTTTCCAAGTGATAAAAACCAGGAGGTGCCATTGACTTTATATTAGAAGTGGATGCTTCATTAAGAGTTGCACCATGTTTCCAAGAGAGATTAGGATTTTTACGCCACCAAGAATTGTAGTTATTGGAGTATGGATTACTCTGATTATTGCCATGGTAGTTTCCAGCATAATTGACTGGTTCTATCTGTTGAGATATAAGGCATTGTCCAGTAGCATGCCCATCTCCACAATAATCACAAGAAGCATAAATAGCATTAACTCCCATGTTTCTACTATTAGATCGGTGTACTTGAGCTTCAAGATTATCAAACCTCTTGTTGAGAGCATTTAACATTCCCACCAATTGTGATGAAGTGTCCTCATTAACTCTGTCAGTAGACTTTACAGATCTTCTGTCATTGTTGTTCTGAATAAAGTCAGCTGATAAGTCATCTAAGCATCCCCAAACATAATTCACCGGTTGCTTTGTAATTCCTCCATTAGTCACAGCATTCAATTCTGATCGAGATTCGGGAGTTAACCGGGTACTGAAGATTTGAAGTAAGACCCATTTCTCAAAATTATGGCCAGGACTCTGCCTAACCAGCAACTTGAACCTCTCCCAAGCTTCATATAAGTGTTCCCCAAACTGTTGGCAAAAATTAGTTAGAGCAACTCTAGCATCCACCATCTTGTTATGAGGAAAGAATCTTGATCTGAACTTTTCCTCCAATTCAGCCCAAGAAGTGACACTACCCTCTTCTAAATTATTGAGCCACTCTTTGGCTTTTCCTTGTAAAGAGTAAGGAAAAAGCCTAAGGTGAATCACATCATTAGGAACTCCATTTTGCTTGAATAAGTCACAAACATCAAGAAATTGAATCAAGTGCCGATTTGGATCTTCTAAATCATTTCCGGCATACTGACCATGTAGTTCAAGCATCTTCAGCATAGTTTGCTTAATCTCAAAGTTGTTTGCTTGAAATTCAGGCACTCAGATTCCTGATTGATACCCACGAGATTGTCTTCCCAAGAAATCATTGACACCCAAGCGATCATTTTCATCCTCAACCATTACTATAGTCTCAGTGTGTACACCTTCCTTTGGTTGATTATGAGGTTGCGTAGCTTCCAAAAGTTCTTGGACGCTCCTTGTTTTCTGTGGTGTCTTAGGTGCTTTGGATCTGCGGGGCATATACTAAAGTACCTGGAAGACAAAGCAGATCTCAAGAGTATCACACTAACACAAAGAATAAACAAAAATAAAATAAAATTGCTCAAGCTAAAACTACTAAAGGATTTCTAATTCTAATCACCGATTGCCTTGAATCCCCGGCAACGGCGCCAAAAACTTGATGCTACTAAATTTTAAATATGCACCGCAAGTGTACGGGTCGTTGAAATAATATAATAGCAAATCAAGGTCATCCCACAGAGATCTAAGGTAATAGATAATTAGGCATTAAAATTCCCATTTTCATTTAAGTTGAGCAAATCAAAGGAAGAGATTGAAAGGCAATTTAAACAAATGCAAAAGAAACAAATCTAATGATTTAAAGATTTCAATTGATAGAAACAACCTAGAGTGGTTAATCCCTTCTTTAAGTTTTAGAGCATGTATTTACCCAATTAAAAGCATTTAATGTTAATTTGTTAATCTAGAGTTTAAATGAATATAAGTATCTTCCAATCACTTATACTCCTCTCTCAAGTTAAAATTGTTATTCCTAACTAATTTACTCAAGAGGCAATAAATGTCCAAATTCACTCTAATATGATTATATGGGTCCAATAGGTATATTCCTATCCTATTGGCAAATTAGAATAAATTCTAATCCCACATTACTTAATCCTATGGTCCAATTAAGATCCCTCTTCCAAGGTTAATCTAAATTCCCCAAATTCCTACTTAATGGTGATCAAGCACTAAGTAGATAAAATAATACAAGATTAAGTAAACAAAAATTAACACTAAACACAATTAAATGGTTCATACATGCTCATATCCTTAAATTAGTTCATAACTACTCTAGGTTCAAAAGTAATTAGCCACACATGGCTTTAATCAGCATCCCAGCCGAACCAACTTCAGAGTTCGCATATATGAGAGAAGAGACTAAAATTAGAGAGGCAAACAACATTACAATTGGAACAGTTAAAACAAGACTCCCCTGCCTCTCACAATCTGAAACAACAGTAGAGAAAAGAAGGGACTAGCTACAATGGTTGCTGATGCTGATGGATGAGCAGTCAGCTTTTGGCCCTCTCTGATCTCTCAAGCTTTGGATTTGCGAGCTCTTGTGACTGCCGCCGGATACAGCGACGGTGTTCTCTGATTCAGCTCACGAGGTCGCCATCGTCCACCCAAGATCATTCATCATTGTGCGGCTTCTTTGTTTTCAAACTCTCTCAGACTGCTGCTCTGCTTCTCCGCCCCTCTCTCAATTCCTATCGCCGCTGTGCTTCCGTCTCCCTGTGCAGCTGATTCTCCTCCCAAACATAGCTCCCTTCCTTCATTTTTCTTTTCCGTTCGGCCCCCTCCTGTCTCTCGCCTAGGTCTTCAATTGGGTCCTTCAATTCTCTATTCCCCTAGCTCCTTGGCCCACCTCATACATGGCTTTGAATTCTTTGGTCCAATGATACTAATCCTCTGGCCCAAAACGGTGACATCTCTCTCTTTTCATTTTATTTTATTTTTTAATTTTATTTTTTGGACTCAGCTGCCTCAACGTCACCTGATATGAAGGAAGAAGAAATAAATCAAAGAAAAAGGACTTGGAGCATTAAACTAATAATAAAATGAAATAAGTTTATTTTCTTTCTTTTTTTATTATTATTATTATTACTTTCAAAACTATATTAATTACAATAAAATTCCATAAATAATGCACCACTTTGATATCTTATAAAATCTCAAGAAAATCATTTTAAATTAGCATTGATAACTCCCCAATTATATCAAAATGTGTATCAAATATATTAAAAATGGGGAGTTATCAAGAGAATAACCAGGGAAAGAAGCAATGGATAAAAGGAGTATGTTCTACCTCAACGGAGGGCTATCATAATGTACTATTCAACTATCTTAAGAAGAACAAGAAGAGGAGGATCTCTCATACACAAAGAAAAATACTCTCAAAGCCTACATCATATGAGAAATTTTTGCATAATCCTACTGCCAAATACGCAAAAACAGAGCTTCAAAGAAAGATGAAGTGGGTATGCAAAGGCAATCCTCTAAGTACCTAAGGTAAAGGTATACAAAGGTAAAAACCTCCTACACTGTTATCTTTAATATCTATTGAGGTTTATACCTTGTTACCTTAGGAATGAGCATTGCACATATGTTTTTACAATCTTTAGAAAAATCATACATAAAGAGTTGTAATGTTCAATAGTCTAACTTGTTATGCATATACATACTTCATGAGAAAAACAATGTTTATGCATAAAGTCATACTTAATTCATTATGTTCAATTTCTTTGAAGTGACTATATTCTTAGAGCATGTGAATTATGATTCTTTCAAGATAACCATGAGTGGATCCAAGTAGAATTGGATACCCAAGGAAGAAAAAAGGTGATATGATTTTTGCAGGAATAATTTGAAAAAGAAGCATGACACTCGAGTGCAGAAGTGAACACTCGAGTGCAAGGCATTTTAACACTCGAGTACTGGTTAGTCACTCAAGTATGGATTTGAATCCTATGCTCTGTTTCTAGTTTGTAAAACAAGGATTAACAGAGTGTGCAAAAACTCTAAGGAGACTCTCGAGTTCATCAAATGTTCCGACGCACACTCGAGTGAAACGTGAGCACACTCGAGTGCATGAAGAACTCACCTGAAAATGCAGCATGAACTCACGAATGCCACAAGTATAAATGCATAAATTAGCTTTAAAACATGGATTACTCAAGTGATTTTGGAGGACTTGAGTACAAAGATATGGAAATTAACTTGGGTGTCTACTAGTTACACTCAAGCCAGGTACGCTGTATCAATATGTGAATTTTTCTGTAGAAGTCAAGTGTCACGATTCTATATTAGTGATTTCAAAACTCAACTGCTGTACCTGTTCTTCCCAATGCAATTTGAGTGGTAAATACTTGCTTATTATTGCATACCATTAGCAATAAATCATTTATGGTTTTCAAAATATTTTCATATTGCTAAATGGATCGAAAGTGAAATGGTGCATAACCTTTCTATATATTTGATATTTGAAATGCAAATTTCATAAATTTACTTGGATTTCAATTCATCCTATTTATAAAAAGTGCATACACATTATTTGAAAATTATTCATATCTTGCTTGCATTCAAATCAATTTTCAAAATTGGAAATTAGTATTTTTGTATACTGAAAGTCAGAAATGCTTCAAATCCATCCACTAGAGTATTTTTCCATTGTTGACATATTGATCTTAAATGTGCTATCCAATACTTGAACTCTTTAGTCTTCATTCTCTAACATGCTAGACCTTACGTCTAACAAGTTAACCATCTATATGAGTTCCAAGTGTATTTCCTTGAAAAAATTCAACTTGTGAAAACCTTATGCCTGATGCATAAATCTTTAGTTGATCATGTTATTCCAAGTATTATAAATGTTCATTAGTGCATTGAATGTTGATGCATTAACCATTATTATGGAATAACATACTGATATTCTAAAACTCTAGTCATTTAGACTAATGAGTATGTGCTTCATCATCCATAAATTAATGTAGTCATTTTGTTGCTCAAATGCATTAATCCTTGTCTTTATTCATTTTCGAGTAACTAGAGTCTTATACTTTAAGTCTTACTGCCTTGAATATTCATCCATTTTAAGGCACAATTCTAAGAGGCAAGATTATCTCTTGATTAATACTAAAGTCATCATGCTTATATATGTCTATCAAGATAAGCTTTCTTGACCACTTCATTTTTCATATGACTTTTGTTTTTGGGAAAATTCTCCAACATGTTAACTCTTATAATTAACATGTTATCTTAGTTGAACTCTTTAGTGAAGCTTTCTGATATATATCTTATAACGATTGACTTCCATTGTTTTTGGCATAAGCATTGATATTCAACAAACTTCATAAATGAATTTTCATGTATTCAAAATCTTAATGTCATAATGCATATTCATGATTCAAAAGAACATTTGAAATTTTGAAACAATTCGCATATCTCATTATCATTTTTGAAAAACTTGTTTTCATTTATGATTTATCATTTCATAAAAGTTGGTCATTATGAATAGATTCTTTACTCTCTTTGATCCAACTTACATCGATTGCATGAAAATTTTATCAATGACGTATTTTCTATATAAAGTGTATTTACAAATTGTCATTGATCATCATCATTCTTGGTATCACTTGTTCATTATGCTTTATGATGACTTGATTTTATTGGATAAAATTCTATCTTGGTCTTTGTTGGTTTATGATACTCTTTGCTCAAATTTCATATGATTAATTGTATAAGAGCTTAAGAGTTGTTATATCTAATATTGTACGGACCCAAGAGAAGTTGGGTACCAAAGGGCATATATTTATACTTTTACAGGAGTTAACCAAAATGCTCTGCTTTCGACTACAAAGATCAGAGGCTAATAGAAGAGGCATGACTGATAGTGTTGTGGTGTAAGAGGAAACAGAATATGTAATATCACCAATTGACCAACTATTGATGCAAGCAAAGAAAGAGATATTCAGAGGAAGACACAGTATTCTACTAGAACTGGTCCAGCTGGCCTTTCAGTCTTTGGTCCATCTATCAGAGCCTATCCAAAAAAGGAGGTTCAACACCTTCACACCGAGCTTGCTACAAACAATGCTGAGATCATCATTCAATGATAAGATGAAGCAGCTGTGTGACTTAGTGAACCAGAGCTTCAAGATTCTATTTGAGATGATGGATGACAAAAATAAGGGAGCAATATGCTATAGTGAAATCAAAGGTTCTCGATGGTGTTTGCTAAGCAAGGGGCACATACTACGCTAAGATTACACTGCAGAACCCCTCAGTACTGATCACATCATTAGACAGTGATTCACTGGACTACCTAGGATTATGACTCGAGTGATTATGATATTACTCGAGTGAGGTATTGTATTCTTGCTTAATTCAAATCCTTTGTGTTGCACCACTTGATTAAACAATCATGTAATGGTCAAGTAGAATCATTCAAGTGACTACTCAGCCTCTAAATAGCATTATCATTTTTCAAATTTCATTTCTCTCTAAATCTTCATACTCTCAAAATCATTTTCTCTATAAAGTTTCCAATGGTTTTTCAAAATCCAGGAGAGTAATTAACTGTTTTTCTAATGACAAGTTTTAAAACCATGCATCAATTAAGGGGGAGCTTCACATTCACTTGTGTTTTATATTTTGAAAGCCCATCTCCTTTATTGGAAGAAAATCCTTTTAACATACTCATCTGCATTCACTATGTCTTGATTAGTTTTGATGATGAGTTACTCTTGTATTATTCTTTTCATGATCTTAATTTTAATATATCATATGGAAAGGAACAATTTATTACTTGATTGAACTAATAATTCATTCTTTGCAAATAAAGATTTAAATTTGTGACACGAGAATTTGTTTTGTGCATGAACATTCCTCAACATACTACAAGAAGAAACTATCAAACTTGATGAAAGATGTTTCAACGTTTTAAACAAGGGAAATATATTGGCTACAACATTCAAAGCAATAAATACATATGCCAATACAAAGGAGCATTGAACATGCTGAACAGAAGTTGCATAGTAGGAGTGTGGTGAACACAAGATCAAGAACTAGCATTAACAAAGAAGCAACGGACTTCATGGAGCGCTTCATCATTTTTCCAAATCTACATGAGCATTTCTAAACCTTCTCTCTTTACATTTCAAGAATACGTTTCATATATTTCATTTATCTTGATTATAAAAGTTTTCTTGAAAACCTCTCCAAATCTTTTTTAGTTCCCTCTCATTAAAAATGAAAGTACTTTCACATAGGGGAGAGTCAATTGTTTTCTTGCCTTACTTCACAAGCCTTACTTCTTTATATATTTCAAACTTTTTGCTGATGTCAAATAGGGGGAGAAAAATGTAAGAAAAATATGTATGTTGCATTATATATGTATGTTGCACTTCATTCAGACATATTTTTCTTAAAGGATTTGTCATCATCAAAAAGGGGGAGAATGTTAGATATATGATTAGTTTTGATGATGTCACATATAGATGCCAAATATATTAAGAGCAAAAAGTTTACATAATATATAAATCTTCTACATTGACTAACTATTATATTTAATGTTGCATAACTTGTAGATTAGCCAAGCAAAGAAAGAAGATTGAAGAAGATTGAAGGTAGTCAAGAAAATAAAAGAAGAGATCCTGATTGAATTATGGAGAAAGAATGAGAAGACAAAATTATCAAATATACAGAGAAGAGATTGAATTGATCAGACTGAACAAGAGGGAGAAGAAGAAAGAAATTGAAGATAATTAAGGAGATGCTTACTTGGGTTATGGAGAATGATTATCAAGAGGAAAATCAAGAAGAAAGATATGGAAGAAAGAAGAACTTATAAGATCAAATGAAAATATCAAGATTCAAGTTATTAGAAGTAATTCTGGAGATTTCAGAAAATTGTAGCAGTTGTCACTGTAGCAATCACTCGAGTGAGGCATCGTAGTGCTCGAGTGAGGCACTGTAGCATGCAAATCACTGTAGTGCTCGAGGTGCAAAGAGGAAGTGCAAAATCACTATAGCAAGTGTGGCATTGTAGCACTCAAGTGAAGCAAGAACACACTCGAGTGTTGGGCTACTTTGTTCAGCTCTGTTTTACGTTCAGCCTGACAGAGTTTCAGTGTTTTGGCCATATCTCTCAAACCACAAGTTGGATTGACCTGAAACAGCTGGAATATGAAACTGGACTCCCAACACGAACTAGGGACACAAAGATCAAGATCAAAGATGTTCAGATGAGGGAGATATGATCTGTTAAAGTTGACACAATAATCAGCGTCTTTTACAGAACAAGGTTCGGTATTTTGGACATAACTCTCCAAATATATATCGGATTGAGATGAAACTAGTGCCATATGAAACTAGACTCAATGAGCTTTCCAGGGATATGTAATTTGCCTAATTTGAAGTTATATTCTAGGAGCTATGTCTTCTGAAAGTTGACGTTTGTGCAGTTTAGTGTGAAATACACTCTTTCAATCATAACTTGCAGAATACAAGGAGTTTGGAGCTGATTCTTTTTGCATTGGAATGCATATGGCAAGATCTTTCTTATAATACATCATTACAATCAAATAAATAAATTTTTTCTAATATGGCCCCACATCACTCATGAGTGCAAAAACGCACTCTTGAAAAATGTCATGCGAGTGTTGTCCAGAAGCAGCTGAATCGTGGAGAAATTTAGCAACACTCGAGCACTAGGATCCACACTTGAGCATCAAGTTGCTTTGCACTCGAGCACATGCAAGTGTTGACATGAAAGTGTTAACCTGAGAAGAAGCATGTACGTGAAAACAAGAAGTGCACTCGAGTGATGTCCAGAATTGCACTCGAGTCCGTGCGAGTGAAGAGCAGCAAGTGTTTACCCGAGAGGAAGTCAGAACGCAAAATTATACATGCACTCAAGTGAGGCTTCTTTGCACTCGAGTGAAGTCCTGACAGAAGCAAAACGCAGAAAGTTCAGACTCTCAGCCATCAATCCAAATGTGGTTCAATGATATACATTCATTATGTTTTCACTTGTTATTTTCCTAAACATTAACTAACATATATTTCAAGTGTAAAACAGGAGATTAAACATTTGGATTGCATCTTCAAGAACGGAGTTCATTTACGGCAAAAATTGTCACTCAACGTGATGAGTCCTAGAAGCCAGAAATTCAGCTTTTGACCAATGATCCAACATACCCATGACTAATACTTCATCATATTAGAGATTAAACATTTTGTAGTATGAAACAGGAAATTTAACGTTGAGAATTCAGATTCAAATGAAAGAGTCAATTATGGCGGGCGGCATCATTACACACCGAGCATCAGCTACCTACCACGACAAAAGATTGACCCACCATGAAAGATTGTCTGGAAACTCAAATGTATTCATCCCGCTCCACAACGTGACATACAGCTCAAAATGAATCATCTTGCTCTTCAACGACACGCTCTGCTCTGCAACGGAAATCTCATAGCGGCTAGTTTTTAAAATATGCTCAACGGTCAAAATGAAGTAATGGGACTCCAACAGACGAATGCTCACAACGGTCATCATCTTCATCAACTATAAATGAGAGAGTATTCAAAGACGATGGGTAACTGAGAGAACAGAGCAACGACACCAACATGTGAATATCATGAGTCATCCACTTCTATCCAAACACTCTCTGTTCTTATCTATTTTCCATATCATGTATATTTGAGAGAGAGATTATTTGTATTGTACTTCAGTGAGTATTATATCTACTCTGTGAGAGAGTCTATAAACACCTTCATCTGTATTTCTGTATTGATCTCAAGGTAGAGGGACCTTGAGAGGGTTGATATACTTACGGGGGAAGCTATAGAGAGAATTGCTGGTAAGACTTTCTTCTCATAAGACTTACAAGGTGCAAACAGTAGAGAACGTTGCTGCTAGAAAGACTTGCAGGGGTGTAAGCAGGAGAGAATGTTGCTGATCGTAAGACTTGCACAGGTAAGCAGGAGAGGAAGTTCTTCGGGATTGCTCTGCTCGTAAGACTTGCCGTAAGGGGGAGTATTTCAGTGAGAGATTTGTGAAAGGTTTCACAAGTACCCGGCTAAACTTGTGCGATTGTAAAGACTTTTCTTGTGCCCTGATTAAACAAGAAGATAGTGGATTTGAAAATCTCAGGAGGAGCCTGGGGACTGGACGTAGGCCATCACAGATTAGACCGAACCAGGATAAATCACAGTTTGCATATTCTCTTCCCTAAGCTCTTATATTTCCAGCATATATTGTTTAATCGAACTGTTGACTTATAATTCTTTATCTTCATACTTACCACTTTCGTTAAGATACGAAAAGATTTTCAAAGTCCTTAAGTTTTTATAATACACCCAATTCACCCCCTCTTGGGTGTCAGCTGATTCTAACATTTTGTAGTGACTGAAACTCGCATGGGACTTGGGATTCAAGAACGTGATCTTGGAGTCGCATTCTTCTAAGGCCATTGATCTGATTGAGCATGATGTTAATGTAGGTCATGAGGATAGGGGGCTTATTTGTGAAGCCAAGAAATCATTGGGTAGAGATTGGAATGTCACAATCAAACACAGCTGCAGACGTTCTAGCCAAAACTGGTCTATCGTCTGTGCCTAGGTTTTAACTGATTTCTCCAACCACTATAAAAAAATAGAGAATTAGTGATGAAATTTCTTTCCGCCAGTAATCCCTCACAAATTCCGTCACTAAAATTAGCGAACAGAATTTAGTCACGGAAGGAATAGCATTCCATCGCTAAATTCTGTCACTAATCCGTCTCTAATTCCGTCATAAAAAATTTGCCACAAAAATTAGTGATGGAAAAATTCCGTCACTAATATCTGTTGAAAATATTGTGATGGAATTTTCCGTTACTAATTAGCTACAGAAATTTTCTGTCACTAATCCGTTGCTAATTTCAAGATAGCCTACTCCAACTTTGTGACAGATTAGTGGCAGAAATTTTCCATCGCTAATTAGGGACATAATTCAAAATTCCGTCACTAATCAATTAGTAACGGCATTTTTACTAAAGGAATAAATTATGTCGCTAATACGGTTCCGTTGCTAATCCAACGCTAATTTCTGTCACTAAATTGATTAGTTGTTAGCTTGCTGCTTTATTGTATGAAAAAACCAATATATTTCAAGGAAGAAATAGTAGAGCCGGTAGTGACAATGGGACCAGATGTGTCCCCCCCAAAACACCCCACCACTCCTCTATACTCTTCTATAAGCGATCAACTAATTTGTCATTGGTCCAATGTTCTCTACAAAAAATGAATGAATCTTTAACTAATTATGTTATGTTTGTCTAGCTTACAGAATTGAAGAGCTCACTGTAAAAACCGATCTTGCTGAGATTCTTGTGAATCGAACAACAGTTATTCCATGATATACACGGAGGAAACTTCATCGATCAGCAATGACAGATCCATATGGAGCCAAACGGCGGAGGACATTAGTAGATTTCAAGAAATAAACCTCGGGTCTCGATCTCGGTGTCTTCATCATCATCAGACTCAAATCTTTTTTCCTTTTTTTGATAACGATCAGACTCATAAGTTTTTAACCAAAGTTCTAAAAGATAAAGCTTTTTTAAATGATTAAAACATAAAATTATTATATTAAAAGATATAATTGTTGAGTCACTGTTGATTGCTGAGTCAGTCGCCATTGATCTTGAATTAAATGGAGAGAAATCAACGAGTCATTCATCTCCCCCATGGCAAGAACAATTTCAAGTTCTCCATTTAGTCGAGAATGCTCCAGCTTTGTGTAGACACCGTAAAGCGAAAACACCTCTTGGTTCTGGAGAATTATTAGACTAACTAATGAGATGTCAACCACTACATTATAATTAACCGGAATGTACAATGAAGTACATATATATTTAAGAAAATCACAAATGGAAGACTCAAAATTAAAGAAGAAGAGCCAACCATAAGTCCTAAAGTCTGTTTTCCAAATCTTTTCCTACCTCGTATCTTGATTTCCTCCCCCCCCCCCCAAAACAATCATTATTATTCAATTCTTCTATTTTTTAATCTCAAAAAGAATACTAATGATGTGGTATATCCCTAAATTATATAAATTTCCTAATTAGTATATAATTTTCTTTTCCAATATCATTTTTATGTTGTTCTCTATTCCCTATGAATGTCATCGAGATATTTTTCCTTATCATATCATCATATGCCTCGTGTCAACCACAAGAGAACTAAATGCACCTAGGTCAAGAAAATTAAGGGGGGAAAATTGCTTGGGAAAAATATAAAAAAAAATACCACTTAAACTTCAAAATCCCAAATTCATTCTATTGACAATGAGAGTACTGGGATTGACAAAAAGAGTATAGCAATTAATAATTTAGGTTTTTGGAAAATCACTGATTTAGAATTTTGAAATTTAAATGGTATTTATTTGTCTTTTTTTCCAAATTGCTTGCTAGTTAATATTTTCAGCCACGACTCTAATAGAGACATACAAGTTCATATGTAAGACACAAATCTAAATGTTATCATATGATGAATTCTCCATTGCTTCTAATATTTTCAAAAGAGGAGAAGGAAATTCATATCAGCTTGAATTAGATGTTGTCAACCACTTAATGATAATCAGAATGCATCAACTACGTAAGTACACACATATAAAAGAAAAACACAAAATGTGAATTAACTAACCCTAGTCAACACAAGTTCTTGTACTTCTGACGTCAATATAAAGCAAACCAAGCCACAAATGCCCACTAATTAAGGTCACCACAGAAAACAGCAGCACTACTTGTCATATGCAATGATTTGCTAATTTTTTAACTATAGATTTCCACTTTTGTTCACTATTACTTGAAGCAGCACCACAGCGAACTGAATAAGAAGCCACATGACGAACATCCCAAACTAGGCTCATCTTCAATAGAATAGGATAAAAGATGCTCTCAAGCTCTCTCTTTTGATGCTCATACTCATCAGCTTCAGCAAGCTGCTCCCTATCAACCAACCGTAAGGCCCTTTCAATGGCATCCTCAATCCTCTTCCTGTCTGCTTTTGAAACCTTTGAGCCAATCTCCTCATCATTTATAAAAGATTTCATGTTGTAGATGAACATCTCCAAACCATTCTTTGCTTTAACTTTCTTCTTGTCCTTCTTATCATCAACTTTGAATTGCTCGGCTTCTTGAACCATCCTTTCAATTTCTTCCTTTGATGGTCTGTCTTTATTGAGTATGGTTATTCCATTCTTGTTCCCTGATCTAGTTTCCTCGGCAGACACATCTAAGATGACATTCTCATCCACAGAAAAGCAAACATTGACGTGAGGAACACCCCTTGGTTCTGGGGGAATATTCAACACAAAATGACCCAGCATGTTGTTATCCTCAATACCTGCATTTATTTGGTTGTCCCAAACAGTAGTTACATATGTTGACTTTGTTGTGGGAATGAGAGTATTCCTCGGGATTACTACTTCCATGAGATCACCATGTAAACCAAGCCCCAAGGACAATGGAGTGACATCCCTCAAAACAACGCCTGTTAGATTTTCAATGTCTTGACCACTTAATATAGCGGCTTGAACAGCAGCACCATAAGCAACAGCCTCATCAGGGTTGATGATTCTACATAGTTCCTTCCTATTGAAGAAGTCTTATAATAGTTGTTAAACTTTAGGAATTCTTGTAGACCCACCAACAAGGACAACTTCATCAATATTGTTCTTGTCCATCTTGGCATCCAGGAGACACTTCTCTACAATTCCCATACATTTTTGGAAGAGGTCTTTGTTCAGTTCCTCAAACCTAGCTCGAGTGATTGTTGCCCTCATATAAAGCATCAACCTCAATGGATGTCTCAAGAATTGATGTGGTTGAGTGTCCTTTTTGCCCTCTCACAAGTTGTTCTCAACCTCCTAAGCACCTTTGGACTCCTAGTCATGTCCTTCTTTTGAATCCTCTTAAACTCTTTCACAAAGAAGTTCACAATTCTATTGTCTAAGTCCTCTCCTCCAAGGTGTGTGTCACCATGAACTGCTGTTACTTCGAAGTCACCCTTCTTAATTGTGACAAGACAAACATCAAAAGTACCACCACCGAGATCAAATACAAATATGTTCCTCTCGTGGTCAAAGCTGTCTTTGTTGTCAAGACCATATGCAATTGCTGCAGCAGTGGGCTCATTTATTATCCGCATCACCTTAAGGCCAGCGATTCTACCTGCGTCTTCGGTTGCTTGACGTTGAGAGTCGTTGAAATATGCAGGCACAGTAACAACTGCATCTTTAACTGTTGAACCAAGATATGTCTCTGCAATCTCACGCATCTTTTGATAATATCATAGATGATATTCGTTCAGGTAGAAACTGCCTTTCCTCATAGTTAAAATTCACAACAATTTTGGGCTTATCATTTTTACCACAAATAACCTTAAAAGGCCAAAGCTTCATATCAGTTTGGATATGGGAATCACTAAATCTTCTACCAATCAACCTCTTAGCATCTACAAATTATTGATGATTTGTAAATAAAAATAAATATGAGTTAACCATATGTAACCTCAAAAAAACAAAAAAAACAAAAACAAACTGAGATTCCAAAAACTACCGAAACATATGTACAATACAACATCCTCCAAAAAAACTGTTCGTGAAGATCTAGCCAGACCTTCTAATGAAGTGAACAAAATTAATTATGAATGACTGGGGTACGACCCGAAAGATAAAATCCTAACTATTTATAACGTTGCAGAGATTCTTACATTCAAATCAAAACCAATTTTAATTCAAGAGTTCATTCTTTTCTTTCACGGCCTCAATTATATTCAAAATTCTAAGACACATATTCGAGTAATAGCTTATTATATTGTAAAAATCTATGAAAAATATATTGATGAAAGACGAAACTTCAAAAAAGTTATGAACGATATTATCAAAGAAGTTTTTCTCTTTTTCGTCTATTCACACTACTAGCTGCTATACCTAAGTTCAATAAAAAAGAGCAGAAGTTGTTGGAAATAGCGGAAAAAAGGGAAATTACCAAAGATAGTGTTAGTAGGGTTAAGTGCAGCCCGGTTCTTCGCAGCATCACCAACTACCAACTACGCTTTGAGCATCAGTACTGAAGGCAACATAAGAAGGCGTGGTTCTGTTGCCTTGATCATTCACAATGATCTCTGCTCGACCATGTTGCCATACTGCAACACACAAATATGTGGTTCCAAGATTGATTCCAATTGCTAGTTTTTGTTTTGATGTAACACTCATTCTCTCTCTTTCAAGTCAGTGGAGGTTTTTTGAGTCTGGATCTGAGAAGAAAGGCTTCTTGGAGATTTTAAAAGTAGTTAGAGCATGTCACAAGATCAGGCTAAGATCCCTATAAAAATCCTCATCCACTAAAGATTATGTCTGTTCAATTCTGTGAACTGTTCGAAGCACGAAGGGGCATAGACTAAAGTTGAAGAGATGAGAGGTGGAAATCAAAGCGGCAGAAATTATAGTGTATGATGGGATTAAATATATTTAATTAAAGGAAGGTTACGAAGCAACCATTTGCATCTTGTTTGTATGTACAGCGTATAGTGTAATTTTTTTTTGGGAAAATTTCAGAAAACTACAAACAAAAATAGAAAAGGACAGAAAGGTTGAGTGAAAATAAGAAATCCCAAATCAGTAAGGCATGAGGAATCTGGCATTTGAAATGTTAGCAAAATGGCCAAGATGCCCTCGTAATAGACATCAAAAAGGAAAAATGTCAGCACATGCAATGTGCAGTGTTGCAGCGCCAAAAAGTGACGAAACAGGAGGAAAAGCTACGGAAATCATAGGCAAGCCACGGGTAAGTAAATTTGAGAGAGAAATGATGATTACGCTGTGTTTCTTGAACGTTAATGGAAAAATGTTTATGTGGTTTGTGGTTGCGATTTACGAAATCGGAGCGGACGCATTATGGGTAAGGGGGTGTTAGATGATCGGACATAAAAGTAGTGGCTTTAAGGTAATGGGACAATGTTGATGGTTGTGCGATGGATTCGATTGCGTTTTGTTGAGTGATTGATGAAGCTTGTGCCATTTTTGTTTACTGTGAGTGCTTACGGGATGGGTGTTGAATCAGGGGAAAGGTGGGCTTGCGGTGGATAGTAAGGTTGGGTGAGGGTGGTGTTATTAGTAAGTATGAAGATGTAAAGACATATTGGCTGGGTGTTAATAATAGAGGCAGAGTGACGACATGGGCAGAGTGTTGTTATTTGTGAATATGGAGATGTAAAAGTAATTATGTTGTTGTTAATATGAGATAGAGGGTGATGATTTGTTGGTGTTGTTAACAGTGAATATCGAGATGTTAAAGAACATTATGTTGTTGTTAATAGGACATGCAGGGTAAAGATTTATGGGTGTTGTTAACAGTGAGGATGGAGATGTTAAAACATATAGTATTGTTGTAAATTGCAGGTGGTAGGTGATGGCAGGGAAGTTAGTCGGTGTAATAATAAATTTTTGTCCAGACAAGCTTACTGGTGTAAGATTATAAAGAGTGGTGTAACTTTAATTTAATTATTTGTTTTTTGTTTTTCAGGTAAGCATGCAAAATGACATGTAATGAAGGTTCATCATCTTTGAAGGAACTATTTTGTTTTTTTCATGTTGGAGGCAAATTAGTGTGTAATGATGAAGGTAAAATGTTGCTCATGCTGAACATATGTCCCCTGAAAATTATGGTAGGGGTAGCCTTTGTGTTCATACCAAATATGGATCATTAAGTGTTGATCTTTGTTTACGTCTTTGCAGTTGTCAAGTGTGGCAAATGTCGGGGATCCCTTGTGCACATGCTCGTGCAGCTATAAAGTATGTTCATGCCAATGTGTATGAGTACGTTGAAGAATGCTACAAAATCACATCCCAACAAAAGATTTATAGCCGTAGTATGGTTCCAATTGTGACAATCAACAAACCTGATACAAACAACTATATGTTGGAAAATTTTGCAGGTCAAACTTTTTTGTTGCCCCCAAGGACCAGCCGACCTTCAGGTAGGCCAAGAACCAAAAGGCGTGAATCGCAATTCCAAAAGAAGAAGATATACCACTGTGCAAGTTGCCATGAAGCCGGTCACACTAGAAGGACATGCAAAAATCCAAACCCAGGCTAATATTGGATGAAGTGAAATTGTCAACATGAAGGAGTTGCCATATTGTGAAGTGAAACTTTTTGATTATGGTTTTGTAAAGGTGCTGTCAACCCACTCATGGTTTTTTTGGGAGATGGGTTGCTGTCAATTGTGTACTCCAGTAGGTAGTTACTGTAATTAGTGTTTGATGTAATCCAATGTTTGTGACAAGGAAACATTATGTACTAGTCCACAGATAATGTTCCCTTGTCATGAAATATGTCAACATGTACAAGGGGCAGTGTGTAACTCTTTTTTGGGCTTTATATGGTTGCTGGATGTAATTATGCAGATTGTGATCTGACAGGAACTGATACATATATAGAGGTGTTAATCTACATAACCATGTTGTTATTATAGAGGAAAATGGTGTTATTATGCTGGTAACATCTTTTTTTGCAAACTTGTTCCTTCACACATCTTCTGTTGTCCGTGTGAATGGAAGATGTGAAAGGTGTTGCGTTAAGGTAGCGATGCTAAAAAGTTCACATTTCTTGTTGGGCAGATGTTAATGAACGAAATAATGTTAATATTAAAAATAAAGTTGTTAATCCTTTATGGTAGTGAATGTCAAAAAAAAAAAGTTAAAAATCTCGAGTGCTATTGAATACATATTTAGGGTGTTATATAAAGTAAATAAGTGATATTAGTTATGACCACTCGAGGCTATATTTGGAAATTGGTAGGGGAAGAAACATTAAAACATTGACTAAAAAACCAGGAAAAAAAGATGTTACTTTCTTTGATCCTAAATATAAAATAAAGTTGATTTTTTTGGACATTCACCATGCCCGGACCCCGAACAAGGTTGCCAACCCATTCCACCAACAATCCGACTGTTCCAAATCCATGCCCGGATGCCCTAGAAAGTTGCATTGGGCCTAGAAAGGGGGGATGCAACAAAAAAATCGAAAAATCAAAAATGTAACGAGTAGATTTCATTTTGGTAAGGGGGTGAAGTTTTTGCACTGCGCAGAACCTTGCCCGGGCAAGTCCTGAGTATGTCCTGAACCTGCCAGGACCAGTCCTGGACGTGCCAGAACCAGTCCTGGACGTGCCAGGACTCTCCCGAACCCTGCCCAACTGTGCGAAACCTAGCCCGGACCCTTTCCATGGCTGCCAAACCTTGCCACCACCTTGCCCAGGGCTGCCAAGACTTGCCCGGACCCCGAACAACGTTGCCAACCCATGCCACCAAAAATCCGACTGTTGCAAATCCATGCTCGGACAGCCTAGAAAGTTGCATTGGGCATAGAAAGGGGGGATGAAACAAAAAAATCGAAAATATAATAAGTTGATTTCATTTTGGTATGGGGCTGAAATTTTTGCACTGCGCAGAACCTTTCCCGGACAAGTCCAGATTATATCCTGAACCAGCCAGGACCAGTCCTGGACGTGCCAGAACCGGTCATGGACGTGCCAGGACTTGACCGGACCCTGACCAAGTGTGCTAAACCTTGCCCGGACCCTTTTCACGAATGCCAAACCATGCCACCACCTTGACCTGGGCTGCCAAGACTTGCCCGGACCCCGAAAAAGGATGCCAACCCATGCCACCAAAAATCCGACTGTTGCAAATCCATGCCCGGACCCCCTCGAAAGTTGCATTGGGAATAGAAAGGAGGGATGCAACAAAAAAATCGCAAATGTAACGAGTAGATTTCATTTTGGTAAGGGGTGAAGTTTTTGCACTACGCAGCACCTTGCCCGGGCAAGTCCTGAGTAAGTCCTGAACCAGCCAGGACCAGTCCTGGACGTGCCAGCACAAGTCCTGGACGTGCCAGTACATGCTCAGACCTTGCCCAAGTGTGCCAAACCATGCCCGGACCCTTTCCAAGGATGACAAACCTTGCCACCACCGTGCCCAGCGTTGCCAAGACTAGCCCGGACCTCGAATAAGGTTGCCAACCCATGCCACCAAAAATCCGACTGTTGCAAATCCATGCCATGACCCCCTAGAAAGTTGCATTAGGGCTAGAAAGGGGGATGCAACAAAAAAATAAAAAATGTAACGAGTAGATTTCAATTTGGTACGGGGGTGAAGTTTTTGCATTGCGGAGAACCTTGCCCGGGCAAGTCCTGAGTATGTCCTGAACCAGCTAGGACCAGTCCTGGACGTGCCAGGACTTGCCCGGACCCTGCCGAAGTGTGCTAAACCTTGCCCGGACCCTTTTCAGGGCTGCCAAACCTTGCCACCACCTTGTCCAGAGCTTTCAAGACTTGCCCAGACCCTGAACAAGGTTGCCAACCCATGCCACCAAAAATCCGACTGTTGCAAATCCATGCCCAGACCCCCTCGAAAGTTGCATTGGGCCTAGAAAGGGGGGATGCAACAAAAAAATCGCAAATGTAACGAGTAGATTTCATTTTGGTAAGGGGGTGAAGTTTTTGCACTACGCAGCACCTTGCCCAGGCAAGTCCTGAGAAAGTCCTGAACCAGCTAGGACCAGTCCTGAACGTGCCAGTACATGCCCGAACCCTGCCCAAGTGTGTCAAACCATGCCCGGACCCTTTCCAAGGATGACAAACCTTGCCACCACCTTGCCCAGCGCTGCCAAGACTAGCTCGGACCCCGAATAAGGTTGCCAACCCATGCCACCAAAAATCCGACTGTTGCAAATCCATGCCATGACCCCCTAGAAAGTTGCATTGGGGCTAGAAAGGGGGGATGCAACAAAAAAATCGAAAATGTAACGAGTAGATTTCATTTTGGTACGGGGGTGAAGTTTTTGCATTGCGGAGAACCTTGCTCGAGCAAGTCCTGAGTATGTCCTGAACCAGCCAGGACCAGTCTTGGACGTGCCAAGACTTGCCTGGACCCTGCCGAAGTGTGCTAAACCTTGCCCGGACCCTTTTCAGGGCTGCCAAACCTTGCCACCACCTTGCCCAGAGCTTTCAAGACTTGCCCAGACCCCGAACAAGGTTGCCAACCCATGCCACCAAAAATCCGACTGTTGCAAATCCATGCCCGGACCGCCTAGAAAGTTGCATTGGGGCTAGAAAAGGGGGATCCAACAAAAACATCGAAAATGAAATGGGTTGATTTCATTTTAGTACATGGGTGAAGTTTTTGCACTGCGCAGAACCTTGCCCGGGGAAGTCCTGAGTAAGTCCTGAACCAGCCAGGAACAATCCTGGACGTGCCAGAACCCGTCGTAGGCGTTCCAGGACTTGCCAGGACCCTGCCCAAGTGTGCCAAACCTTGCCCGGACCCTTTCCAAGGCTGCCAAACCTTGCCACCACCTTGCCCATGGCTGCCAAGACTTGCTCGGACCCCGAACAAGGTTGCCAACCCATGACACCAAAAAGACGACTGTTGCAAATCCATGCCCGGACCACCTAGAAAGTTGCATTGGGCCTAGAAAGGGGGGATGCAACAAAAAATAGAAAATTTAAAGAGTAGATTTCATTTTGGTATGGGGCTGAGGTTTTTGCACTGCGCAGAACCTTGCCCGGGCAAGTCCTGATTATGTCCTGAACCAGCCAGGACCTGTCCTGGACGTGCCAGGACTTGACCGGACCCTGCCCAAGTATGCTAAACCTTTCCCGGACCCTTTTCACGACTGCCGAACCTTGCCACCACCTTGCCCAGGGCTGCCAAGACTTGCCCGGACCCCGAACAAGGTTGCCAACCCATGCCACCAAAAATTCGACTGTTGCAAATCCATGCCCGGACCCCCTAGAAAGTTGCATTGGGCCTAGAAAGGGGGGATGCAACAAAAAATTGAAAATATAACGAGTAGATTTCATTTTGGTACAGGGGTGAAGTTTTTGCACTGCGCAGAACCTTGCCCAGGCAAGTCCGGAGTAAGTCCTGAACCTGCCAAGACCAGTCCTGGACGACCCAGAACCAGTCCTGGGCGTTCCAGGACTTGCCTAGACCCTGTCCAAGTGTGCCAAACCTTGCCCGGACCCTTTCCAAGGCTGCCAAACCTTGCCACCACCTTGCCCATGGCTGCCAAGACGTGCCCGGACCCCGAACAAGGTTGCCAACCCATGACACCAAAAATACGACTGTTGAAAATCCATGCCCGGACCCCCTAGAAAGTTGCATTGGGCCTAGAAAGGGGGGATGCAACAAAAAAATCGAAAATTTAACGAGTAGATTTCATTTTGGTATGGGGCTGAGGTTTTTGCACTGCGTAGAACCTTGCCCGGGCAAGTCCTGATTATGTCCTGAACCAGCCAGGACCTGTCCTGGACGTGCCAGAACCAGTCCTGGACGTGCCAGGACTTGACCGGACCCTACCCAAGTGTGCTAAACCTTCCCCGGACCCTTTTCACGGCTGCCGAACCTTGCCACCACCTTGCCCAAGGCTGCCAAGACTTGCCCGGACCCCGAACAAGGTTGCAAACCCATGCCACCAAAAATCCGACTGTTGGAAATCCATGGCTGGACCCCCTAGAAAGTTGTATTGGGCCTAGAAATGGGGGATGCAACAAAAAAATCGAAAATGTAACGAGTAGATTTCATTTTGGTACGGGGGTTAAGTTTTTGCACTGCGCAGAACCTCCCCCGGGCAAGTCCTGAGTAAGTAATAAACTTGCCAGGACCAGTCCTGGACGTGCCAGAACCAGTCCTGGACGTGCCAGGACTCTCCCGGACCCTGGCCAAGTGTGCCAAACCTTACCCGGACCCTTTCGAAGCCAGCCAAACCTTGCCACCACCTTGCCCAAGGCTGCCAAGAAGTGCCCGGACCCTGAACAAGGTTGCCAACCATGCCACCAAAAATCCAACTGTTGCAAATCCATGCCCGAACCCCCTAGAAAGTTGCATTAGGCCTAGAAAGGGGGGATGCAACAAAAACATCGAATATGTAAAGAGTTGATTTCGTTTTGGTACGGGGGTGAAGTTTTAGCTTGGTCACACTTCTACTCATGAAGTCCTTTCTTGTGATTTGACCCCAGATTTACTCACCCATATTTGTGATCACTTGAACCACTTGAATTCAGTTATATATTATGCTGCTGGTTCTAGTTCTCTCTTGTAGGAAATTAGAGGCAAAAGACTCCAAGGAAGCCAAGACATACCATATATCTTGGAACCCTTACCAATTGACCCAGAACCACCACCAAGGACGAATTACCACCCAGTGGAGCTTGTTTTGGAGTGCTTTATGGTTCTCATATGTGATGATATTTTTTGCTACAAAAGCTTGAAGAGATTTCGTCCTAAGGTTGTCTCTTTCCCTCACTTACATTTCCTATTTTGAATTGCTTCATTTCTTTATGACACTGATTGCTTGAAATAAGTGTGGGGGAGGGACCAAACTAGTAGAAATAAATGTTGAACTCCACTGTTTTGGCAGTTTAGTTAGAGGGAAGATGGATTTGGATGTATTTGATGATTTGCTTGCTGGTTGGACACATGCACCCAAATGGTTTCACTATGCCCTTGCTTTGCTAGCTATACCCCTGTATTGACCTCTCTTTGCTTATTGAGGCTGTTTGCATTAAGGACAATACAAAATTCAGTGTGGGGGAGGTTTAGATGTCATTTGCTGCTGCACAAGTGTCATTGCTGCTGTTTCTATGAACATTTCATTGGTGTTATTAAGTTTCTACTCACTTGAGTTTCTTTGCACTCAGATTTGCCATCTATTCTGGGCAGAGCAATTGAATATTGAAAATTTAGTTTTCATTGGTTGTTGTAGAAGTAAGCTTGATTGAGATGTGAGAACTTTGATTTTGCTATCTGATTCTTCATGATTAGTATAGGAATGAGTAGTTATTCATGGCATTAGGATCAATTTAGTGTATAATTTTTTCTCTGTTAATGGGCTAGAGGAATTAACCCTTGATGGAAGGTTTTTTCTCTGTTAATTTCATTCCTAAATATTGAGAGCATACTTCCTAGAGTTAGTTCTCTCTAGAACTTGTCCTAGCTCTTTGTCGAGGCTACATTTATGCATGGGAAGAGGTGTAAATGATAGAGGCATTTGTGAGCAACTTTCAAGCATTTTGGGGCTGTGGAGGGAACTTGAGACGAGTAGAATGGACTTGACCTGTTCGTGTTAAATCCGTTCTAAATATGAGAAGATACCCGCAGAAGACAACGAAGGTGAAAATATTAAAGGATGAGTCGAGAGGTGGTGGTTTTGGAGATAGAAATGAACAAAATGAAAGAAAATCTTGTTAACATGAAGCAAATTAAACCATTGAAAATGACAACAAAAATATATAGATCAAAGTAAAATAGAAAAAAGAAAAATTCTATTTAAATACCATTTAAACTTGAAAATTATTAAAAGTTCTGTTAAAATATGGAAAAGGCAAAAAGGTGATGTGTAGGAATCTAGGATTTTGAAGCTTGTATGTTTTTACCAAATGCGGGTCAGCCGTCGAAGCTTTGGTGATAATTTGAGCAAAACAATTAACTACTTCAGTATAGAGATTGACAACTTAAACTCCTTAAGTCTTATCAGACATTATTGATAAGTTAAATAAAGACAATGACAATTTTGAATTGGTTGGAGCCACGTGTTAAATATGCTTTGAATATGAGAGGATATATGGAGAAGGCAATGAAAGTGAACAATCTGAAGCAAGAGTTGGTGGTTTTGAAGACAAAATTGAACAAATTGAAAGAAAATATGGCTTACACAGAGCAAAGTATTGAAATGACGAGAAAAGAATTGATCAAGGCAGAAGAAGGTTTTGAAGAGATTAATTATTTGGATTTAGATATTGAAATAGAATATGGAAACCCTGTACCTATGCATGGGTTATGTAACAAGTGGTAAAATGTGCATTTTCATATTGCTTTTTTAACGCGTAATACTTTATACATTTACCTAAACAAGAGTTTAAATGCGATCTAAAAATTGAAGTGTTACAAGTGATGTTCCTGTGCTTTTAAAATGTGAGGCGTATAATGAATAAAATCACATCAACGTAATACTATGTTTGATCCCTCATTTTAGGTTTCCCCCCTCTTTATAATTCTTTGCATTAAATAATTGACCGTTTTAATTTACCATTCATTTATTATTATGAACACTTTGTTGTATAGTGTGTATGAAATAGTGATGAAGTTGAAAAATTGTTAGATTTTATAATAACGAAGTTGAAAAACTTAAAGATGTGAATAAATATAGTTTCATTCGGATACGATAAATAAGTTGTAAAAAATAAATGAAGATGTTGTAAAAACACGTATTAGAAATTGTAAACTGAGCAACTTATAGTGTTAAACTTGGACTTCTCCACCTATAATGACAAAAGACAATCAGACTAATCAAGACTAAAGATGCATAATAGCCAACAAGTGCATCAATCTTCATACAATCAAGACTAAAAGATGCATAATAGTCATTGGTTCACTGTATAAAAGGTAAGGAGGAGTTAACATGCAAAACAAGGGCGGAGGAGTTACAACAAAACCATACCAATGGACCTCAACAAACACAGGATTTATGTAAGCCATAAATCGATTTACTCCCCGTTTCAACACTACGCTTTTTCTGCAGGATTTGTCACTTGCTTGCCAAATTGGTTTCTTCCTCCATAGTCTTGAAGTTTTGTTATCATAAAACATTGTGAAGTAATAAAAATTATACATAAGACTCTGAAATATACATGCCGTTCATTTTATATTCAAAAAGTTGACGCCTTTCTTACGCATTGCTGTTACTCTATAGTTAAGAAACTTGAACGCCAATTCATCTGGAACAGATAACAAAGACATTAAGGAACGTTCATTAAACAAACAAGCATTTGCAAAAGGGACAAGCTCAGGTGGCAACGTGATTCTTTTCAGCTTTTCACGGGCTTCTTTGTAAAGCCTCTTGGGGTCATGCATTGGAGTCCCCACAGAATTCTCCTCCAGAGAACTCTCCACCTGGCTATTGGCCTCCGTCTCACTGCTGGCCTGGCTACTAGTGGAAGCTCCAAATGTCCCTCTTCTGAATTTGATGTGTCTAAATACATAAAGGAATTTATTCCAGTCTGCATCACTCAAAGAAGCCTGTAAACTTCTCACACTTGGAATATCCTTCTCCTACATTTGAAAGCAGCAGGTTGAAAGCAGTTATCTTATTGATTGTTGATGGATATATATAACAGAACGGCAAAAATAATTTAAGGTCCTATTTATGAGAAAGTACGTTCTAAGTGATTAAAGCAAAACTAGTCCCTCACAATCTATTCAAACACTAGATACAAAAACTAGAAATGAAACCACCCACAAAACTTAACTTTTGAGTTACTCAAAACTGTTAAATCAACTTACACAGTAAAGATTTAAATAGGTTGAAAGCGGTTATCTTATTGATATTTGATGAATATATGTAACATAACAACAAATACTAGTTTTTATAGAGGACTTAATCTGATAAGTAGAGAAATCATATTTGAGAGATTTATAGCAAATTACGTACTAAATGATTAAAGCAGAACTAGTCCCACACAACTAGTCCCTCTCAAATCAAGAACTAGATACAAAATCCAGAAATCAAACCACTCACAAGACTTAACTTTTGGGTTACTCAAGACAGTTAAATCAACTTACCCGGTAATTATAAACATGTTTCAATTACTTCATCTGTGCTTTTACATGCGTGTCATCAAAAGAAGTGTTGGATTTATGATTGACCTGGTCCACAAGCTTATTGCTTCCTAGATCAACCCATATCATTCCCTTTTTGAGCCTGTTTTCGAGTACTTCCAACAAGCTTTTTATTTCATTATGTCCCCATTTTATATTGGACCGAGTAGGAGTAATACTACCAGAAGTCATCTAAAAATACAAATGGAAATGGATGAGATATCAAAGCAAATGAATGTTGTTTCTTGAGAAAAATTTAGTATTTCATTACTTGTAACATCTTAGTTTTTATTCCTAGAATTTAAATAATTTTTGGAAGAAATTATTCATGGTAAATGGAATATCACCATACAATAATTAAATAAAAGAAATTTATGCAAAATATAGTTTGTGAGGATAGGGGAGATTATAAAATATTAATGAACTAGGAATAAAAGCAAAATGAAAAGAAAAGAAAAGAATTGAAAAAAGAAAAAGAGAAACTGGAACAGAATTTGAGCTTCAAGCAAATGTTGAGTTTTCACAAAATTGTAAAGCTATTTTAGTAGTCAATTTCTATGGGGTTAGATTTGATTATTGGTTGTCATGAGGATTTAAAAATTTCAAAATTTTGGGGTTTTTGATATACATATATATACATACGCACATATATATACATATGATATTTTTACCGATTAATTTAAATTAAATTTGATGGTTTAGGTTTGAGATTTACCGCTTGGATGGGAAGAAAAATAGGGAAAAAAGAAAATGGGAAGAGAGAAAATGAAGAGAAGAGAAAAGTAGGAAAAAAACATGATCACTCTCCCTGTTTGGTTGAGTGGAAGAAAACTGGAAAGAAAGAAGATGAACAAATATCTTATGACAAAAATACCCTTACCTGAAATAATCATATTTAAAATTAAAGTAAGTATCACAATCAAAAAACATTTTAATACTAACATCATCAAATAATTTAAAATGATAGAGATATATTTAAAAACCAAATAATTTAACAAAAAAATGTTTTTAAGGTAAAAAATAAAAAATGGACAATTTTTTTAAGGGAGAATCCTGAAAAAGAACTTAAAAATTGAAAAATAACAAATCAGGTATTTCCCAAGAAAAAAGTTGGGAATTGCTTATAACGTTTCGATATTTTCTAATCAACTTTTAGTAAAATACTTGATTTGTCATTTCCCAATTTCCAAGTTTTGTTTAGGGATTCTGTAACACCCCAAATTTTATTCCCCATTATGCCTTGTAAACATTTGTGGCATTTAATGAAATGGAAGGGTGAATTTTAGAGAATGTGATTATGGTGTCAGTGAGATTTCTTCTAAGGCAGTGAGTTTTATCACGTGATTTTGGAAGATCACATGATGTTCAAAAATTAAGAAATTTCACAAGAGTGAAAATAGACATCCTAAGCTTTAATTTGATAGGTAATGGGCAATTTTTGGAGCTGTATACAAAAAATTATGAATTTTTGAAGTTTACCCAATGAAACTGGAGATTTTCTGGAACAGGGTCCAAAGATTTGAAATCTGGGGATGTTAAGCTTCCAATTGGCTAAAGGCTATATTTTTCCTTGAAACTAGACTCAATAAGAAAGGAGTGTGAATTTTTTCTCTCGTGGTGAGAGGGCGAAGAGTCGGGTGACTTATGGTTTCTCTGGAATGAGAGAGGTTTCCATTTAGAGGTGAGGAGTCTCTAAGTGTGCTTCAATACTCTGTTCCTTATCTCTTTTTGAGTGAGGAGTGGTACTTCTATATTGGCTTTTGATTTACTTTCTTAAAGGAGATACTAGCGCGGGATTGACAGTACGTTTGTTGGTGAAAGGGACTGCTGAAGTGGGCTGTTTAGCGAATGGCAATGATGGAGATTGACGAGTTAAGGTCAAAAATAAAATGGAAGAGTGAAAAACCTGAAGACGGAAGTCCAAATGAGTTAGTGGGAAGGGTTATTTCGAAGTCAAAAGTGAGTTATGTAGCAGTTAAAGAAAGTGTTTTTGCTGCATGGAGAGTCAAAGGTCGATTGGATGTTGAAGGCATCGGTTTTAACTTATTCTCTTTTATCTTTGAGAATCCTGATGAGGCCACGAGGGTGTTGGAGGAAAATCCCTGGGTGGTGAAGCATCAGATGCTTTCTCTTCAGAGGCGAAAACCTTTTCTGTGTGACAATGAAATCCAGTTAAACACATGCCCATTTTGGATTCAACTACATAATTTTCCTCCTGCTGGTAGAATGATTGAAAACTATATTCTATTTGCTAGTCAGGTTGGGAAAGTTGTTGCAATGGAAAATATGGATGATATTAGAGTGGCGAATAGATCCTTCGCTCGGGTTCGTGTTGAGATTAATGCAGAATGACCATTGGTTACTAGTGTTTTAATGCCAAGGCCTGGTAACTTATCCGCTGTCAGAATTAAAATCAAATATGAGAAGCTTGCTAGATTCTGTTTTACTTGAGGAAAATTGGGACATGAAAGCAGACACTGTGAGGAGGAGGTGGAGGAAGAAAGAGATGACGACGTCGGTGCATTTGATTCATCCTTGTGCGTAGCTCCGGTGAAGGGTGGCCAGGCAGTTCCGGTGACGGTGGAAATTGAAGGGCCAGCAGAAAGTTATTACGTGCATGGGGAATCTGAAAGAATTGATTGCATTAATGAAGTTATTGAAAATAGTGGAAGGCAATCTCACAGAGTCCGAGGCAAGTCTTCAGGAGTCAAAGGAAGAGGGAATGTTAATAGTTGGGGTGACGTCATTAATAGCCATATGCATTTAGATCACGTTGGAAATATTGCTCAAAAGGAACCGGCCAGCTTTATGATGACAGAGGACTTAAACTTGGGCTGTTCTCCAGAGTTAAGGGCCTGTTTTAAAAAAATGAGCGAAGTGGGCCGTGGTGGGCTTCTTGTCCAAGATTTCCGTAGCAATTTGGGTCCAAGGCAGACTCTGAAAGTAAAAAACGATGCTAAGAAAAGGGCTTTTATTGTAGAGTTAATAGAAGAAAAAGATGACAGTTCTGGGGAATCTCGGGCAATCATTACAGCTGAGATACAAAAGGAGGTCGGAGTTCTCATTGAGCAAGTTGCATCGGTCAATCTTAAAAGGGGGGCTGATGGGAGTTGGTCGTCCCCGGTGGCGAAAAGACAAAAGAATTTTGAAGATGATTCTCCTAACAAGGTGGTGGCAAGATGTCAAGTAACTGAGGACGATTGTGAAGAGAATTTGGCGATTATTCCTGCCCAGGTACCTCTTTTTAATTATGATGGCCCTTTGAATTTTTCTGTGGGGAAAAAGGAAGAAGAGGTGGATGTTGATAAAAAGAAGATGAGGGTGGCGAGAAGGGTTTTATTTAGGGGACAAAATGATGATATATCTTCTGGTAGGGAAGGAAGGCTTTTTGGGGATAATAGAGACTCTTATTCTGGGAATAATGCTGGCGCTGAAAGGGGTGGTGGCTGGCCTTCTCCAGCCACCCAGGGGCAATGAGCTGCTTTGTATGGAATTGTCAGGGTCTTGGAACCACCCTGACAATTTGTCAACTAAGGTTCTAGTGTAAAAAGCTTAAACCAGCCTTAGTTTTCCTTTCAGAGACAAAGATGAATTTTAGTAAGGTGGAGAGGATTAAAAGGAAGTTGGGTTTTGTGAATAGTGCAGTGTTTGAGCCGATAGGAAGGTCAGGAGGTTTAGTGTTATGGTGGTGAAATGATGTTCAGCTGACTGTGGGTCTGATTGATCGCAATATCATTCATACGGAACATGTGAATATTAGCAGAATGGATATGGGGTCAATATCCTTTGTGTATGGTCCTGTGATTGATCATTTTAAGCAGGAATGGTGGAGAAATTTGGAAAGATTTCAACCTGCAGCTGGGACACCGTGGATGGTTGTTGGAGATTTTAATGATGTGTTATACAATTCTGATAAGGAAGGAGGCAGACCCAAGACATATAGAGAATTGGAGCGTTTCAGGAAATTCATGATGCATTGCAACATGTTCGAATTGGAATCTAAAGGATGTCATTTTACATGGTTCAACAACAGGGAAGGAGATGATTTTATAAGAGAAAAATTGGACCGTGCAGTAATTAATTGGGAATGGCGATCCAAGTTTACAAGAGGTCAATGTCAGGTTCTTGAAGCAATAGGATCTGATCACTGTCCCCTATTAGTGGTTTTTGAACATAATGAACTAAAATCTCCGTGGTTGTTTAGATTTGATGAGAGATGGCTGCTGCATCCAGATCTTATGGATTTGGTAAAAGGAAATTGGAAGGGTAGTGCAAATGAGGTCATGCTACAGGATTTTGTGGATAATATCAAACAACTTACGGAGGTTTTATCCCAATAGAGTAGAAAAGTGATGGGCAACGGGCAGAAACTATTGACGAAGTTAACTGAGAAATTTAATGGTTGTTTGAGTAGACCATGGAATGCTAACACTGCAGCTGAAATTGCTGATCTGAAAAAAAGGATAAATGAATTGTGGCAGCAAGAGGAAATTTATTGGGCCCAGAAATCCCGAATACAATGGCTAAAATATGGGGATAAAATGACGAGGTTTCTTCATATGACCACAATCAATCATAGATGCAGAAACAAAATTTCAAGGCTGAAAGATGAAAATGATATATGGCTGGAAAATGAAGAGGATATTGGAAGAAGTTTTCAGAATTTTTATGAGAAGTTGTTTGCATCTTTGGGTAGCAGGGATTTTGAAGAAATTATAGGTTTTGTGGATGAAATTGTTTCAGTTGAAGATAATCGGCTCCTAATGTGTGAAATTACAAATGCTGAGGTGAAGAAGGCAGTTTTTGAACTGGGAGCAACAAAAGCACCGGGCCCGGATGGATTCACTGGATTATTTTATCAAAAGTCCTGGGACACGATTGGAGATCAGGTATGTAATCTTATTAGAAAATTCTTTAATTCTGGTTTCCAATTGAATGAAATAAATAGTACAGATTTGGTGCTAATACCAAAGGTGGAGAGCCCAATCAATATGGGAGACTTTAGACCAATTAGCTTATGTAATTTCTCATACAATATTTTCTCTAAAGTTATAGCTAATAGGCTCAAACCTCTTCTTAAGAAAGTAGTGTTAGAAAGTCAGAGAGCTTTTGTGCCTGGGAGATTAATTCAGGATAACATCATTATTGTACATGAAGTTTTTCATCACTTGAAGAGGAAGAAATGTGGTCCTGAGTTAGCTATCAAATTAGATATGAACAAGGCATATGATCGAGTGGAATGGGACTTCTTGATTGCTATGCTTGTAAGAATGGGGTTTTGTAAGGAATGGGTTGAAAGGATTCTATGGTGCATCTCTTCAGTGGATTTTTCACTCATGTTATCTGGGAAACGTTTGCACAAAGTCTCTTCACAAAGGGGCTTGAGACAGGGGGATCCTCTTTCTCCTTATCTTTTCATCCTTGTAAGTAATGTCCTATCTTTGATGATTAATAAATGGGAGCTAGAAGGGAAGATTGAAGGTGTCAAAATAGCAAGAAGCTGTCCAAATTTGACTCATTGTCTGTTTGCAGATGATTCTGTATTTTTCTTGCAAGCGAATACTGAGAACTGCAGGAACCTTCGCAGCATTCTTGACTTATATTGTGCTGCATCTGGACAAATGATAAATGTTAATAAATCTTGTTTATATTTTTCTCAGTCTACAGATGCTCTAGTAAGGGAGGAGATAGGACAGATTTTTCAAATTGCAGCTGTGGATGTCCCTGGTAATTATCTTGGTCTTCCTATTACTTGGGGTACTTCAAAGGTGCAAGCACTTAATTTTGTGATTGACAAAATGAAGAAGCGCACTCAAGGATGGAAAAGAGACTTCTTATCTGATGTAGGCAAAGAGGTATTGATCAAATCTATTGCTAATGCTATTCCTGTTTACCCAATGTCATGTTTTTTATTCCCAAAATCGGTGCTGCAACGTTTAGAAAGTCTCGTTGTGGAATTTTGGTGGAAAAGTTCTCAAAGTAAGAGGAAGATTCATTAGGTTTCTGGCATCGATGAGTTTTTAACAAGTATGGAGAAAGAAGCTATTTATAAAACCACTTTATATCCTTCTAGTAAAGAGGATAGATGGATTTGGACAGGAGGTAAGAAGAGTTTATATAGTGTAAAGGAGGGTTACAGGATAGCTAGAGCTAATATTCTGAGAAATGGGGGAGAATCTCCTGAATCTTCTTGTTCTAATTCTAAGAAGGTATGGAAGCAGGTGTGGAGTTTGAAAGTCCCTCAAAAAATTAAATTCTTTCTCTGGAGGGTTATAACAAAAGCACATCCAACTATGGTGAATTTGTTTAAAAGGCAATGTTGTGAGACCCAATTGTGCTTAATATGTAAGAATGATGTGGAAAGTGAAACCCATTTGTTTCTACAATGTGAATGGGCTAAGAAAGCATGGTTCGGATGTCCACTGGCTCTTACAATTTCTGATTCTAAGACAACAGAACTAAATTCTTGGTTGGATTTTATCTTTGTGAATACTGGTTTATCACTTTGGCAAAAGAGCTTTATAGCTGTAATGTTATGGTTTATATGGAAAAGGCGATGTGCTTATTTATATGAAAATCTTCCCCTTGATCCTATCTTTGTATTTCAACAGGCGACAAAGTGGCTTCTAGAGTTCTGGGAAGGAAATGGATGGAGTCTTCATGATGAGGAGGAAGTTGTGCAGGTAAATGAATCTGCTTCTACTCAAAGTAAATGGTGCAGGCCGAGTGGTCAATGTTTAAAAATTAATTCTGATTGCTCTTTTGACTCCAAATCCAAGTCGGCTTCCATTGCTTTTGTTATAAGGGATGTTAGTGGAAGAATTGTAAATGGGTATACTGGAAACACCAATGCAGAATCTGCCTTTATGGCAGAAAGTAAAGCATTGCTGAAAGCTATAGAGTTTGCTAAGGAGCATCATATGAATGATATTATTTTTGAGTCTGATAACTTGTCCTTAATCAAGTGTTTGAATGACTCTATAATTTCTCCTGAGTGGAGGAGTGAACCTGTGCTTGAGCACATCCTTGAGTTGAGGAAACTAATCAGGAACCATGTTTTTCAGTGGATTCCCAGGGAAGCGAACAAGGTTGCGGATTGGATTGCAACAACTTCAAGGAAGGGGTCGTGTCCTGCTGATTGGATAACAAGACCTCCGCCAGATCTAATGAAGTTGCTTATGCTGGATTTGAATGATGTTGTATTAGATACTGGCTAGTATTTCTTTTGTTTTAGGTGTTTATTTCTGGTTATGTTGCTATTTACTAAACTTTATCATGTTGGATTCATATTTATAGTTTTAATGAAATGGTAGTTTTGAAGGCAAAAAAAATAAGAGTTATATAGCCTTTGGAATCAATCCAATTAGATGTCTATAAATTTAGTTAGGATTTTTCAAAATTTAGGTAGAAAATCTACCAGAAATGCCACAAATCCAAAAATGGAAAAGTTTGTGATGGCAAATGATGTAATTTTGAGACATTCCCACCACCCTATTAGGCCTCACATATAGGATGTGGGACGTGAAAGTGGGCTGACCAAGGAGGAGTTTAAATCAAATGGGGCTTTATGACAACATTTCATGTAGGTAAGCTCTAGTCATCAAGTGCCATAAAAGTCAACTTTCTGCTAATTAAATAATTAGGGCAAGAAAAGAGGGTATTTTAAAAACTTCATCCCCTTCATCTTTTTTCTCATTCACGTCAACCCCATGGAGAAAGAGGGAGAGAGAGAGAGCTTGAAGGTTTGAAGAGAGAGGAGCAAATCTTAAGGTAAGGGTGATTTCCTCTTGAGATGTGGCTTCCAAATTGTGTAATTCCTTCTTCAAGTTACCTTTCTCCATGATTCCGCGTGTTTAGCAAGAAAATTTCAAGGTTTATGGAGGAGGAGGGTTTAGCTATAGCAAGAAGAAAGCGAATGTGACTTCCTAAACTTCAAATTATTATTGTTGTTACTACTGTGGAAGGTTTAATCAGTGAATTTCTACTTGATCTGCTGTGATTGTAAAATTTGAGAAATGTTGAACCCTGGACGTTATACTGCCCAACTTGAGTCTAAATCATGTTGGGAATGTAATTACATAGTTAATAAAATAATTAAAAGTAGAAAAGAGCAAGTCTACAGAGTCAGAATTCGAAAACCCCAATTTTTTCCGAAGAATCTTAGAGTTGGATTTTTGATAATTTGATGATTTCATGGTGTTCAAGAGGGAAAATTAGATGGGGTTACAGTTGAACACTTTTCTAAAAAAGCTCTAAAAAACATAATGACCAAAACGCCCCCAAAATCCTAAACTAGGGACTGCCAAGGGCATTTTTGTCTTTTGACAGTGAATTTAGTAATTCCGAGGCCGGAAATGGTTTCCTTGGGCAAAAATATGTCAAAATAGCCAGGGTCAAAATTTCAGAAAAAGTAATTCCGAGGACGACCGGAAGTCGCCTGAATTGATCCAAGGTAAAATTCTTCTTGGTGATAATGAGTTAGATACTTTGTTCGACTCGGGTGCAAGTCATTCGTTCATAGCTTATGACTGTGTAAAGCGCCTGGGATTGCATGTGCATAGACTACCATTTGATTTGGTTGTGTCAATGCCGATGGGTGTCAAGGCCGTGGCGGCCGAAGCCTGTTTAAATTGTGTGATAGTTTTTGAGGGTCGTGAGTCTACAGTAGATTTAATCTGTCTGCCACTCCAACAATTGGAAGTTATTTTGGGCTTTGACTGGTTGACAGCAAATGATGTATTGCTTGATTGTGGTAATAAAAGGATCACTTTCCGTAGTGCACAGCGGGATAGCAATGTAAATGCTAGTTTGAATTTACTTTCAACGGCTAAAGCAGAGAAATATCTTGAGAAAGGATGCTAAGGGTATATGGTGTTTTTCTCCGTTCAGGGAGAGTCAAGTGAAGCTATAGAGAGTATACCTGTGGTAAATGAATTTCCTGAGGTATTTCCAGATGATTTAGTGGATTGCCTCCAGAAAGGGAAGTGGAATTTCCAATTGAGATTGTTCCTGGAGCTGGTTCGATATCGAAAGCCCCATATCGTATGGCCCCGAATGAAATGGCGGAGTTGAAGAAGCAAATTGAAGAATTGCTTGAGAAAGGATTCATCCGACCCAGTGTATCGCCGTGGGGAGCTCCAGTGTTATTTGTGAAAAAGAAAGATGGAAGCTTGAGGCTTTGTATCGATTATCGAGAACTTAACAAGGTAACTGTTAAGAACAAGTACCCTCTCCCAAGGATTGATGACCTATTAGATCAATTGTCTGGCTCGTGCGTATTCTCCAAAATTGATCTAAGGTTGGGATATCATCAGTTGCGTGTGAAGGCAGCGGACATTCCGAAGACTGCTTTCAGAATGAGATATGGGCACTATGAGTTCCTTATGATGCCCTTCGGTTTGATAAATGCACCGGCGGTATTCATGGATTATATGAATCGCATCTTCCGACAGTATCTTGACCAGTTCGTGGTTGTGTTTATCGACGACATCTTGATCTATTCCAAGAGTAGGGAGGATCATGAGCAATACCTGAGAATTGTGTTGAGAATCTTGCAAGAAAAGCAACTCTATGCCAAGCTGAGTAAGTGTGAGTTTTGGCTTACGGAAGTGAAGTTCCTTGGCCATGTGATCTCTCGAGACGGGGTATCGGTGGATCCCAGTAAGGTGGAAGCAGTACTTGATTGAAAAAGACCAGAAACTGTTTCTGAGATTCGCAGCTTTCTGGGTCTTGCTGGTTATTACCGAAGGTTCATTCAGAACTTCTCGCGTATTGCATTGCCGATGACCAATCTCACGAGAAAGGATCAACCATTTTTGTGGGATGAATGTTGTGAGCGGAGTTTCACTGAGCTGAAGGAGAGATTGACTACGGCACCAGTGTTGATTATACCTGATCCCAGTAAGGCTTACGTCGTGTACAGTGATGCGAGTAAGCAGGGGTTAGGGTGTGTCCTGATGTAGTAGGGACGTGTGGTGGCCTATGCCTCTCGACAGCTGAAACCGCATGAGATGAACTACCCCACTTATGATCTGGAGCTTGCGGCAATTGTGTTTGCATTGCAAATTTGGCGCCATTACCTATATAGTGTGACAGTGGAACTATACTGTGACCACAAAAGTCTCAAATATCTGTATGATCAGAAAGAGTTGAACATGAGACAGCGTCGGTGGATGGAGTTGCTGAAAGACTACAACCTGGAGATCAAATATCATCCGGGTAAGGCTAATATTGTCGCGGATGCTTTGAGTCGGAAGGCGGTGCTAGTGGCAACAATGATGATCCAGGAATGGAAACTGATAGAGGATTTTCAGGGTTTAAATCTCTCGAAGGATATCATATGTGCCAATTATGGTGTGGTCCAAGGGGAGAATGACCTGAGGACTGAGATTGAAGAGGCTCAAATGCATTATGAGCTAGCCTAGTCGATCCGAGCTATGATTGAGCGAGGAGAGACTCAAGACTATGACTTGTCACCAAGTGGACTGGTGCGTTATCAGAAGAGAATCTATGTACCACTGAAAGCTGAGTTGAGATTGAGAATTCTTGATGAGGCTCATAAGAGTCAATATACTCTTCACCCCGGTATGACCAAGATGTATCACAATTTCAAATGTATGTATCGGTGGCCAGGGTTGAAGAGTGATGCAACAAAGTATGTGGCGCGGTGTCTTACCTGTCAAAAGGTGAAGATTGAGCACCAGAGACCGCCAGGTTTGCTTCAGAGTCCAGAAATTCCAGAATGGAAGTGGGAGAGTGTGACCATGGATCTAGTAGTGAGTTTGCCCAAGATCAAGAATTACGATGCGATCTGGGTGATTGTTGATCGACTCACGAAGTCTGCTCACTTCATACCCATCAATGCTAGCTATTCTCCTGATAGGTTGGCTGAGATATATATTAAAGAGATTGTGAGACTCCATGGTACACCAAAGAATATTATCTCCGATAGAGATCCTCGGTTTACTTCGAGATTCTGGAGGGCTCTGCATGAAGCTATGGGTACTCAATTGAGGTTTAGCACGGCCTACCATCCTCAGACAGACGGACAATCAGAGAGGACTATCCAGACTTTAGAAGATACACTGAGAGCGTGTGTCCTAGACTTCAAAGGAAAGTGGGACTACTATCTTCCATTGGCTGAGTTTGCTTATAACAACAGTTACCATGCGAGCATTCAAATGGCTCCGTATAAAGCACTGTATGGGAGAAAGTGCCAGTCACCGTTATGCTGGGCACAGTTGTCTGAGAGGAAGTTGTATGGGCCGGATCTTGTTGACCAAACCGCTGAGCAGATCCGAGTTATCAGGAAGAGGCTCCTTACAGCACAGAGTCGTCAGAAGAGCTATGCTGATAAGAGGAGAAGACCTCTTGAGTTTGAAGTGGGGGATCATGTTTTCTTGAGAGTGTCTCCGGTTACAGGCATCGGGAGAGCGATCAAGTGGAAGAAACTGAGTCTGAGATACATTGGTCCATTTGAGATTCTGTCACGAATCGGACCTGTAGCATATCGGATAGCCCTACCCCCGAGTTTGAGTAGACTGCATGATGTATTCCATGTCTCGCAGTTCAAGAAGTACCAACCAAACCCTGAGCATATCATTGAGTATGAAGAGGTTGAGTTGCAAGATAATTTCACTTATGCGGTAGAGCCAGAGCGTATCATTGATCGAGAAGAGCGGCGGCTCAGGCACCAAAGCTTACCGTTTGTGAAGGTGGTTTGGAAGGGAATGTCACCAAGGGAAGCCACTTGGGAGGCAGAAGCGGACATGAGGAAAAGATTTCTTGATTTTATGCCCCATGATGTGTAAGAAATTTCGAGGGCGAAATTTATTGAACGGGGGAGAATTGTAATATCCCAATTTTTGATTAAGGGCAAATCATGATTATTGTGGATAATTATGAATTTAAAGTGAATTATTATGTGTTTTATGGCTATTTTAATTAATACGTCATAATTATTGAGAAATTGGAAGAATGGAATTATTGGTCATGAGTTGGTAATTAAGGGAGAAATTAATAACTAAGAGAAAATGGGATGTGTGATTAAAATGGCTAATGGAGAGATTAAAGTAGCTAGTTGGTGTAAACCAATGGCATGGGGACATGTGGCAAAAGTGTGTATGGTGAGTGATGAGGAGAAAAGTCAAATGGAGAGTATTTTAATCATTTTCTCTCTCTTCCTCTCCTCTCTTTTTGCTGAAGTCATGGAGGGAGTATCATTATTTTATTCCTTCACTCCTCCTCCCTCTCATCTCTCTCGTCCCCTCTCTCCATCTCATCATCTCTCTCTCATTCTTGCTCTCTCTCTCTCTCTCGTCAGCCATGGAAGGTGAAAGGAGGAAGAAGAAAGCTTGAAAAAGGTAAGGAAAATGATCTCTATTGCTCAAACTCCCTTCATTAAAGTTGATCCTTGAGTTAAGAGCTACATTTCTATGGTTGTAGCTTGTCTATTGGTTGTGGTTTGTGATCACACGAAATTTTGGAAAGTAGTGAATCAAGAACTCTCTTTGGAGAAGTTGATAAGGTGAGTGAGACCTATCTATCTATCTAAGTTTCATACATACCATTTGAAATAGTTTGAATTTTCTGGAATGCTTTGGCCATTTTCGAAAATGAGGGCCATTGGGAGTTTGGTATGTGTTTGATATGGAATTTGTATGTTTGGAATGCATTTTGGATAGATAGAATTGATTGGGTTTGAAATTGTTAAGTTTGGAGATTTTGAGACTTTAGTGTTTAATGTTACCCAAAACCAAAGCATGATAATGGAATAGGATTTTGGTGATTTTGACATTTTCATTGGATTCCTTGAGTGATTTTGTGTGGGAATGAGCTTGGTTATTTATTTTGGGTTCATTTGGATCACTTGGGAAAAGTTGGAAAGTTGTCTGGTTTGAGCTCTGTTTTGTGCAGTAAGTTTGCACGAGCGTTTTTAATGACCAAATGGTGTTGGAAAATTATGAAACTTTCCAGTCTTAAATTTCACATCCCAAGCTTCAAAATGGACATATATTTTGTGTCATTTCGTTTAGTATTCTATGAGATATGGTTGTCCAAAGTTTGGGATTGAAACAGAACTCTGTTTTGGAGTAGTGTTTAGTTTTTGGTGATTCTGTATTTGTGTAGTGATTTCCAGTGATGGGCCATATTTTTCCTTGAAAGAGGACTTATATACCTTTCATTTGGCTTTGGAATCACCTTGTTTCGATTTTCCTAGCATAAGTTATGAATTTTGGAAGTTCAGCCAAGAATCAGGGGATTTCTTGGCTGTGGCCCATGAGTGGCTGGCCGCGGCCAGTGGCCTTCGGACCATATTTTGGCCGCGGCCCAAGGAAGGGCTGGCCGCGGCCAACCCCTATGTTCTACCACTTTGAGTTTTCGAAAGGAGATCTCTAACCTATTGTTTCCCAACCTTTTAGGGCTTTTATTAGAGGCATTTGTGGCCTCTTAAGGGTCAATTATGATAACCAAATTTAAGTGTTTCAAGTTAAATAAGTCTTGGAATAGAATATAACTCTTCGTCCCTAATAATGATTCTAGGATACGACATTTGCCCTAGGCGGGAGAGACCGGTGCCAGAGTATGCCCATAAGGATCAAGGTAGTGACTCTTCTTTCATATTATGTATGATGTTTTGGCATGCATAACTTATCGTTGAATTTGTGAAATGTGTGCCATGGTCCATTACAGCGTGAGCAGGTCAGCGTGAGCCGTGTAGGGATTGACGGTGGTCATCTCTAGGTCGGCCGTTGAACTGCCGTCGTAATCGACATGGATATTGTGAATCCGACCCGTGGGGCGGCATTTGTGAATCCAGCCGTGGGCTGTGTGTATCTTGCCTGTATGACTTGTGTATGAAATGCATTATATGAATCCCAGCTGTGGTGAAATATAGTGTGTGGATTGCTGTGATGCAATGCAACGTGAGCAATTCAGCGTGAGCAATCGTAAGGGATGACATGTGTCATACTAACCATTGCCGTTGTAACTGCCGTTGTAGTTGCTTGTTGTGGTTAATGATTTGCTTACATGCATTATTATTGTACATTATATGATTGATTTGTTACTACGGGGATTCCTTAGAATCTCACTCTCCCAAAAACCATGTTTTAGACAGGGCAGAATGATCAAACGGAAAGCGGGCGACGAAGAGCGGATAAAGCTCTGATTTAGATGTATATTTTGGGTTATTGGTTATCATGTATATCTTTTGGATATTTTTGGGAAACAATTGTGTATATTGGGATTGGTAGGATAGTTTTGTGTAATCCCCAAGTTAAGGGTAATGAATTGTGAGCTTTGTGTCTTTGTAAATCCCTTATTTAATGAATGGAACCCGAGTGTGTCGGGAATTTGCTCTATACTCTGATATTTGTGAATGAAATCAACTTGTACAGGCCATTTAGTATTGAAAGGTGAATATGAGACCGTCATGAACAAATTTTGTAAAGATTTTTGTGAACCCTGATTTGGGAAGAAATAAATATACATAAAAGGTTGAACATTATTTTCCATAGGTTACATTTTCTATTATTTTAAAGATGAGTTAAAATTACATATTCAAGGAAAGGATTTTTTTACATTACTAATGCATCCAAACACATTCTGATACAGCACTTCTTTTAGACATAGAAAAGGAAAGAAAATAATAAAGGGAAAAATGTGTAGGAAAATGATATAGAATAACTATTTTTTCACTTACCTGGTCGAATGTCCGCCAAATTTGCTCTTGACGAAGACCAGATGTCGAGAGGGGCCAACTACGAGACCTCTTTCTTCCCATTCAGTAAGTCTCCCTTATATCAAGAAAAATTAATAATTACTACAACAAATTAATCTCATCAATGAAATTGCGATGTGTACACCAAGGTCCAGTCGAATTTCTCGTGATGCTATACTTTCTAGAAACCAAGCAAGCATACCCAGACCGCCAGGCATCCTCTAGCATTTCATTTCGTTATATTCAATTAAATTTAAAAGCTCACATCAACCACTATTTAGGTGTAATTAACACCCTAAAATATTACAGAAGCAATTTTACCCCTAATGTATTAAAATTAACGCAATTCACCCTAAATTAAATGAGTTTGATCCCCAAAGAAGAGAAAGAATGAGGGAGCTAAGCAATCATATTAACAAAAGTAATAATGCGCATTGAACAGGAAAAGACGAGAGAGAGAGAGAGAAGGAGAGAAAAATTTATTAGTGACATGGAGGAACAAAAATATAGAAAGATAAGTTAAACAAATTACCTAATTTCTTTTGCTAAAAAATAAAATTGATTTTTTAAAATATTTATAAGGTAAACTTGGAGATAATTAAACCCAAACACAAGATAGTATTATTATAATTATAATTAAAAAATATATATCTTTACATATTTTTATTCAAAGATACTATATTAGCTAGAGTAAAGGTGCTATTTTGCATTGAATAAATATTTACTATACTTGCATATTGTTATTATAATCGTGAAGGGGATTTGCTTTTTTTTTTTTTGAAAAAAAAAAAGAATAGAGACACAATATTTCAAAATATGATATTCCTACCTTGTGACCTATTTGTGATTCCTACTTTTTGTATATATGTTTTTTTTTTTGCTTAAAAATTTTCTCTTGAGGTGGCATTTGGCTCGAAGAAAAAAATTTTATTGGATGCAAAAATAGATAAAATTAACAAAATCAATATAAGTGGCCCCACAAAATATCACTTTCAGACATTCTTGCCCTGTGCCCCTCTCTCTGGTGAAACTTAGTGTATGTTTGGTATAGCGGTAGAAAAAATGACTTATTTTAAATCTGACTTATTAAAAATAACTTTATAGAAAAGTCAGTTTATTTAATATGATTTATGTTTAGATGAGCAATTGAATAAGTGTTTTTATATAAGTCAAAATTTATTTGGATTAGCGATTGCATAAGTGTTTTTTCAAAAAAAAAATTAATTCAAAACACCAGTGTGGGCACCTTAAAAAATGCCATGTGCAATATTATCACTATCCACTGGCACTGGGAAATCGGGTCGGGCTGGCGGGCTCGTTTTTTTTGTCGGGTTCGGGCTGAGGAAATCAGCCCGATTAGAGATACGGGTTAAACGGGTTAAACCCGTTTAACCGCGGGTTAAAAGGGCTAACCCGCGGGTTAAACGGGTTGACCCGATTAACCCGATTTGAGAGGAGCGAGGCTGTCCGAGACGCACCTGACCTGGCCACCTCCCATGTTTCCACTTTCCCCTTTTCTCATTTCTTCACTCCCGCGTTTCTTCTCAGTTCTCATCATTTTCCCCTTTCTCTGATAATCTGATTCGACTCTCGGCGACAGGCGGCGACAGGCGAAACTGCTATTCGGCTCTTCCTCTTTCTCTCTTGCCGCCATTGGGCGACTGCCGACTAGCGAGTGGCGAGTTGCAACGATGAGATCTGAAATGCCCTAATCAAGTAATCATCCACATCTGACATCAGCTTCCTCTCTCGTCTCGGCTCGACTCCGCTGCTCATCAAGCAACACAGTCGTGACTCGTCACTCGTCAGGCGAGCTTAGCGGGGGTTGTCGGTGGGGTTCGAGTTTGGCTGTCAACTCGGTGCCGGTGGGGTGCGAGGGTGCGACCGTTCGAGTTGGGGTTGCATCTCTCTCAACCTGATGGTGAATTTGTGATGAACAAGCACATAGTGTTGTTGGTGATGTTGAGGCGTTGAGTTGTGCAATGGAGTAAAAGCTCTGTGGTAGGGATTTTCGAACAACCATACTCTAGAGTCTAGAATTATGAATTCTTTGTGGTAGAGACTTTAGTTTAAATGATGTATGAATTCTTTGTGTTGCAGAACCCCTTATTTGATACTAACTGAGGATCAATTCGTGGTACAGTGGTAGGGATTTCGAACCATACTCTTGAATGATTGGTTGCCTTGCATTAGTTTCAACTGAAATAATGAATTGGTGTGGTACAAAAAGAAATAATGAATTGGCGTATGGGGATTTTGTTTGAAAACACTATATAATAAATTCTGTGAGTTTTGTTTAAGTTGAAATTGATATATGCTTTTATTATTTATAGGGTTATTACACAAATAGAGTTAGGATTTTCAGTTACATTCAACTTTAATGATTGAGTAATTCGATAAGAATTCCTATTGAACTTTATTGTCTGGACTCTGGATGATCAATAATGCATGTTAATACGATGAATTGCCATTACATATTATCAATAACATAGGGGATAATAGCTTTATATTTTTAATTCATGGTCCCATACTACTCCGGATAATAGGGGATAATAAATTCTGTGGTAGGGATTTTGTTTAAAATCATTTAGATCAAAAAAAAATTCATTGATTATTTGTACTTATTCAAATTATACACACACATATATTTGAATGAATCTACCAGAGTACCAGTGATAGCAATTTTATTTTGCTCATGTAACAAGTAGCAGTAGGGGTGGAATTTGACTCAGTCCGGTCTCTGTTAACATTTAGGATGTGCAAATGATTTGAAACTGAGAAACTCCTTTCTCATGAAACAGATCAGCACATATGTTCTAGCTTCTTAGATTGCTAATTGTGGCTTTGAACGAGTGGATTTGTCCATTGTGCCTTTGATTCGTTGACACTCTCATCTCCTCCGGCGTCCATTCTCTCTCTCTCTGACTCTCAGGTATCTAAATTTATAACATTGGAAAATAAAATTGATTGTGGTAGTATTCTGAATTCTGAATTGGTTGGTAGATTTTGTTTTTTGCAATAGTGTTGCTAATCTTGATTTATATTGTCTGTGATTGTTGCAATATGCAATGTGCTGGACTTTTTGATTAATTTTTTGTTATAAAAAAGATGGCTACAATTACAAATGTGAATGATGAAGATAAAGATAATAAAAGAAAGAATGTTGACAGTGCTACAACTTCTGCAATGGATGTTGATGATGTCAATGTGACGACACAATCTGAACAACCTGCTGCACCTGACTCTTCTTGTGTACAAACACAAAATAAAGATGATCCTGTTCCAAGTAAAAAAGCGAGGTGTACGACATCTGATGTTTGGAGGTATTTTACCAAAATTGGTGTAGTCGACGGTAAAGAAAAAGCCAAATGTAATGGATGTGGGAGGCCGTATGTTGTGGGAAGCAAGGATTGTGGGACTTCACACCTTCGGCGTTATGTTCACATTGTAAGTCACTCCCAAAATATAAGGATGTTGGTGCTATGATGATAGACCAAGCTGGGATTGTAAGATCTAGAAAGATTGACCCAAATAGGGTACGAGAAATCATTGCATATTGCATCATTAAACATAATCTTCCATATTCTTTTGTGGAGTATGATGGAATTAGGGAGTTACTTGCATATTTAAATCCTGATTATAGGAACATTACTAGAAAAACTGTTGTGGTTTATGTTTGGAATTTTTATCTTCATCAAAAGGATAACTTGAAGAAAAAACTGTTAATGAGTCCAAGTAGGATATGCTTGACATTTGATTGTTGGACAGCAATAACCGCTGAAGGTTATCTTTGCTTGACTGCTCACTTTGTTGACGAGCAGTGGAATCTTAATAGCAAAATACTTTCATTTTCTAAGATGGAGCCTCCTCACACTGGATCTGAAATGGCAAAAAGGGCGCATGAGATATTGGCTGAATGGGGAATTGAAAAGAAAGTATTCTCGATCACTTTGGATAATGCTTCAGCCAATTTTCAGATGCAAAGAATTTTGAAAGAGAATTTAAACTTGAGTAATAGCTTGATATGCAACGGAGAGTTCTTCCACGTTCGATGTTCTGCCCACATCTTGAATCTCATAGTTCAGGATGGCTTGAGAGTAGCAGAAGGTGCTTTGAACAAGATTAGGGCTAGCATTCAATATGTAAGGAAATCAGAGGCAAGGATGATTGAATTCAGGAAAAGGGTTGAAGCAGTTGGGGGTATTGACACTTCAGTCGGTTGACGATATGATGTCCCGACTAGATGGAATTCCACACATGCAATGCTTGAGTCTGCACTTAAGTATCGTCGAGCTTTTACTAGTTTAGCTTTGAACGACTCAAATTACAGCCATTGTCCAACAAGCGAAGAGTGGGCTAGAGCAGAGATCATGTGCACATTCTTGAAGCCTTTTGCGGTGATAACAAACTTGATTTCTGGATCATCATATCCCACTTCTAACATGTATTTCACACAGATTTCGAAGATTGAGTTGTTGTTGAAAGGACATTTGCATAATAACGATTCTGTGATCCGGGAAATGGCTCAGTCTATGCTTGACAAGTTCGACAAATATTGGAGTGACTATAGTGTCATCCTTGCCCTAGCAATTATCCTTGATCCTCGGATGAAGCTTGATGTGATTAAGTTCATATTTGGAAAAGTGGATCCCATTAACTCTCATGAAAAGATTGAAAACATAAGGAGCAAGTTGTATTATGTTTTTAATGAGTATAAAAGTGGAATATCATCTTCATCTTCAGCCCCAACTGCTGGAGCTGCTTCTTCAAGCTCTAATGCAAACAATGTCTTCTTCACACAACCTGTTGTTGCCCCTAACCCCAGTCAAGTTGATGATTATGATGTATTTGATGTAAGTTTGAATTTCTTTACTAGTTAAATGTTTAGATTTAATGTTATTTTGATTGCCACTTTGTTATGTTAATCCTTTATTAATTATACGGGTGTAGGATTTTTTTTCATTCAAGAGTCAAGATGAGTCGACGATCGAAAAGTCTGAATTGGATTATTATTTGGAAGAAGGGACTCTTGATAATAGATTGGCGACGAAATTTAATGTCTTGGATTATTGGAAAGCTAACTCTTCTCGATTTCCTTGCCTTTCAAAGATAGCATGTGATATTCTCAACATTCCAATTACCACTGTTGCTAGTGAATCAGCCTTTAGCATTGGATCTCGCGTTCTCACAAAGTATCGAGCTTCCCTTCTTCCAGATAATGTTGAAGCTCTTATTTGCACTCGAAACTGGCTTCTTGGTTTTCCATGGGATGGTAACATCTAATTTGTTAATTTTTGTTGTTTATGGTAACATCAAAATTATCTTACTGAATACTGACTTATTAGCACTCTTTGTTATTTATGTCATTATGTGTGGCAGAGGATCCTGAGACAGAGAAAAGGCAAATTGCTCCTGTTCCTATTTTTGCAGCTTCCGATAATGCATCAAATATCATTATTGATGAATGAAGAATGAGGAGGATTATAATTTATAAGTTTGTTGTTATCCGTTGTTAATTTGTTATGGACTTGTGTTTATTTTGATTTACTTTTTTAAGTTTGGCCTTCTCATCTTTGAAAGATAGGATATTTACTTATTGATTTCACATGTAGTTTGATCTTTGATACATCAAACAAGCACGCATGGAGGGTGGATGAGTTGTAGGCAAGGAGGGAGAGCCGAGAGAGGGGTCCTGAATGCTGAAGAAAAGAAGGGAAGTGATGGCACTGATGATGGGTCACGTGTAATGTCTCCTGCAGCTTATGTTAATTGGGGTCAGATTCTGAGACCTTCTTTTGTCCCAATTCCACTCCCCAAATCCATGCAAAGATCTTCCCTCGTCCTTTCTGTTCATAATTACTGCCCCCTTAGACATTGGAGGAACATGATGAATTGCAATTTGCAAGTATTATGTGTTTAATTAGAAGACATATATGTATATTTTTTTGGGTACAATTCATGATCAGAATTCAGAAACCTATGGCTTGATTGGTTTCTATGCTTGACATTAATTGTGATGAATTATTGAAATGCATGTTTGTTTTTATATATATTTTTCTTTGTACATGCTTGATTGATGATGTTTTTTATTTGTTTACATGTAGTTTGTTTTTTTTTTGTGCTGATCCAGTTCTTTGTAGATGCTTGATTGAGTTTACATCTGCCGAAAATGCGTTTGTTTTTATTTGCTTGATTGATGTAAAGTCCAAGTGAATGCACCATGTAACAAACCAGTTTTTTAGGCTGCACCTTGTTTTGGGCCTCAAAAGGTTTTAAAAAAACAAAAAAAATCGGGCTGGCGGGCTAGCCCGTTTAGCCCGCCAGCCCGATCAATCGGGCTCGGGCTGCCAATTCGACAGCCCGTTACATGTCGGGCTGAACAATTTCAGCCCGACGGGCTGCCAGCCCGTGTCGGGCCAGCCCGACGGGCTCGGGCTGGCCAGATTTACCAGTACTACTATCCACCTTAAAAAACATGCCCCAGCATCTCAAGTTCTCAACCAACATACATGTCATGTGCAATTGTTTCATGCGCATAGGAACTAGCAAACCAGTAAATGGTGACAACTTTGTCTTTTGTTATCTTCCTTACTAAATTCTCATATGCCAAACAAAACAACTCCTCCAACCTAGTCTGTGGTTCTAGGGGTCGGTCTGGTTAGATGGTGCAAAAATCACACCAATCCTCTTTCTCTGCATCTAGAGCATTATAAACCACTGCATATGTTAGCTTCTATAATATCCTTTGGTTTATGAAATTTAATTTAATTTAAGGAATCTCAAGTGTAAATGCCCATATAATAAGCAGTTGGCATAGCAGTTCTAAGAAGCATAACGCACGGACCCTATGCATATATGGCTCAAGAACGCTCACATCGGTATTTCAAAACAATGAAACAGAACAATCCAAAGCTCAACTTATCAAAACAAAGGACCAATCAAAACTAAGAAATTCATGGCAAACCACAGACAGAGCATCAAAAACGGTTGAAGCTATCACTCACCGCTGGCTGCAGACTTAGGACCACCCACGGCTGAAGACGTCGGTTTTCTAGCTCGTGCTTCACACTGCACCTGAAGCAAACCACGGGCAGGTTCGATCACTTGTGGCCACCGAGAGAGGGAAGATGGAGACAGAAGGAGCAGGGGACGACGGACCTGTGCAACAGAACGAAGATGAAGCTAGATCGAAGATGCAGCTAGATCGAAGATGAAGATGAAGATGAAGGCCCTGTTGAGGTTGAAGCACGTCTGGCCGCCGAGAGAGGGCAGATGAAGACAAATCCGAGCCGGCAAAGCAGCTGTGGGACAGATCCGATGAAGATGCAACGCTGTTCAGCTTCAACCAGGTGTCACCGCCGAGACTGGGAAGACGAAGACAGAGCTCCAATGGCACCCGTGGCAGCCAAGATTTTTTTTTTCCAATGGAGGCACACCAAATGCAGGGCAGATTAGTGGGGTTGGCGACACAATTTGGTCAAATAATTGATAAGACATATGTAATAAATAGGAATCTGTGGCTTATTAGGAAAGCTGGTCTAAAATACATAAGCCCAGTTTTTGCACAAAATCGTGTGTCTTGGGCCCTAAAACTCAATGCCAAACACTCTCTTATATTAGGGGTAAAAGCCACGTTGCAAAATTTATATTAGGGATACCAAAAGTGGGGCTTCTGTTAAACTTATTTGCATGATCAACTTTACATTATTATATATGTATATATATAAAAATAATCTCAATTAAATCCAATTGAAAAGGTCAAAATTAAAATTAGGTCTACATTTTTAATAAATTCTTAATGAGGCTTAGAGGCTTAATTAAGGATTTCTGGATGTTGTTAAAAAACCATCATGCCTTTATTGTTTGAAATAAAAATTGAAGATAGTTGAAAAGAAAAAAAAAAGATTTCTAAATTAGGCATAATCTAATATGAATTAATTAATAATTATCCAATATAATTGGTGCACATTTGTTATTTTAACTTCTTACATTTAGCATATTTTTTTTAAAGGGTTAATATAACTTTTGGTCCCTGAAGTGTGATCCAATTTTGGTTTTGGTCCCTCAAGTTTGAAATCGATAGTTTTCGTCCTTGAAGTTTCACCTGATTTTGGTTTTGGTCCCTCAAGTTTGAGATCGGTGGTTTTAGTCCCTGAAGTTTCATCCGATTTTGGTTTTGGTCCCTCAAATTTGAAAAGGACTTGGTTTTTTCCAGGTCGGGTCGGCTTTCAAAAACGGGTCGCCAAGTCCTTTTCAAACTTGAGGGACCAAAACCAAAATTGGGTGAAATTTCAGGGACCAAAACCACCAATTTTAAACTTGAGGGACCAAAACCAAAATCGGGTAAAACTTCAGGGACCAAAACCATCGATTTCAAACTTGAGGGACCAAAACCAAAATTGGATCAAACTTTAGGAACCAAAAATTATATTAACCCTTTTTTAAAAAAATATGTTCATTTATTTATATACTTGTATCTAATATAAATGATGATATACTTCAATCATTTGTGCAACATCTACAAGAAAAAAATCCTTTATGATATTTATTATAGCTTCTTCCCTTTAACCAAACTTAATTACTACTTTCTTCACATAAAATAATTCAACAACTAATTTTGAATCTTTTGCTTCATTGTCCGCATACCTGAATAAATAAAATGAAATCAAATTTGTGTGGGACCAAAAATAATATGCAAAATACATCATCAATATTTAACCAAACTTGATCACTTCAGATAGACTTTATCAGAATTTTCCCTATATATATTGTGCTAATTATTAGAAAAAATTAAAATTATAAAAAGGTGAAAAAAATTAACCCTAAAATACATAAATAAATATATTAAAAATGCATATAAATTAAAAAATCATAGAAATGCAAAGTTTTTTACCAGGCTTTGTTTGTTTGTGTTTTTTTATTAACAATCTTTTATCAGGCTTTTAGACAACGCTTTCCTCATAGTTGGTTGTCTTATAAAAGAAGATATTCAGGAATTAAAACCAAAAATAGACGGATGCGAAAAGCGGTATGGAAGCAATGAAGACAACAGCTTATTTGTCTACAAATCTATAGGGGTTCACCACGAGGACTTCCCAGGAGGTCACCCATCCTAGTACTACTCTCACCCAAGCACGCTTCACTGCGGAGTTCTGATGGGATCGGTGCATTAGTGCTGGTATGATCAAACCCGATAGGTGAGACGCAATCATTAACTATATTACCACCGATGAGAAATCCTCCACGGGCTGCAGGCCTCGTATGTGTTAGATATGATTAGTTTTGATGATGTCAAATATAGATATTAAGTAATAAGAGCAAAAAGTTTATATAATGTATTTCTTTGACTAACTACTATATTTAATGTTACATATTTTGTAGATTAGTCAAGCAAATAATGAAGAAGATTGAATTAATGAAAATGAACAAGAGGAAGAAGAAGAAAAGAAATTGAAGATAGTCAAGGAGATGCCTACTCGGATTATGAAGAATGATTATCAAGAGGAAGATAAAAAATAAAGATATTGAAGAATGAAGAACTTGGTAGATCTATCATGAATATCAAGATTCAAGTTGTTAGATGTGATATTGGAGGTTTCTATAATGTTACCGGAGGTTTCTATGATCAAATAATGGTTGGAATATGTTAATATGAAGCTAAGATGACTTATATATGAGTTTTGGCACTTCTAGAGGTGTTATGCTCGAGCACAGGGTGTTATGCTCGAGCACAGGAAGAACATGCTCGAGCACAGACCACTTCACTCGAGCACGGGGTGCATACTCTGTTCTACTCTGTTTTACGTTTAGCTTGAGCGGGGTCTGGTATTTTGATCATATCTCTCAAACCATACGTTGGATTGACCCGAAACCAGTGGCATATGAAAGAAGACTCCCAACACGTAAAATTGGCACCAGAATCACATTGAAAGAAGATCAAATGAAGGAGCTATGATTCGTCGAAAATGAAACTGAAATCACCGTCACTTTCTGACACAGGTTCGGTATTTTGAATATATCTCACAAACCACACATCGGATTGAGATGAGACCAGTGCCAAATGAAAGTAGACTCAAAGATCTTTCCATGGATAGGTAATTTGCATAATTCTAACGTATATTCTAGGAGCTATGCCTTCTGGAAGTTGATGCTTGTGCAGACTAGCGAAATATACACTCCTTCGATCATAACTTGCAGAATACAAGGAGTTTGGAGCTGATTCTTGTTGCATTGGAATGCATATGGCAAGAGCATTCTTATGATACATTATTTGAATCAAATGAACAGATTTTTTTCTAAAGCGGGCCCACATCACCCGCGAGTGAAAAAAACTGACTCTCTGAAAATGTCGTGCGAGTGATGTCCAGAAGCAGCTGAAACGTGAAGAAAGTTGCAACACTCGAGCACTAAGGTATGCACTCGAGCAGAGAAGTCATTCTCACTCGAGCACATGTGCGAGTGAGGGTCTGCGAGTGCTTGGCCGAGAGCAAGTAATAGCATGCTTCCTTCGTTCACTCGAGCAGAGACGTCAATGCTCGAGCATGAGCATTCTGTGCTCGAGCAAGGTACTGCGAGTGCTGTCCAGAGAAGAGCTTCCCAGTGCAAAATACAAGATCACTCGAGCAGAAGGAGTCGTGCTCGAGTGAGGCTGTACATCACCTGCGAGTGATAATTTCATCCCTCTGAAATCCTAATGCGAGTGTTGATTTTGAGAGCATATTCCTTGAGAATATGCGTCTCACTCGAGCAGAGGTATGTGTGCTCGAGTGAGAGACCATATCACCCGCGAGTGAGAATTCTGTCTCTCTAAAATCCTATGCAAGCACAGACCGTGAACTGAAGCATATGAAGGAAAATAAGGAGATCACTCGAAGTGAGCCATTCATGCTCGAGTGATACTCTGCAGAAGACCAAAAACACCAAGTCTCACAGCGAACAATCCGAACATGATTATATGTTATTGAATCAGTGTGTTTTCACTTGTTATTGATTCTAAATATTAGCTAACATATTTTTCAAGTGTGAAACAGGATATTAAACGTTCGGATTACAAATTCAAATCTAAAGTCAAGTGTGGTGAACGGCATCATTACGCACTGAGCATCGGCTACCTACCACGACAAGCAACTGACACACCACGAAAGACTGTCGAATATTCAAACATCCCACTACAGCTCACAATGAAAACATTCCACTCTTCAACGGGATGCTCCACTCTGCAACGGACAGAAACTCATCTTCAAATATGCTCAACGGTCAAATGAAGCAATGAGACTCCAACGGACTAATGCTTACAACGGTCATCATCTTCATCAACTATAAATGAGATAGCATTCAACTTTGATGGGTAACTGAGAAAGATAGAGGAAACAGAGAAAGACGGAGAAAAACTGAGATAGCGTGCAACTACATAGAAATGTGAATCCTCTGCTTCTATCTATACACTCTCTATTTTCAGTTTATGTATTACTTATCATTGAGAGAGTGATTATTTGTATTGTACTTCAGTGAGATTATATCCACTCTGTGAGAGAGTCTGTAAACACTTTCATCTATATTTCTGAGTTGATCTCAAGGTAGAAGGACCTTGAGAGGGTTGATTTTCTTACGGAGAAGCAGTAGAGAGAATTGCCGTAAGACATTCTGCTCGTAAGACTTACAAGGTGCAAGCAGTAGAGAACGTTGCTGCTCATAAGACTTACAGGGGTGTAAGCAGGAGAGAATGTTGCTGCTCGTAAGACTTGCATAAGTAAGCAGGAGAGGAAGATCTTCGGAATTGCTCTGCTCGTAAGACTTGCCGTAAGGGGGAGTATTTCAGTGAGAGATTTGTAAAAGGTTTCACAAGTACCCGGCTAAACTTGTGGGATTGTAAAGGCTTTTCTTGTGCCCGGATTAAACAAGAAGATAGTGGATTTGAAAATCTCAGGAGGAGCCTGGGGACTGGACGTAGGCCATCACAGATTGGACCGAACCAGGATAAATCACAGTTTGTATATTCTCTTCCCTAAACTTTTATATTTCCAGCATATATTATTTAATCTAACTGTTGATTTATAAACCTTCATATTTATCACTTTCGTTAAGATACGAAAAGATTTATAAAGTTCTTAAGTTTTTATTATACACCCAATTCACCCCCCTCTTGGGTGATAGCCGGTTCTAACAGTATGCCCCAGCGCGGGTTTCGATGTCAGGCCAGCGCGGTCGGTCCACCGGTCTTACCGGTTCCCAATCCGTGGGTCGTACCCCGTTTTCAATCGACCTGCAGTGTTCCAAAATTCCGTGAGTCTGGCGCCCCGTGGGACGGTCCAACCGGTCGATCCGTGGGACCGCGTGTACTATCCAACTGATCAGGGCGTGGGCCGTGCAAGACGGACAGACCTCTCCGGCCCCGGTCCGCAAAATTCTATAGGTTAAAAAAGGGACCGGATGTCCTCAAGCACTGACGTTCTCCGGATAGGCAAAAAAGGGGTCCAACACGAGAACTTCCTAGGAGGTCCCCCATCCTAGTACTACTCTCGCCCAAGCACGCTTTACTGCGGAGTTCTGATGGGATCCGGTGCATTATTGCTGTTATGATCGAACCCGATAGGTGAGACGCAATCATTAACTATATTACCACCGATGAGATATCCTCCACGGGCTGCAGGCCCCACGTGCCCCAGCACGGGTTTCGATGTCAGGCCGGCCCGGTCCGGATCCCAATCCGTGGGCTGTACCGCGTTTTCAATCTACCTGCAGTATTCCAAAATTCCGCGAGACCGACGCCTCATAGGACGGTCCAACCGGTCGGTCCGTGGGACCGCGTGTACAATCCAACTGATCAGGCCGTGGGCCGACATAACAGACGACACAAGAGTATGCCTGGCAGCCATCGATAACATATTAGACTTCCAATTGGCCAGACTAGCATCCATCTTATCCAAGAGAAAACTATACATTGCCTTTGATCTTTGTTCATGTAAAATAGGCATTCCCAGATATTTCCCCAGATTCAACGTTTGAGTAAAATTTAGAAACTCACTGATTTCTTTGCCTTTTATGTGATTTACATTTTTAGAGAAGTAAACTCTTGATTTTCCTGCATTAACTTTTTGTCCTGACATATCACAGAAGTCATCCAGGATAGCCTTAATAACCCCTGCGTTATCTAGATCTGCTTCTGCAAACAAAAAGAGATCATCAGCAAAAAAAATATGAGAGACAGGAGTACCTCGTTTAGAGAGCCTAAATGGTTGCCAACCACCCTCTTCCACTGTCGTTTGTATAAGATGCCCCAATCTTTCCATCATGATAACAAAAAGATACGGCGATATTGGGTCACCTTGTCTAACCCTCTCTGGAAGGGCAAAACATGTTAGTAGCTTCTCCATTCCAAAGCAATTGTAAATGAGACGTCGACATACAAGCTTGAATAACTTTACTCAGATATTCAGGAATCTTTAGTTCTTTAAGACAGTCGTAGACAAAATTCCATCTCACACGATCATAAGCCTTCTCTAAATCAATCTTAATGGCCATGAAATCCTTTTTCCTTTTTAAGGACTTCATAGAGTGAATGATCTCCTGCACAAGTATAACATTATCTGAACTCTATCGCCCTTTAACAAAACTGCACTGATTCGGGGCTATCACCAAAGGCATTTTGACCTTTACTATCACGCGACCTATCCTCTGGCTTTGAACTCACACGAGTCTTCCCCTGATATGCGTTATCACCAGCACCGCCATCAATAATTGACATGTCTTCAACATTTAGAGCCTCAAAACGAGATCCTCCTCCCATATTTCGAGAATGTATATCACGCCTATACTCACGACTATAATTGCCATTCCTTGCATTCGAGTTCCATTGCCCCCTTCTTCGACGAGGCGCCACCATCCACTCCCCGTACATTCCAGCAGTTATTTTGGAGGACATGGTCAATGGTGTTATAGTTGTAGAAGTCGTCGTGTTATCCATGCATGGCGACTTTGACGTATTTGTTACTTAATTATTTGTGCAATGTTCCTTATCATGGCCATACCTCCCACATGAGAAGCAAATTAAATACAAACCCTCATACACAATATTCTTTTCTTTCCCATTAATCATCAAGGATGGAAGTAAAGGTGCATTCAAATCAACCTCGAGACATATACGGGCAAAGCGCCCTTTGGTCTGGTGTAATGTTAGGGTCACAAGGGGGAAAGCTTTAGTGGAACACCTTTAAGGTAAAAGGCACAAGGCATATAGCACTCGTACCAATATTCTCCATTATGTTTTGTGCAGATTCACTGGCCTTATGCCTTTTACCTTGAATGTGTTCCCCAAAGCTTTCCTACTTGTGACCCTAACATGACATAGTGCACAACTCAACTCATCCTTCGCTTTTTTTTTCATAACAATTGGACAATACTATGTATCATCATTAGCATCATCTTGTGTTACAGCTTTTCTCTCTTATTTATTATAAGTATCTGGGTTTGGCTGAGCCCGCAATTAATAAGATATTTAAACATAACCGTCAAGAAACTTATGTGATATTAATCCACAGATTAGTAAGTGTTCCAACATCCATCCCTAAATAACCATTAATTTGTTCTTTTCTAAATAAAAGCATGACATGAACACATTGATTTATTAGCTTCCCATGGAATCGCGTCCAACCAACGTGTTTATTACTTCACTATAACATGGCAGCATATATATGGAGGATGATAATATAGGAATTGTTGAAAACAAAAAGTTTCAAATTTTCGAGTTCCCTTAAATCCATCAGATTTTGTCATAATGCATTTTACTCCTAGATAATGAATGAAATTCGATCTTATATTTTTCTTCTTACTGGGTGAGACCCTTTACCACTTCAACTAACAGCTTATTAGTGAATATACTTCATTTTTTAAACTATATTCTTTTATTTATAAAATACAAACCACACGCGGGCGCACATGCTCACAAAATTATAAATTATTAGGAATATATAAATATTTTATCAATAGTATATTTGTATAAATAATATAAAATAACTACAGAAATATAAAAAATAATAAAAATATACTTACTAAAATCTATCTTTTTCTGTTATTAAAAAATCTACCTTTTTTCTGTTATTAAAAAAATCTATCTCTTTCTAAATATTCTAAACACACACACCTATATTCTAAATGTTTTACCATATATATTATCAAATCATACTCTATACCTATATTTAAAATATCATCTTAACTACATACTAGCATGAGATTTGATATTTTGGGAATATAAACATAATATCATTTTTAGTTTTTTATCCTGCCAGCCATAAACTTTTAGGGTGAACTAGTCGGAGTTGGCTTCTGTCCACTGCTTCTTTTATCCGATGCCGTCGTTTTCTTGCAGACGCTGTCGTTTTGTATCAAATAAAGAGCCAAAACCATGGACGAAAATTTCTCTCCCACAATTATAGGTGGGGAAATTTTCATTTTATGGCCCAACTTCATGAAATTTTTAAAAAAGTTATTATTCAATAATAATTTCAATATAAGGGCAAAAAAAAAAATTTAAATATTTTGGGATAACTTTTTAAATATGTTTTCAATTGAAATTTTTTTCTAGCTGTACTTATATTAAATTAAGTGTTGAAGGCGAGAGGAAAAATATAATATGAGCAATTTTTAAATATTAATTACACTGACAAAATTAACAAACAAGTATTATTTATTATCCCCATAACTTATATTGTGAACAAAAATATATTTTTGGATGTGACTTAATTCACATAACTTTTTCTCTCTCATTCAAACCCTCATTTAATATGAAAAAAGTTGCTTTTTTTTATTAAAAAAAAAAGAATTTAAGGCCCAGAGAATAATAAGTTCGCTACTCTTGCTTCTTTGATTATACAACACTAGTTGAAAATAACTTTGATCATAAATAAGTGGGAGCATTTATTCATATTTAAATTTATCAAAAATTAAAAAATTAAAATTCTTAAATTTATCCCAAAATATTTAAATTATTATTGTTTTGCCCTCATATTTAAATTTTTTATTTTCAAAATATTAAAATTATTATTGAATTATAACATTTTTAAAAAATTTCACAAAGTTGGGCCATAAAATGAAAATTTCGCCACCTATAATTGTGGGAGAGGAATTTTTGTCCATGGTTTTGGTGCTTTATTTGATACAAAACGACAACGTCTATAAGAAAAGGATGGTAGCGGATAAAAGAAGCAGCGGATAGAAACCAACTCCGAACTAATCTTGGTAAGATAATATGCTTCTATAAAGAAGGTTCCATACAAGGAAAAAAATTGGTCAAATAAATTTAAAATATAAAAACCCTAAAAATGCGCGCTTAGCATGACTAAACTAAAAAATTTGGCTGTTTATAAATATCTATAGCTATATATATATATATATATATATATATTTATTTATTTATTTAAATAATAAAAATACACCACAACTTTAAGCTTCAAAAGAAAACGTGAAAATCGATTTGTTTCATTGAGAAAAATGGATACAAAGTTGTTTCCAAATCACATGACGCAAAGGTTGACAGAAATAAGTCCTTATAACCCAAATAAAGTCTTTATTATAATAAGTCCTTATTAAACAAGCCGAGATAAAGCTCTTCTCACATACTTATCTCGTATACTGTGAATCACGATTTATAAACATTTATTACCTAAAAATAAACTATTCCAAACGAGCATATAATCATATTATTAAAGAATAGAGCTGAAATCAAAACGTTGAGGTCTCAAAAAAACAACATATATTACTATATAATAAAGGAATGCACTTACAAATACTTTTCATAATTTGAGGTCTTAAAAAGGTTGACAGAAATTATGAAATGTAAAGGCTTCACAACCTTTTCTTTTTCTTTTAAGAGACACCAATTTTGATTTTCCGGAACACTTATCACCTAAAAATCAAAATAATAAAATATTAGTTTAATCAAGGACAAAGCCAAATCAGAATATTACAAACTATCAAGTTATGAAATAGAACTTGAGAAACAACATACCCACTCAGCAGCAGTAAGAAGAGCGAGAGACGCAAATAAACAATAATTGAAGAAAGGAAAAAACAAAGCGAGGAAGAGTAATGAAACGTTGAGCAGGATGCAAGAATGGGAGAAGAAGAATGAGAATGAGGTAGCAAGCAGGAGAAGGATTTCGCAGAGAGTGACAGAGAAATCGTGTCGCAGTCAGTCAGATTTGGGAATATAAAGAAGTACTTTTTTTAACTTTTTCCTACTGCAGCTTTAAATTTTAATAGTTTTTAATGAAAGAAGGGAAACATATATGTGGGTCCCAACAAAAAACAAAAGAGATTCTCTCTTTTTAGTTTTTACCTTCACAGCCTTTACTCATTTTTTATTCATTTCTTTTTTTAAGTATAGTCTTGATAATATTGAAAGTTTGTTTGAAATAACTTAAATTTGTGTTTAGTTAGGCTTTTCTTAACCTCATAGATTCAATTGGACATGCATAAATCAGATTGGGCATAGAGATGAAATTGTTGAGTGTTTGGCAAAGCATATATTCAATTGAGCTTATGGTGAAATAAGCTCCTTTTTTGAAAAGTCAGAAAGCGTAGCTTTTGCCTTTTCTGCCATTCTTTCTTCTCCTTCCTGCACCGTCTTTGTTCCATGCTCCAGTTTAAGTTCTTTCCCAGGCACTAACCATGTTCACATTTTAATACGCCAAACGCAGCTTTTTTCTTTTTCACCCCTCTTGCTCATTTGTCAGGTAATATATCTCTATTATTTAATTGGTCTAGTAATAGTATAGATAAACAGCCTTCCGTAATAAATTATGGTAAATGATATTCCTCCAAAATAAATCATATTTGTGATTCAATAAGAGACCAAATTGTACGGAACATGTGATCCAATTAGTTATATAATATTATTTCATTAAATTGTGTATTTTTTAATTCTCAAATTTCTCATCTTTAACTTTTATAAATTTTTTATATTTTCAAATTTAATTTCTCTCTTACTATTATCATAAAAGTCACTTATGCTTAAGTCAATCTAAATAAGTTTTACTTTTGCAAAAATCATTTATACAACCGCAAATCCAAATATAAATCAAATTACTCACATTACACAATCTGACTTTTACCCAAAAATAAGATTGCAAAAAAGTCAAACTGGAAAAAACTATTTTTACAATCAGTACTCTAAACACACACTAATTTTAGCTTATAAGTGCTTTTAAATCGTGATTTATGGTATACGAGATAAGTATGTGAGAGTAGTTTTGTCTTGATTTATATGAAAAGCATTTATAAGTAAAAAATAAACTATCCTAAACATAAAAATTGTCATTATCTTAATATTGGAGACCTACATTAATAAACATCAAACCTATCATTCGTTTATCAACAACCTTGTTCTCTATAGAAAATGGTGGTGGATCAGAGAAGCAAAAATTTTCTACCAACTAATGAGATAAACTAGATCCCAATAGAGATGACGAAAGCTAACTTGCCGATCTTTATAAAAAAGAGACCGAAGTTCATCCACAATATCTTTAAAAGGGTTGTTGTTCGCACACTCTCTAAAGGCCGGCAACATTAATACAATCAAAGAAAACACAAATCTTCCTGTAGCCTCTAGCCCAACAAATATTGAGGCCATGCCTAGCTGCTATTAATTGCTCTTAATTACGTGATAGCCAGTGGAACAGCCTTCAGTTTGCTGCTGAATTTTTTTACTTATTTCATTACTATGATTTATTAGTTTTAATAGCTTAGATTTAATATTTTATAAAAATATTATTATAATTGTATATAAAAAATTTTATAAATATGTTTAAACTATTAAAATTTCATCTAAACAGTTTAAAGTTGCAGTAGGAAAACGTTAAAAAAAAATCTACTTTGTAATAATCTATAAATTTATTTGTGTAAAATTATTTATGGCAAAAACATTTATATAAAACTTTTTATGTATTTTCTTATAAAATAAAAATAATCCCTCCAATCCTTGATATTAACAAACTAGAGTGTTTTAAAAAAACATGTCAAATTAAATAACTTAATTATTTTTTTATTCTAATCAAATTAGGTAAATATATTTTATATTAAAAACTGTATGAGTAAAATTTTTATAAAATATTAAATTTGGACAATTTGATCTTAATTATACGGTGATGAGGGGAATAAAGGGAGAACTATTAAAAGCAAGGAACTTGCCGGAAAGAAAATCAGGACTGAAGATTGAAGTAAAAAAAAAAAAACTTTAAGGATGCAATAAAAGAAAATATACTATAGGCAACTAATTAAAAATCAAGTTAAATATCAGATGTTGTCAGATATGTTTTACCCAAAAAGATAAAAGATTCAAATACTTTTAGGATTTTCCCTTAAAAAAAACCAATGACAAATCATTTTTAACTTTTAAGAATTTTTGGGATAATATTAAACCTTTTTTTTTAATGCATCATAACATTTGATTTTTTTTATGTTAGTTTTGAAGGGAAAAAATTAAATTAATTGTGAGATAAAATCATATCTATTGAATATTGATACAAATCTAAATATTTTTCCAACAAAATATGAAAGATTTACTGTATTTTAAAGATAAAAAAAATACTTATATTGTTATATTGTGATTGATGATGTAATATGAGACGCCAATATTGTAACTATCATCAAAATTTAATATTCTTTTATTTAATAATTTAATTAACTTTGCAAAATTCCACCATTATCCTCTTCCCCTTCTTTCTTGTTCTTCCTCCCTCCAACCCATGTTCTCTAAGGGCTTGTTTGGTATGAGGAACATTTGAGGAGGGAACGGAAAGGAAAGAAAGATTGAGAGGAAACTTAAAAGAGTGAGCTGTTTGGTAGACATAGGAACGGAACATAGATTGAGGGAAAATAAAGTGTTTGGTAGGAAGAAAAAGAATTGGGTTAAGTGGGAAGGGGGGGTAAAAGACCATAATACCCCGGGCATAAAGTAATAAAATAAGTTGCAAAATGTGACGAAAATGTCATCGGTTATACGAAACAAGCACTTATTAGTCATTAAGCTACCCTAACTCAAAGGATTAAGGTCAACTAAGGAGCTATCCTAGCAAATCCTCACCTTGCCAGGAACTACAGCTCTGATACCACAAATGTAACCCCCTTCACGCTTAAGGCCGAGATTTAGTTCATAAACACGTAATTGATGTAGAATTAGAGACCTTAGATGATTTTGGGACTTAAACAAAACCAAACTTCCCAAAATCATGGCTTACAAAAAAAACTTTTACAAAACATGTTCATGATGGTCTCATATTCACATTTCAATACTAAATGGCCTGTACAAGTTGATTTCATTCACAAATATCAGAGTATAAAGCAAATTCCCGACACGCTCAGGTTCCATTCATTAATTAAGGGATTTACAAAGACACAAAGCTCACAATTCATTACCCTTAACTTGGGGATTACACAAAACTATACTACCAATCCCATTATACACAATTGTTTCCCAAAAATATCCAAAAGATATACATGATAACCAATAACCCAAAATATATATCTAAATCAGAGCTTTATCCGCTCTTCGTCGCCCGCTTTCCCTTTGATCCTTCTGCCCTGTCTAAAACATGGTTTTTGGGAGAGTGAGATTCTAAGGAATCCCCGTAGTAACAAATCAATCATATAATGTACAATAATAATGCATGTAAGCAAATCATTAACCACAACAAGCAACTATAACGGCAGTTACAACGGCAATGGTTAGTATGACACATGTCATCCCTTACGATTGCTCACGCTGAATTGCTCACGTTGCATTGCATCATAGCAATCCACACAATACATTTCACCACAGTTGGGATTTATATAATGCATTTCATACACAAGCCTTACAGGCAAGATACACACAGCCCACGGCTGGATTCACAAACGCCGCCCCATGGATCGGATTCACAATATCCATGTCGATTACGACGGCGGTTCAACGGCCGACCTAGAGATGACCACCGTCAATCCCTACACGGCTCACGCTGACCTGCTCACGCCATAATGGACCATGGCACACATTTCACAAATTCAACGATAAGTTATGCATGCCAAAACATCATACATAATATGAGAGAAGAGTCACTACCTTGATCCTTCCGGGCGTACTCCGGCACCGGTCTCTCCCGCCTAGGGCAAATATCGTATCCTAGAATCATGATTAGGGACGAAGAGTTATATTCTATTCCAAGACTTAATTAACTTGAAACACTTCATTTTGGTTATCATAATTGACCCTTAAGAGGCTACAAATGCCTATAATAAAAGCACTAAAAGGTTGGGAAACAATAGGTTAGAGATCTCCTTTCGAAAACTTAAAGTGCTGGAACACAGGGGTTGGCCGCGGCCAGCCCTTCCTTGGGCCGCCGCCAAAATATGGTCAGAAGGCCGTGGGCCGTGGCCAACCACCCATGGGCCGCGGTCAAGAAATTTCCTGACTCTTGGCTGAACTTCGAAAAACCATAACTAATTGTAGAAAAATTGAAACGAGGTGATTCCAAAGCCAAATGAAAGGTATATAAGTCCTCTTTCAAGGAAAAATATAGCCCATCATTGGAAATCACTACACAAATACAGAATCACCAAAAACTAAACACTACTCCAAAACAGAGTTCTGTTTCAATCCCAAACTTTGGACAACCATATCTCACAGAATTATAAACGAAATGACACAAAATATATGTCCATTTTGAAGCTTGAGATGTGAAATTTGAGACTGGAAAGTTTCATAATTTTTCAATACCATTTGATCATTCAAAACGCTCGTGCAAACGGACTGTGCAAAACAGAGCTTAAACAAGTTACGTGTACACTTTAAGTCACATTTTTCCCATTTTTGGATTTTTTTTACAATTACCCAAACTTTGAAAAATCATAACTAATTTTGTAGACATCGTATTGGAGTGATTACAAAAGTTATAGAACCCTTATTGAGTCTAGTTTCAAGGAAAAATATAGCCTCTCACCAGTTGGAAGTTCAAAATTCCCAGAATTAATTTCTTTGAATGTTGTTTCAGAAAATTCACAGTTTTTCTGGGCTAACTTCAAAAACTCATAACTTTTTGTATATAACTCTAATTGAGTCATATGACCTACCAAATTAAAGCTTACGATGTCTACTTTCACCCTATAAAATTTAATAATTTTTTAAAATCATTTGTTTATCCAAAATTACATAACAATCTCACTGTGTCACAGAAAATTTTCATTGGCAGTATAATCAATTTCTTCAAAATTCACTATTTTATTTCATTAACCATTTCCAATAATTACAATACATTTTAGTGAATAAAATTTAGGGTGTTACAATAAACAATGTGTGGATCTTATAATATACATATCATAATAAATATGATTAATATATTTTCACAAAAAATGTGATTAATATATATATATATATATATCATCTACTTTGTAAGCTTTTCTTTTCCTTGTTTTTATAATATGGGCCAATTGAATGAATTTCGTCCAAGAAGATCTTGCTTTGATTTCAACAATCATTCTGTACTTGGTTGACTAAACTTAGGGCACGTTTGGATTAGTGGTGGTAGAAGAGTTTTTTTTTTTTTTTAATATGACTCTTGCTAACTTAAGATAAGATAAAAGTTATATTGCAAAATGTGATTTATATTTGGATTGATAGTAGAATAAGTGACATTTTTTCAAACTGAAACTTTTTTGGATGATTATTTGAAAAGTATTCAGATGAAAAATGACTGAAAATAATATAAATCTTGTTAAATAATAACCACATCTTCTAATTAATATTACTTGTGTTTTCCCTATTATTTCTCCAACAAATCCTCAATTTTGAATTTTGTTAAGAATTTAATATTGTCAATACCTTTTTTTTTCTTCATATTTTCCTTATTGTTTCTCAAACAAATTTGTTAAATTTGAATTTTGTCTTTTCTCCATAAAATTATAACCCACTGCTAGCCAATTTGTGTTTTCCCTATTATTTCTTAAACAAATAGCCAAATTTAAATCTTGCTAACAATTTAATTATGTCAACAAGATTTTTTTTTTCAACTTTCTCTTATCATCTCTTGGACAAATAGCAGAATTTGGGAAAAAAAATTCTCCAGAGTAAAAAAGAACAAAGTGCCATTATCACTTTAATTTTATTTATAAGTTCAAATTAACTAACTCTCACATGCTGAGGGGAGTTAGTTAACTCTGGGCTAAATTTTCAATTTTAACTTTATCTATGATTAGTTCCAAAAGTTAACATAAATATTTTCTTATTTATTACAATAAGGACTAAATTTTTTAGTCAAAATGGATTTACAAATAAAAATATAGTTGTACCATTTACTTAACAACACTCCCACTCTCCTTCCTCCCCTCTATCAAGAGCCTTTCTTTTTCATAATCGTTACTTTCTCTCTCCACGGTGCTACCAAAATCACCAAATTTAGGGTTTGAGGGTGGGTGATATGCCTTCGGTGCTGCTCCCATGCTGCCCCCCACTTTGGACACTTTTCTGAATGTATTTTTCATGGTTTTTTGAATATTAGATTCTACACGAAATGGACGATATTTTGATATCTTATAGGTAAAAAATGGAATTGTTTTCAATTTTTTTACAATTTTTCAAAGATTTAAGGGTTTCAAAATGTGTAGTTCCTTTTTTATTTAGAGTTTTAAATTTTGAAAGAATCATAAAAAATTGAAAATAGTTCCATTTTTTGTCCACAAGATATCAAAATGTCACACTGTAACCCCCTTCCCACCTTAGGCCGAGATTAAGTTCTTAAAAACATAATTAAGTTGTACTTAGAGACCATATTTCGAAATGGGACTTATTAAGATACTCATTTGCCCAAATTCCGGATTTGCAAAAACTTTTCTAAACTTATTCACAATGGTCCCAAGTTCTCAATACAAAATAATACTGGCCTGAACAGGTGGATTCCATTTACAATTATCAGAGTGCAAATAAGTTCCCGACTCACTCGGGTTCCATTCATAACAAAAAGGGATTTACAAAAGGCACAAAGCCTACAATTCATACCCTTTTTCTTGGGGATTACACAAAAACCACTATATACGATTCCAAAATATACAATGATAACCAAAATCTCCAAAATATACTCCTAACCAGGAGCTCTAACTACTCTTCGTCGCCCGCTTGCCTTTCGATCCTTCAGCCCTGTCTAAAATGGTTAATTTTGGGAGAGTGAGATTCTAAAGAATCCCCGTAGTAACAAGTCAATCATATAATGTACAATAATAATGCATGTAATCAAATCACTATCCACACAAGCAGCTACAACGGCAGTTACAACGGCAATGGTTAGTATGACACATGTCATCCCTGACGATTGCTCACGCTGAATTGCTCACGTTGTATTGCATCACAACAATCAACACAGTATAATTCACCACAGCTGGGATCCATATAAAGCATATCATATTCGCAAGCCACATAGGCAAGATACACACACACAGCCCACGGCTGGTTTTCACATACGCCGCCCCCACGGGTCGGATTCACAAAGATCCATATCGATTACGACGGCAGTCCAACGGCCGACTAGAGATGACCACTGTCACTCCCTATACGGCTCACGCTGACCTGCTCGCGCCGTAATGGACCATGGCACACATTTCACAAGTTCAATGATAAGATATGCATACCAAAACATCATACAAGATATGAGAGAAAAGTCACTACCTGAGTTCTTCCGGGCGTGTCCTAGCGCCGGTCTCTCCCGAGGAAGGCAAATATCAAATCCTATTTTCACAATTAGGGACGAAGAGTTATACTCTATTCCAAGACTTAATTCACTTTATAATGCTTAATTGGTTATCATTATTACTCTTTTGGAGTCACTATATACTCCCAACAATAGCCCTAAAGGGTAGAAAGAACTATCCCAAAGACCCCTTTTTGGAAGCACAAAACTCACATTTTACACTGCTTCACCTCGAGTGAAAATGGCCATGCTCGAGCACGAGTACGGACATCACTCGAGCACAAGTGCTCTCACTCGCGAGTGCTTGGCCGAGAGCAACCCTCACAGCCTGACAGTGCTCGCATCACTCGAGCAGAAAACCCCGTGCTCGAGTGATGGCTCACTCTTGCCCCCCGCACCCGCAAGCACACACACGAGTGACCACCCGAGAGCACCAACCCACACCGGAAGCACAAGCTCACTCGAGCAGGACTCCCAGTGCTCGAGTGAAGCGGCTGTGCTCGCGAGTGCCAGCACACTCTTGGCATCAGCCCGCGAGTGAAGACCCGAGAGCACACCCCTCACTCCCGACTTGCACCCTCACCCGAGCAGACCAAGCTCACCCGAGCAGGTTCTTCGCTCACTCGAGCACAAAGCGATGTGCTCGAGCATGACTCATAGAAACCCAGGTGCACTCGCAACAACACAAGGGAAAACTCCCACATCACTCGAGCAGGACTCCCTGTGCTCGAGCAATGTTCATACTTCACTCGAGCAGACCCCAGCGTGCTCGAGTGAATCCCTCAGATAGCAGAAAACGCAGAAAACTGAGGCACTCTCTTTAACCTTTGCCCAATTGATTCCTATGGACTCAAAACTTAACCCAAAGCCATTCCCACACAAAAACACCCAACAAACTCAATGGAATCCTTAGAATCCTCAAAATCTTACTCCATTATCATGATTTGGGTTTTGGGCAACAATATCAATAATACACCAATCTTAACCAAACTTCATATTTCAATTACTAATCAATCTATCTATCCTAAACTCATTCCAAAACACCATTCTCATGCCAAAAACATACCAAATGTACAGTGGCATTCATTTTCATGATTAAGCCATAATTTCCAGAAATCATAAACTATTCCAAATAGCATGAAACATAGATAGATTGGTTTTTCTCACCTTATCAACTTCTCCAAAGGGAGTTCTTGATTCACCAACTTCCAAATTTTCGTGTGGCACCAATCAACACCAAATGGCTACATTACACATACCAAAATGAAGCCCATGATTCAAGGATCAACATTTAAGAAAGGAAATTGAGCAATGGAGATCATTTACTTACCCAAAGATCAAGCTTTTCCCTTCTTCCTTGCCTTCAACAATGGAGAGAGAGAGAAAAGAGGGAGAGTACGAGAGAGAGAAATGAGATGGAGAGGAGGAGCAAAAAGTGATCATTTGTCCTCATGTGCTCATATCCAATGGCCTCCACACTGCCACATGTCAACATCTCCATCATTCCCATAATAAGCTCACCCAAGCTAAGCACACTGGATCCCGACCCACGGTCAAGGAATCACCACCCTTGATCTTAAATACCATACATATGCAATAATATTTCCAATTTCCACTAATTATGCATTAATTAATATAGTCATAAAACACTTAATAATTCCAATAAATTCATAATTATCATTAATAATCATGATTATCCCTTAATCAAAAATTGGGATATTACACACACATTTCATGTTGACTCTAATAATCCAAAATACTATGAAAAATACATTTAGGAAGGTGGCCAATTGGGGGGTGTGTAGCACCTAATGCGCATCAACCACCCCAAGTCCCCATTATATGGACTTCCACTTCAACTTCAACTTAAACGATGATCCATCATGAAGTGTATTAACTGTTTTAAGAGTTAAGGTGCAAAAATAGTAACACTGTTGTACTATGTGCATTTAACACAATTAATTATTTTTTAGTGTAAACCAGACATCAACAAATTTTTTGAGTGTAAAAGTATATAAAATAAATTTATTTAGGAGCAGATATAGCAATACTGCTAAACCAAGTTAACTTCAATTACTATTTACATTGTTGATCCCACTAGCCTTTTCACTCTATTATTTTAATATCTTTTTAGAATAGTTAAGGTACAAATTTAGTAAACAACTATTTTCTTATAGGTACCCAACACAATTAACTATTTTTAGGTGCAAAAAAAGGCAAACAATTTATATAGGAGCAGATATAGCAACGCCGTTAAAGAGACTTAACTTCTGTTACTTTTTGCATTGTGAGTCCCACCAGTGTTCTCACTCTCTATTATTTTAATATATTTCTAAAAGGATTAAGTTGAAAATTTAGCAATGAATTATTTCCCTATGGATACCAACACAATTATTTTTCATAAGAGCATTTACAAGATAAATATGAGCATTTACATCAGGACATTTACTTGTTTTTTTCATAAGAGAATTTACAAGACAAATAAAGAGATTTAAAAGAATACAGTGAGCGAAATTTTTTTTACTGCACCCCATTTGGTCAAATAAAAATTAGGTTTTGTCAGTGAAAAGATAAATATGGGCATTTATAAGATAAATATGTAAATGACCAAAATTTTTTAACCCCCCGGATTCTTTTAAATACTTTTATTTGTCTTGTAAATCTCTTTATTTATCTTGTAAATATTCTTATGAAAAAAATAAAGTAAGATCATTAATATAAATGCTCATATTTGTCTTGTAAATGCTCTTATGAAAATAATTGTGTTGGATGCCCATAAAGAAATAGTTCATTGCTAAATTTGTACCTTAATCATTCTAAAAATATGTTAAAATAATAGAGTGATAAGACTGGCGGGGTTCATAGTGCAAAAAATAACTTGGGTTAACAACGTTGCTATATTTGCTCTCGAATAAATTGATTGTGTATATGTTTGCACCCAGAAATATTGTTAATATCTAGTTTTGTATCCAAAAATAGTTAATTTTGTTGGGTGTACATAGTGAAATAGTTTGTTGCTATTTTTGCAACTTAACCCTTGTTTTTATTCTGTGATTTCTTAATGTTTCATTGGAATGTCAATTGAAACCCTTAAGAGTATTTTTTCAATTTTAATTTACCGATGTACAAAATTTGTATTTCGATTTAGGTAAATAAACACCTTTAAATTGCCTAATGAGATATGAAATCAGCATTAGCCTTTAGAAAGTCTCTTTATTTTTTTTTATCTTTGGTTAAAATCAAGAATGAGCTTTTTTACCAAAAAAAAAAGAATAAAATACTTTAACCACCCCTCTGTTTTTTCTTAATTATACATACATCCCCTCTAGTTTGGAAACCCATATAAACCTCCCTTAAAACTAAAATATATATTACACAAACCCCCTTATAATATAAGATTCTACTTCCATTCATCTAAACCGTTAGTTGATTGTTAAATTTGACTTTTGAACTTTTTTTTGACCAAAATGTCCCTCTTCACTATTAGAATTATTTAGACATATATATATAGGGGCTAATAAAAATTTATACAATCAAAAATTTATTCTAATAGATTTTCTAACTTTCTAATTTGTTAAAAAATTTATTAATTTTGATATTATAAATTAATTTTGACTTAAAATATATATTAAAGACATATATTTTTATCAAATATAATAAACTATATAAGTTTAAGATTGTATGTGTAATTTAAATTTATAATTTAAAAAATTTTTCACAAACATTTATAAACACATTTGATCAAGCACATTTTTATTTAAAAGCTTGCTTGAATATTCAACATTTGTGATATTTATATTAACCAACTGTTGTTTTTTATATACTTGAACTGATAATCCCAATCAAAGAACAATGTTTTTTTTAAAAAAAAAAGCCACGATCAATGCTTTTTTCATGTGACACTTACGGTGAATAATTATATATTTATATATCATGCACAGTATTTTGTTTTATTAGAAATAAAAGACTATAAAATATATGTGATATACATTGTTTAATGGATTTAAATGAAAATTTGATAAGTTTTATACCTTTTTATTTTCATGATCTGTTGCAGTTATCTTCTCCATAGTTATTCTTGCAGCTCGTGTTTTTTCTTTCGGAAGTCTACAAACTCTCAAGCAAAACTAGGATTGAGTATTAAGGGGGAAATAGTAAATAAATTTTATTTTTATATAAAATTTAATTTAAAAATATATTTTTGAAATATTTTAAAAATATTCGTAATTGAATTAACTGTTTTGACTTAAGTGTATGTTTTTAAACCGTATAATTAAGGAAAAACAGGATGTTCAGAGTATTTTATTAAAAAAGAAAATCAAGAATGAGCTGTTCGTTTTAATTTCTTCCGAACCGAAGAGAAAGTAAACTCACTAAACTGAGATTGTAATTGGTGGTGGGGGTGGTGGGGTGAAGCAATATTGGTCCTGACTTGGTTTGCTTCTTTAAAATCCCCCACCGTCTTCCTCTTCTCTGTGCTCCACTCCGTTCGCATTTTATTCGCCATTTTCGCTTCCGAACAAGATTGATCTCCCTGTATACAGCATCTGTGAGGCCTTCTTCGTTTCTGGGTATGGCTCTTTATTTTCATTTTTGCTATCCTTTGTTTGTTCCCATAGTGTTCATCCCCTTTGCTCGAGTAAACTGTGGTTGGACGGTGGTGGGTCGTTATCATTTCATGATCTTCGATGTCTTTTCTGATTTTCCCCTCTTAATTAAAAGATAGATAAATTGTGCTCGTGGTCTCACTAGATTCATTCTGAATTTTTGGGATCTTGTGTTCTTGTTTCCTTTTCAGTCGTTCTTCTGGGACCATTTCTCATTTAAAACACTGAATCGAGGACCCCATTATTCATCTGCAAACTAAGTTGTTGACATATAGAATATATAGATCAAGCAAATTGTCTTTCTATGCTTAACTACTAGTTCTTCTTGAGAAAGATTAGGCTTTGATAGAGATGGCATTTATTCTAATCATTTAATGATATTTTATTTGTTATTATTATAATTACTTATGTTTGTTTCATTACTTTCGTAAGTGTGTTACAATGCTGATGAACGGCAAAATAACCCCTTTAACATATTAGAAGGGTTTTTTTTTTCCCAGCTAATAACAGACATGGGAAATATAATAATATGATGTAAAAAGTCCAAATAGATTCACAAATCAAACGCCCCCATAGCATTTCTGTGAAAAAAAAATCCCGTCAGTGCTTATGTTTGTCATATACAGTTTTTGATCAACATGTGGGATTTATGATGCATATATGGAAGTTAAGTCCTCTTGTAGAACTCAGGGTTATAAGTTTAATTTTTCACTGGGCTATGACATTTTGGGTTGTTTAACTGCACTGACTAATATTTATTTTTACTGCAATACTTGACACACAAGTTGAATATGCCATCCAAATTATATATTAAAGTCTTATTTGGTTCATTCATTGCATCTTACCAGTCCTTGATTAGGTGGATCTCCCTCTTATAAAAGATTATCTTGATATATATAAATGCTCTATTCTTTTGTTCTTTTTTGATTTGCCAACCGGCTTCTGGAAGCCATATTTAGTCATAAAGCTTACTCAGTGTTATCAAGTCTATATTTTCCTGTATTGTAATTTTGAAACCCTCCATTTAAGAGCATCTTGGTTACACTGGGATGAAATTGAAATGAACTCTTCTTTTGCTTATTATTGAATACAAAATATTTGGTGATCCCAAAACATATGAATGTAGTCCTTTCGCATTGGTGCTAAACTCTCTATTTATAATCATGAATATCTTATTTGATTCTATTTCACTTCTATAATTATCAAGGCATTGAAATCCATTTCTTTTGGTGCTGATGCTACAATATCTTTTCGATGACCCATTAAAGTATGAAGGGTAGATATAACTTTTGGTCCTTCAAGTTTAGGCTGATTTTGGATTTGGTCCTTGAAGTTTAAAATCGGTGGCGTAGGTTCATGAAGTTTAGACCGTTTATAAACGTAGTCCTTCAAGTTTCAAAAGGACTTGCTGGGTTCTCTGACAGTGTTAAATCGTCATAGATGGCACTAACGACGTTAGTTTATCCTATGTGTAATGTTTGTTAGGACATCTGTTGTGGCAAATTTAATATATAATATTGGTTTGAATTTAAAAAAATAAATAAGAAAAGCCAACAAAATGTATGCACGCTTCAGCCCAAAAAGGAAAATGACAGTGGCATAAATTGATTTGCACAACGATATAAATCGATTTGCCTATATCGTAAATTGATACAAATTGATTTACTTATATCATAAATCGATTTATCATTGTTGTCACAATAACACAAATTGATTTACCCATATCGCAAATTGATTTACCACTTCTTTAAGTGATAAACCTTACAACGGACATAAAATAGAGCCAAGTGATAAAACAGAGACAATGACATAAATCGATTTTTGTCATTGCGACAACAATGATAAGTCAATTTATATCATATTTTAAATCGATTTATATCATTGTCTCTGTTTTATCACTTGTCTCTATTTTATGTCCATTACAAGATTTATCACTTAAGGAAGTGGTTAATCAATTTACGATATAGGCAAATCAATTTATGTCATTGTGACAACAATGATAAATCGATTTACGATATAGGAAAATCGATTTATGTTATTGCGATAACAATGATAAATCGATTTATGTCATTGTCTTTGTTTTATCATTTGTCTCTGTTTTATGTCCATTACAAGGTTTATCACTTAAAGAAGTGATAAATCAATTTCCGATATAGGCAAATCAATTTATGTCATTGTGACAACAATGATAAATCGATTTACGACATAGGCAAATTGATTTATGTCATTGTGCAAATCCTCATTTTCCTTTTTGGGCTGAAGCGTGCGTGCGTGCGTTTTGTTGGCTTTTCTTATTTATTTTTTTTAAAATTCAGACCAATATTATATATTAAATTTGCCACATTAGATGTCCTAACAAGCACTACACATAGGATACATCAACGCCGTTAGTGCCACCTAGGTTTAACGCCATTAGACAGCCCAACAAGTTCTTTTGAAACTTGAAGGACTAACGTTTATAAACTTCAAGGACCTAAACCACCGATTTTGAATTTTAAGGACCAAAACCAAAATCGGTCTAAACTTGAAGGACCAAAAGTTATATTTACCCCCTTTTGAAACCTAAAGGACTAATGTTTATAAACGTTCTAAACTTGAGGGACTTAAACCATCGATTTTAAACTTCAGGGACCAAAACCAAAATCAGCCCAAACTTGAGGGACCAAAAGTTATATTTACCCAAGTATGAAACATAATCTCATAGTGACAGTCAACGTCCTCATTATTGAAGTGATTAATTCTTCTTCTCTTGACCTTCTCTTTCCTCTGGACACTGGTGTAATGGAATTTGAGCTGTCAAATGGTAAAATAAGGAGAAACTATAGAGTTTGAGGAACCTATGCACAAGGAACATATATGTAAGAGGAAGAAAAACTCTCTTGTATCTCATGAAATTTATATTCTATTCCACCACACAGCACTTTACCTTTATGAAATATATCTGATAACTGACCTGGCAAAGTTCAAGTATACCGAATGCATTGTTTGAGAGTCCCAAATTTGCTACGTGTCATCATTTTTCCATTACTACTTGACTGCTTTAAGTTGCCCTTTTCTGGTGCTTCTCCAAGCTAAGGGGCTGATGAAAGATGGGGAAAAAACTATTTGTAGTATAGTCAATGATATATAGGTTGTGAATCTTTCTTATTGTTTTTAAGCATGGTTTTATTTTCCTTTATAGCTTACTGATGAAATAAAATACATAAATGCTTGTCTCTTCTATCCAAATTTTCTTCCTTTCCCCTCTCCCTTATCCTATACCTGTCTGCTATTTTTTTTCTCTGAAGAAGTTCATTTGGTGCTTTAAGTGTTCAGAAGCAATAGATTGTCCTTACTCTTCATCTTAAATTTTTCTTGGCAGATGCTGCTATCTATTGCAATTCTTTATATTGACCTAGTTTCATCTCTTGTTTTATATAGGTCAAACTTGTGAATAAGGGTTCCAAATTCATGGCCTATGGGCCCTACGTATCCCAGGAATGGAAACCCAGCCCTAGCGAGGATGAAAACTTGGCCGATGGTTGTTTCAGCTGCAACATCTGCTTAGACTTTGCTTGCGAACCGGTAGTCACTCACTGTGGCCACCTTTACTACTGGCCCTGCATCTACAAGTGGCTTCATCTCCAAACTGATTCCTTGACATCTGATGAGCACCCTCAATGTATATCCTACCACTATCATCCCGCTCTACAGCCGAGGACAGGCCTCACTGGCTCAAAGTGAGCACCACGATGAGAAGTCATTGGATCCGGACATTTTTATACCACCAAGACCACCTGCTGCAAGTGTTGAAGCTTCATTATCATTATCATTATCTAATCCTCCTTGTAACCCTAATCAGAATCCGCATTTTGTTGCTTCTTCTCTATACCATGAGAATGCTTCATCACCACAACAGATGGTTAATCTTGGTGCTAACTTGATGCCCGGTTTTCATCATCCTCTGCGTGGGATGTTTGGGGAGATGGTGTATGCTAGAGTGTTTGGTGACCTGGAAAATATATACGCGTATCGGAATTCTTATCATGTGGTGGAAGCTAACACCCCCAGATTGAAAAGGCAAGAGACGCAGGCAGACAAATCATTGAAGAGAGTATCAATTTTCCTGTGTTGCTGCCTCGTTTTGTGTCTTCTCGTGTTTTAGAACTTGGTAGTTGAAATGACTTTTCTCTACCTGCTGTAAAGAGTTGTATTGTATGGTCCTTGAGCTTTGTAACATACTGCATTATGTTTGTTGTTGAGTATGAGGCTAGTGAACGTGTTTTTCACCATTTATGGTACACGATAAGGGAGCTTGATATTGCCGAAAGTCACAGTATGAGAGTAAGCAAGCTTTTGAACCTTTTTTTTCTTCTTTTTTCTAATTTATTTATTTATTTTGGTCTCTCCTGCAATGGATAATATTTGTGTGTCTAAGCATGTGCTGGTTAAGTGGATTTGGTTTTGGTATCCATTTTTAGGGTTGTTCACTAAGTGTATATCGTATCTGTATTTTGATGTCGAATAAAAAGTATTTTTATTTTTTTGGGTATTTTAATTTAATTTATTTTCATAAGTGGGTTAGACATGTTTTTCTATATGTGGTGCCGGTGTATGGAATATGGGAAGCAAATTGTAATGTTCATATATGTTTTGAATTTATAAGAACCCATTATCTTTAGAAACTAAGAACCATAACGAAAAGAAAGTGATAAAATTTAGAGAAGTAGAAAAAAAAGGAATACAACAAATTGTCATCCTTAAAAAAGAAAGAAAGACAAAACAAAAATGGAAATAAAGTTTGAGTATTGGTTCCAAGTTTCACTAGTGCATCACAACATGACATTTTTTCTGACATTTGCTCCTATTTAGAGTTTTTTAAACCATGTTTTGTCCCATTTACACTCGTATTAAACTTCTATGTAGAACATTTTATCTTTTATTTTAATTTCTAATATAATTGTTTTTATTCAAAAAATTATTATTATTATTTGATTGGAAAACTATGTAATGATAACATGTGAATATTCATAATACTTCCTTTAATTCTTAATATAAGACATAATTGTCTAATTTGATTTGATAAAGCAAAATTAATTAATTTAGTTAAGATGATATGTATTTTTTAAAACACTCCATTTATCTTCCTTAATTTCTTCCTTCACTCTCCTCTTTAAAGTAATTAATTAGCTTCCTTAATCTGTCCAAAAAAATCAACTTTATTTTATACTATCTCCGGTCCTAAATATAGGACATAGTTTGTAGTGCAAATTGCACTACAAACTATGTCCTATATTTAGGACCGGAGGGAGTATTTAGGATCAAAGAAAGTAACATCTTTTTTACCTGGTGTTTTAGTCAATGTTTTAATGTTTCTTCCCCTATCAATTTCCAAATATACCCTCGAGTGGTCATAACTAATATCACTTATTTACTTTATATAACACCCTAAATATGTATTCAATAGCACTCAAGATTTTTAACTAATTTTTTTTTTTACATTCACCACTATAAAGGTAATTTTTCAGAAGCACCATCTTAAGTAAATTAAATAAATTATTTAATTATATCATACGTTGTGTATCATTATATTATGTATTAATTTATCGTTAGGTAAAATAGGTTGGAGAAAAAATAATAAATATTAATATTTTAAAGTAATTTAATTAGCTTCCTTAATATCTTTAAAAAAGAGTCAACCCTATCTTATATTTAGAGTTAGAGGGACTGATAGCAACACCAACCCCATTTAGACTTATTGGGACAGTTACTAAAACCGGCCAGCCTAGCCATGAAAAGCGAAAATGATCATTTTATTTATCACATGGATGTATTTTATTATGAAATAATGAAGACATAAGATTGTATATTACGTATTTAGTGCTCGTTTGGAGATTCTCCAAATTCATATTTAACAAGATGAAAGAGAATTCTTTCCTTGCTCCTGATGTGAATCTTCAAGAGCTTGATATGTAATTAGTGGACATTTTAATTGAAAATAACTCTCAATTTCTTTCTCCTCTCACACATCTCAACCCATGGTCCCACTGTTTTTTCCCTCTCGGTTTTTTTTAGTTGTACAAATATATTATCTTTTTTTTTTTTTGTGTTTGGGTGTTTTAGCACAAATTCATGGTTTTGTGCTAAAAGCATTTTTTTTTTGTTTTTATATCCAAACACACACTAAACATATTGCCTGCGTTTGATGGCTCAATATTAGATTTGTTGTGTCCTAAACTCATCTGAAAATACAAATAAAAATGGATGAAATATCAAGATAAAGGAATGTTCTTTTTTTCATTACTCATACATCTATATACAAATAATATGATACAATACTTCTCTTTTAAGAAAATAAATTAAATAGGATTGAGATATCTAGTTTTTTAAAACACTAAATAGATTGACCTATTTTTTTTTCACTCCTCTATTGCTTCTTGTTCTTTTGGCTACATACACCACAACCATCAGGAGGCCTTGTTTTGGAAAATGTTTTTCACAAAGTTTGATTTCTTTACACTTTTTAGAGGTCATGATAATTTAAATATTATTTGTGCACTTTCCTTATTCATTTTAGTTATTTGATAGAAAATGTTTTTCACAAAGTTTGATTTCTTTACAGTTTAATATTTAACTTCTTGTATGCTCCTGCTATTCTAAACAAAAGTGTTCGCTCAAATGTTGTAATGTTCAATCAAATGTTGTAGTGTTCAAACAAGTAGGAACTAAATATCGGGGAGCCAAAAAAACCAAATGTTGACGAAGGAAGGCTTCTACATTTGTTGGGAATAAAGAACAATGTATTACATTAGGAGAGGACGAATGGAGTGGAGGTTCACGTGGCGTGTATTGATGAAAGTGATGGAAGGTCAGGTCTTTTTTTAATTCCTTGCCAGTGATGAAGGTCAGGTTGGGTGGTGGTATTCATGTCCAAAATTAATTAGGGGTCATGAGGAGGAAACAATAAGATAGGTAAATTAAAATTTTACATAATTTCTTATCTTTTTAAATTTTAGATTACAGTTCAAAATTTATCCTCTCATTATTTTTAAATTTTAGATTCCTACTTAAAATTTAAATACTTTAACCTAAAATGATAATTTAGCCCTCCCCTTCTATCCTCCTCTCAAACTAAACACATCCTAAGTTTGCCCCAACTCCCTAAACGTATTCTCCTCTTTTGTTTCATTTCAGCCCTAGACACCTTCTGACACACACATAATTACTGCTCCTGCTCCTTCCATGTTTGAGCGCAGAAAGTCAAAAGAAAACTGCAAAAAGTCTGAATAATGGAAAATTGTGCCTCACGGTTTTTATGATGGAGCTTTGATGTTATCTTTCCTAGCCTTTTTTAAAGGTCACGTCATTCACATCGGTGGGGGACTTAATTTTTGTTTATAATAAAATAATAGAGTTAAATAAAAAATATGGTTTAAAACAGATGACTCCTTTGATTTTTTTTTTGGGCCATCAACAGATTACTACTTCTGACATTAAAGAAAAAGATTACTACTGATATATGAGAAAAGAATAATATAATAAAATATGAGAAAAAATTATAATTTTCAAAATTTTTTCCTCGTAATTTTACTTCCTACTTAATTTTTAACCAATTCAAACTAAGCTGAATGATACTTGTGTGTTGTGACTCTTGAGATATGGTATTATATTATTAATTTATCAAGTGAATTTATTAAATTATCTTTTAAGTGTATATAGTTATAAGTGTATATAATATTATCTTTTATTTAATTATTGTGACAACGGCCTGACCAGACAACCCAACCAATCTGATTGTTTAAACTATAACTCGCTGACTTGACGTCCCGTCCGAATTTTAGGATATTAGTATGAAATAAACGAGACCATATCGCTCCAGCTAAACTCTTATACACGGGATGTTAGATGCGGCATAATGGATGTACTCCCCAATTCCCAAGCATTTTTTTTTTGAATTAGTAGGACAAGAGCTAACTCTTGAGTTGTGTCATATTGACACTACAAATCAAAAGAGGTGATATTACATCAATCAATTTAGCCTAGATCGACTAACATTTGATTCAAACAAGAAGTTGGTGGCACTTGTAGTAGACACAGATCAGTGTTCGCCTCCTGCGCCATTTTAGCCAAATAATCTGCACACTTCAACGCTTCCCTATTTGAGTGAAGTATCTCTATATCCCAACCAGAGTAAATCAACGATCTAATCTCAATGATATCTTGGGCCAATGGATGATATGGCCCATATCCTGATATCAGTAACTGAATAGCCTCTAATGAATCTGAATGTAGCTTAACTTTGGTGAGTTTCATCTGTTTGCAGATTTGCATACCTGCCTTGATTGCTTGTAACTCCGCTGCAGTAGTGGAGGTGAACCCGATTTTCTGTTGGAAGCCTGTCATCCACATCCCATTGCTATCTCGGACAATGCCACCACAAGCAGCAATTTTATGTTTATTAACCGAACCATCTACGTCTACCCGAACATAGCCAGAAGGGGGAGCACTCCACTTAACGTCTGCTCTATCAGGAATCTGGTAGATCCGATGCTTCAATCTTCCTTGTTCTACGCCTTCCATCAGATGGTGAAGACAGCTTTGAATGATGCTACGTGGTTGTTCAGCGATACCCTCAAAGGCCTTCTTGCATCTATTCTTCCATATGAGCCAGCAAGCCGAACCAAATATCCGCAACCAAGGCCAGTTTTTGACTCTCCTGCTACCTGGTTCTTGTTTGCTATTCCACAGTATCCATTCCTGCAAATTACCACTAAAAAAAGTACTATAGTATATACGGTCAATTAAAACTTGCCACACCGTATAAGCAGCCTCACAGTCTCTCAGTGTATGTAATATTGATTCCTCACCAAGGCACTCAAATGGGCACTCGCCATGTACACTCAATCCTCGCAATTTACGAATAGAATTGGTAGGTAATCTTCCATGAAAAACTTGCCACATGAAAAACTTGGCTCTTTCTGGAATTGGCCACCGCCAGATTTGTTGCCAGAGAGGTTCTCTTATTGACTCATTAATACTCCCTAACATCTTGTATGCTGATCTCACACTGAAATTTCCATCATTTGACGCCTTCTAGTAAAACAGGTCCTCCCCTTCTGCCGTTGGAGGTTTCACCATCTTGATTTTCTCAATCACCCATTCTGGTAAAAATAGTCTCCACTTCATAATATCCCATGAGCCATTTGGGGATACAAATGCTCTCACCGATTCCTCATGACTAACCCATTCTGAATTCTTATCTATATATTGAATCAAGGGTTGTTCTAGCGGGGACCATGTTTCCCACCAAGCATTTGTGTTTCTGCCACTTCTGAGTTTACTTCCCAACTTCTTTTTAAACTTTCCCCAAACTCTGACAATTGCACTCCAAACTGCTGATTGATTCTTCTTCTTGTTTATCATAGGGATTTTCTCTGTTCCGCATGCATATTTACTCTTCAAGCATCTAACCCAGAGGGCATCAGGCTTAGTCAGGAGACCCCAACACAACTTCATTATAAAAGCTTTATTTTGGGTAACTAGATCTTTAATTCCAAGCCCCCCCTCATCTTTCTCTAATTTAATAGTTTCCCAGGGTACTAGATGAAGTTTCCTAGCTTCTGGTCCTTGGCTCCAAAAGAATTCTCTGCTTAGCTTTTCAATGTCTTTCAGAACCCCTGTAGGGATGAGAAGTGTTTGCATTTGATAGGAAGGAAGTGTAGACAAGACCGACTTTATCAGTACTGATTTGCCCGCCATACTCAAATGTTTTCCTTTCCACCCTGAGAGCTTTTTCTTCACCTTATCAATTAAAGGAGTGAACGTCATCTTTACCATTCTCTTGTGTAGCAGCGGTACTCCGAGGTACTTCCCAAGATCAGGAGTGATACCAATTCCTAGGATCTGACTGAATTCAAGAGCCCTGTTAAAGTTCACATTATGGGATACAAAGCATTTAGATTTTGGAAAGCTAATTCTGTGACCTGAACTATTGCAAAACATAGCCATGATATTCCTGACACGTTCTATTTGGCCTCTTGATGCTTCGCAGAATAATATAAGATCGTCCGCAAAAAATAGATGAGAGATGGCAGGACCATATGTACACATCTTTAGAGGTTTCCATCTTCCAGCCTCAACTTCTCGATTAATGATTTGTCCAAGTCTCTCCATACATAATACAAAAAGATATGGACTTAGAGGATCTCCTTGCCTAATTCCTCTAGAGGGGCAAAATGAGTCTGAAAGATCACCATTCCAGCTTACTTTCATTGAAGCTGATGAGATACACTTCATAATAAGATGAACAAAATGATCTTGAAATCCCAAGCTTTGAAGATTGAATTTGATAAAATCCCAATCCAATCTGTCATAAGCCTTCTCCATATCCACTTTAATAGTAATATATTTTTTACCTCTTTTTTTTGTTCTCATCGTATGGATGGCTTCCTGGGCAAGAATGATGTTATCACAACTTTGTCGGCCACTGATAAAACTACACTGAGCTGGATGAATTAGAAATGACATGATCTTTTTCAGCCTGTTTGTTAGGACCTTGCTAAGGATCTTGAAGCATACATTACACAGTGCAATGGGACGAAAATCCTTAATGGATACAGGACCATCTACTTTAGGAATTAGCACAATGTTTGTATGATTTACCTCCTTGATTTTATCTGGATTGCTCACCATTTCAAAAATCAGATCACAAACTTTAGTTCCAATTGCCTCCCATTGAGATTGGAAAAAATGAGGATTTAATCCATCGGGACCCGGAGATTTGAAGGCACCCATTTCAAAAGCTGAATTTTTGATTTCAATGATCGTTATATCTCTTTGAATGACATCAATTTGAGATTGTTGAAGTGGAGGGAAGGTGGTTGGCCAATCATGCACCGGGATAACACCCTCATCGCGAGTGTAAAGGTCTTTGAAGTAGTTGAAGGCCAACTCTTTTAATTTCAATTGATCCGTAACCCACTGTCCTTGATCATCTTGTAGTCTTTCAACTCGGTTTCGCTTCCTCTTCACAACCGTAGATGCATGGAAAAACTTAGTATTTTTATCCCCAAACTTTAGCCAGTTACAACGGGATTTTTGGTACCACAGTTATTCCTCTTGATTCAACACCTTCAGATATTCTCGCCACAGGTTTTTCTCAAGTCGCATCAGTCCTTCGTGAGGTTTCTTTAGCAAGGCCTTATCAACTCCTTCCATTCTTCGCATAAGCTCCCTTTTCTTTTTAGGTAAACTGCCAATCACATCCTTATTCCATTCTGTCGCCATTTTTTCAAAATCCCTGTACCCTGCTGACCACGATTTATCCTGCCAAGCCTCTTTAACAATATCAGAAAACCCTTCCTGTAAACACCAGCCTGCTTGGTATTTAAAAGAAAGACTCATAGCTTGACATTGTTCACCAGTACCAGATGAAACCACAACAACCCGGTGATCTGACTTGAATTTAAGATGGTGAAAAGCTTTAAAACCTGGATGAGTCATTTCCCAAGTCATGTTGCAAAATACCTAATCTAGCCTTTCTTGCACCTGATTTTTTCCCTATGTAAATTTATCACCCACTATCGGAACCTCAAGCAAATTACAGTCCTCAACACATGATCGAAACTGTTGGTGATGTGTATAGCTAACAGGGCTGCCACCTTGTTTATCAGATGAATTCAAAAAAGAATTAAAATCACCCAATATCAGCCAAGGTTCATGAGTAATACCATATAACGCTCTCAGACCTGCCCATAAATCAGTCCTAAATTCCCTTCTCGGTTCACCATACACAAGGGAGACAAACAATATCTCACCTGTATTTCTATTGGATAGTCGACAATGAAGGATTTGAGTGTTGGAAAAAATATATTCTACCAAAATATCTCGCTCATTCCACAATAACCATATACCTCCCGCAAATCCTGTTGCCTCAACCCTCAACCAGTTACTGAATCCCAACTTTTTCACTACACAATCAGCTCTGACTCCACTGATACGAGTTTCCAGAAGACCCAACACATTGATCTTGTATTTTTGAACTATTTCTTTGATTAAACGTGGGAAGGATTTACTGCCCGCCCCACGGCAATTCCATGATGCAACTATCATTATAAAATAATTAGTGTATTATTGAGCAAGAAAAGCTTACTTGTCGGGATGTTAATTCTCCTGGTTTTTCCTTGATCGAGATCCTTGATGCACAGGCTTATCCATATTTCGCTTATTTCCTTGCGTCCCTCTCAACGGACTTCTTGATCTTGTTCTTTGAATTACCATCACCGTGGTTTTTGCTGACCTTGCCTCATCTATCTTGATTTCTGCAGACTCTTCTTTCGGACTTCGCTCCTGGGTCCCCTTCATTTTGTTTGAGTCCGGCACGTGTATGACTTCCATTTCCTGGTCAAGTCGAACTGGTTCTGGATTCTGTATACTTCCACTTACTACACAGTGTTTTGACTAAGCCATGAAATAGTTAGTTACTGGGATTGGGTGTATATATTTGAAGTCTAAATACTAAATCACTCCAGTGCATCTTGGCGCAGTTGAGATAGGAGTGAGGCCTATGTGCCTCCTCTCCCGGTTCGATCCCGCGTCCGCACCTTCGGGTGCTAATAAAAAAAAAACTAAATCGCATAAAATTGTATGATCGGGTAATTGGGAATTTTACATGTCCTACATGTTACTCCCTTTTATTTTTAATTCTAGTTTTAAGATATAATTTTTTTATTTATTAATTTTTTTTAATTTATTCCTATTAATATTTATTGATAATAACAAAAAGGGCGAAGGAAGGAAAGACTTGATACATCAAATTATAAGGAAATAGATACAAAAGCTTTTACATGAAAAAAAGTAAAGGGATGAGAAACACCAAAAAAATGAAGATTGAAGGCTTCCAGCTGATGAGAAAATCAATACAGAAAATAAATTAAATAATATAAAAAAATTCCAGTTCACCAATATAGGTTAAAAGAAGGGAGGAGTAACTTGAGAAAATTTAAAGAAAATATTCAATATATATATTACAAGGTGGAGATATGATTGCCAAAAAAAAAAGAGGTGGAGGTATGGAGGATTTAGGCACACCTATGGGTTATGGGCGCACAGACACCTACGGGACCGTAAATCAAGAAAAAGTTGTGCGAGAAGATGAGACTCACAGTAAAGATTGAAGGGAGAAGGCAGAAAAGATGATGGATTGTACCAACATACATAGTAAGCACGGAAAAAAAAAGGATGGATTGACATGATAAATGAGAGTAAAATATTAGTGAAGCACGGGAGAAAAGAGAATGGATTGACAAGACAAATGAAAGTAAAATATTAGTGAAGGTAGAGGGAAAAGATTGACAAGACAAATAAAGCATTGTATCAGAGGAAAAACGAAGAAGCGGGGAGTGGAACAAGGGCTACGATAGCCCTTTTTTTTTTTAAATACTTCATTAAAACGTTTTCCCACTAACTTCAGTATCAGCCCCACTTGTTCAAACGGCAAACACATTCCGTCTTCTTCACTCAAACTCTGTTCTTCTTTGACATCGGTAACGCAAAAGCCAAACACTAAATCACAAGAGCATAAATCTTATGAGCTCATTGTAATTATTTGAAGTTATCTAGTAAAGCTATCACTTTTCTAAATCTTATATTTATTATTTGGGTTTTTCAGTATAATCATTTGAAAAGCTTATCACTTGTTTGAGATTTATTGTGGTTTTGTTGTGTTTGAGGTAAGCCTGAAACACCCATTCTCAATTTTAGCTTATCACTTGTTTTGCTGAATTCTTTATTAACAGATAGACTTATGTTTTTGTATATGGGGTGAGACAATGGATATTACCAATTTTTAGCAACAAACTATTGTACCTTAGGATTAGTATTCTTGTTTGTTTGGATTGAACTTTCAATAGTGAGTATCGATTGCAAATAGTCTTGTTTAATTTTTCATTACAAATAATGTTGGGTCAAATAAATCAGGCTGTTTCTAGGAGAATTTCAATGAATGCTAAGAGGCTGAATGAAGATACCGAGCATCTAGCTGATGAGCGCATATACATGATTGCATTCACTTCCATGACATGAAGATACTGAATGCTAAAATATTTATCTCTTGATATATTAATGATGGTCCCATTTACGTTATATTGAGTTTGATTTCACGCCCTTCAAATTCAAGTTATTTGAAACAATTTTAGTTTGGTTCTAAAAGTGGACTTTGTTAAGTAAAGTAGTGTGTTATTCTTCAGAATGTGCTTTTAAGCTTGGTCTTAATTTCTTGCATGCTTGGATAAAATTACAATGTGAACCGTATAATTATAATTGGCTCTTCCTGGTTTATTTTTTGGGGGTACAGTTGGCAATGTACATCTCAGATAAGGTTCCTGAACAGCAAGTGGGTGATCCAGGAAGGTTTCAGCAAATAATTACAAATCTCATGGGCAATTCAATTAAGGTAATTATGGGCTGTTTCAAAAGAAAGCATGTGGAGAGAAGAAAATGTTCATCAGATCATGTTTTATTTTGCAAAAAACTGCTTCTCTATTGTTGGATGAGGGCGTGGCAAGTACGGGCAATGGTGGACAAAGTTGGACAAGAATCATGGACCTCTGGGCAATGCTTCATCAAAAAATAGTTATTAAAAATATATAACTAAACATCGTCAAATACAAAAAAAAAAATTCAATAAAATCAGCAAATGTTGAATCATCATCCTGCTCAAGATGTATTGTTTAATAGGAAAAAGGAAAGATAAATAAAAGATAGACGAGCTTGATAGTAGATTTGGATTCTTAAATGCAATTTACGTTAAAGAAGGAGGATGGCAGTAAAAAGTGAGAGCAACATGACAAGACACTAGCTAATATGTCAGGCAAATTTTCAATTTGCTGTATTTTTCCTTCAGACTCGGATTGGACTTCAGATTTAAAAATTTAAATAATATAATATATAATATTTTATTAAAAAAATAAAATACCAGTTTCTAAATACCTTAGTACCTCAATTTTTACTCTCCCTCTTTTCTCTTTATAACCTTTAATCTCTCTCCTCTATCCTTTCTCTCTTTGCTCAACTGATCTCCCTCACATCAGATGTACAGACTATTTGGGAGTAATACAGATGGCCTCTTAACTTGAGATTGCTTTCTTTAATTTTTTATTTTGCTTTCTCATCCTTTGTACAAGGCCCCCCACCCCTATCTTGTCGGTAAAATGTGGTTAAGACACGTTATCCAGAGCAGTGGCGGAAGAGGACACCAATAATTGAACCCACTACGGTAGCACATGGGCGTTACACAAGAGAAGGCCTTCATTAGTCAAACCCTTCTTTCAAAGTTGTAAGCCACCCAGCCCTTTATATTCCATATTTATAAATCCTATTTATAAATATTTTTGATTAAAAAAATTTGGTCTTATTTATAAGTCCAATTTTAAGGTAGTAAATGAGATTATGATAATTTTGCCCTATTGAAGATTGAGAGAGGGAAAATAATTAAGAAAAAATATCTATTCATAAATGAGAGCAAAGTTGGAAATTTACTCTATAATTATTGAGTTAGCTATATTTTCTCGGCATGTGAAATTTAGTTAAAAAGCATTTATAAATAGGATCAGGGCACATCACCATATAGTGTGGATCCACCTTTTTAGTGAAAACTTGTCCTTCCCCCGTTTTGTGTCCCATTCATTTTGCAAGAGCATTCTCAAGGAAATTTGTGTCTCTTATTTCTTTCCTCCTCTCTCCTAGTATATAAAAGGAGCTCCTCTCTCCTAGTAATAAATAAAGAAGGAAAAGTCCTATTGGATATTATTGAGATGAAAAGAAAGAGAGGGAATAGGAATTTCAAATGGATGGGAATTTTAAAATTTGAAATCATCTTACAGAAAAAGAGTAAGCATGGGGCCATGTGGACAAGCAGCACCGTTTATAGAGCTAGTATTGTTCATATGAACAGCAAAAATAAGAGAAGCTGCACAGCTTGTACTAATTATAAGATATAATTTTTTATTTTTTAATATTTTTCTAATTTACTCATATTTTTCTAATTTTACTTAAATTTGTCTTTTAACTAATAACTTACGAATTGTTTTTAATTACCTTGTTTTATTAGCCTAAACCACGTTATGCTAAAAGCAAGTGAGACTTGCTCGTGTGTTTGAACCCAGGCTATTCAAGCATCAATGGTCCGATTTGAAGTTTGCATCTTATAGGTTATACCCTCGTGATATAAAAGATGTTCCGGGAGATTATGAGTTTATTTATATAATAATAATAATAATAATAATAATAATAATAATAGCCCTTATTCAAATCAAATTTTAGTAGTTTGAAGAAATTATTTATGCAATTTTAAGTAAAATTACAAAGTCATTTTTTTATAAAGAAAATATTCGAGTCAAGTTTATATATATATATAGCAGGTGACTGTTATATTTCTTTTTAGTGGGTTTATATATTTCTTTTAAGTGGTCACAACCGGTCTTAAAAACCATTCTTTTTAGGGCACAACCGGTCTAAAAAGTATTTTTTAGACTTATTCTAACAACCGATCTAAAAAGTAACAGACTTTTTAGACTGGCTCTAACAAGATCTAATTCATAATCGGTCTAAAACGTCTTTTTTAACCGGTCTAAAAAGTCTTTTTTCCACTAGTGCCTATATGAATATAAAACTTGACATAATAGTTATGAAAAACTTGATATGAATATGATTCTTTTTATTAAATACTAGAATTAAATCTAAAGCACAAAAAGAGGGTAGAGGAGAGGAATGGCACCAGAGAAGCCAAATCACTTTGCCGACATGATCATGTGTGGCTTGTAAATAAAATTTTATAAATGAAAAAAGAAAGGGTTAAGCTCATTTAATACTTTGAAGCATGTTTCCCCTCAATGTATTTAATATCTTAAAGTATTTTGTAGTTCATTAAACATGTTTAAATACATCTAGTGTCCTAAATATTCTTTTGTGTGCTAGGAGTTAAATATTGGGTTGTATGGAAAAAATATATTAAGGTGCTAAATGGTCCAGAAATCATTTTAGGATGTTGAGTGGCGTTGAAAAAATATTTTAGGCTCTTGGATGGTACTATAATAGTCTCTCTGTTTGGTTTTATAAGGTAAAATTTTTTGGTATATCATGTTTCTTTTTGATATATCAAAAATTCAAAACTCATATTTTAATATTGTTGGGAAGCAGTGATAATTTTTTGAAATTTTTTGTGTAAATAATTAGAAAATAAAATACACGCATGCTTTGCAGTGTGCATAGTAAAAGCAAAGAATCTAAAATCACTATTTTCTCCATATTTGTTCACTTCAAATATGGCTTTTTCAAATTTAAAGGATTTGGTTTTGGGAGGATTCAACTCATTATTTTCCTGTAAAAAGCCACATCTGGTAGGAGTTTAAAATTCTTCAACCCCAATATTATTAAAACAAAGTTGTGGAAGGGAGGATGAGGAGAAAAAACTGGACGGTGATGACTAATGAAAAAGTAGGGAAGATTAAAGCAGGAAGGAGAGTGACAAAAACAGTGAGCCATGAGGTAGAGATGTGTGAGAGGGGGGAGAAATTATGAGTGATTTTTGATTAAAATTAGCAATATATTTGTACAACTTGAAATTTTTTTGCTGTTCCACTTCAACGCCCGGACTTGGAGTTTTCAAATCTCAATGAGTTATCACATCCCAGACCTATGTACCTTCTGACACACACTATAACACCACAAATTTTATTCCTCAATATACCTTATAAGTATTTGAGGTATTTAATAGAATGGAAAGGTGAATTTTGGGGACGTGATTATGTTGTTAGTGAAATCGCCTGTGAGACAGTGAGTTTATCATATGGTTTTGGATGATAAAATGATGACAAAAATTTATGAAATTTTTCAGAATGAAAGTAGACATCATAATCTTTAATTTGATAGGTTATATGAATCAATTAGAGCTATATACAAAGAGTTATGAATTTTTGAAATTAGTCAAGAAAAACTGTTGATTTTCTGGAATAACATTCAAAAACTTAAATTCTGGGGATTTTGTGCTTCCAATTGGCAAAATTCTATATTTTTCCTTGAGACTATACTCAATAAGGGTTCTATAGCTTTTTTGAATTACTCTGATACAATGTCTACAAATTTAGTTATAATTTTTCAAAGTTTGGGCAGAAAAGCTGCTAGAATTTGTAAAAAATCCGAAAATGGGAAAATAAATTATGGGATAATTATGAAATATTATAAAAAAATTTTCCCATCATCTTCCTCCTCCAAAATGATGCCTTATGCAGAAAAAAGAGAGAGAAAACTTGAGAGAATTCTACTCACAACGTAAGTTGATTCCTCCAACGATTTAGCTCCTAACATGTGTAAACCTTCTCCTAAGCTTCTTCTCTATGTGATTTAAGGTATTTGAAGCAAGGATTTTGGTGTTTTGGGAGCTAGGGATTTTGGTCAAGAGGACAAGCCAGAAGGAAAAAGAGGTAACCTCTTAAACTTCAAATATTGATTGTTATGGCTGCTGTGAGTAATTTAATCGATGAAATTCCACTGGATTTGCTCTGTTTGTAAATTTGGAAAAGTTGTGTCCTAAACGTTATTCTGCCCAAATTGAGCCTAAATGGTAGTTATAATGTAATTAAATAATTAATAAAGTGATTAGGAGTAGAAAGGAGCAAGTCTGCAGAGTTAAAACTCAAAAACGCCAATTTTCTCCTAAGAATTTCAGGTTTCAACCACTACTGTTTGGAGGGGTTAGGGTTGGATTTTTGATGTTTTGATGATTCCATTAAGTTCATGAGGGAAAATTAGATGGGTTACAGTTGATCACTTTTTCAGAAAAGCCTGAAAAGGCATAATTATGGAAACGCCCCTGAAACCCTGAAATAGGGGCTGTCAAGGGCATTCTGGTCTTTTGATAGTGAATTTTATAATTCCAAGTCTGGAAATGGATTCATTGGGTGAAAATAAGTCATAATAACCCAGGTTAAAATTTCAGGAAAAGTACGGTCAGATCGAGTATGGCAGGGCAAGGCCGGGTCGAGCCCCTTTTAGTAAATTTTCATAATAAACTCATACAACCACTAAGAACATATTGGAAATGTCTAAATTGTACATTTACCATTTTAGGACCGAGTAGAGAGCTCAAGGGTTTGGCACGCAAATTGAGGCATACGTTTCGAGGAGAAAAAGGCTTAAGGTAGGGAACTTTTCTCTCCTGCATGTATTTCATATTTGTGCTGGTATATTAATGCATGTTATTCCTTTCCTTGATCATGTGAAACATATATGAATGATTGAAGCTCTATTTCTAATTATGCTGTGGCCATAAGTATGTTGTTTTAAACATTGAACACAGATATGTCATTGTGTTAGCTTGAGTTTATGTAATGCAAGCATGTCATGTATTAAGCACTTATTCTACATGCATATTGGTACTATTTACTTTTGAGATTCTCTCGAATCTCACCATCCCCTACCAACAATTTAGACAGGTGAATACAGAAGGTACGTAGAGATCAGAGAAGAGAACTACACGAGAGAGGATTGCAGTGGTGAAATGAAGAGGGAAAGATGTCTCCATTTCACTGGGATAGGTTTAGACATCCTAATAGCCTTGTGCGGCTACTTTAATTGTAATTATAATGTACAAACTCTTAAGGGAAAGTTCTGTAATCCTGCACATATTATCAGTATATTTATGTTATTCATGTGTTGCCCACTGAACCACGCATTAATATTTCGCTACAAGTCAAAATAAGTAAGGGTGTGACACACACTAATTACTACAAACTACTACAACTATTCCTTTGTTTGAGCGCATTCACGCATGGGAAGGGAAAAAGCAGAGTCACTCACTTAATTGGCCTCATCGCTTCAGAATCCCGAAACCTAATGATGCCCAACTCTTTTATATATTTACTCCTATTACCCCAACATCATCACATCCGATTTGACCTATCTACTTTTATTTTAACTTATGATCCCCGGTTGGGTATTCTTTTCTCTCCCACATCAATTGGCCTGACGCCCCCTCGAATTCCTCTTTTCTCCCCTTTTAGGGTGTATTTGGTTTGAGAGGGGAGGAGAAAGGAGGGTGGTAAATTAACTTTGGGGGCAGGAGGAACTCAAAATTTACCCTCTTATTAAAGGGAGGTGAGAGGGTAAATTTTGGATTCCTCCTGCTCAAAAAGGTAATTTACCCCCATCCCCTCCCCTCCCCTCAAGCCAAACACACCTTTTACTCTTGCTTTCGTTGTGCCCTGACCCTGAACCAAAGTCACAATTTTCGTCCTTTAATATACTGATGTGATTCCATAGCACTCGACCATCTGAATGCTCTCATCCTTTAATATACTGATGTGATTTCATAACACTCGTCCATCTGAATGCTCTCATCTTTTCATGATTGTGAGGTGCTAAGGACCAAAGAAAATAACACTAAGGTCCCTATGAAAAGAAATAACAACTCGTTAAGCGTGTTTTACAACTCAACATGTTGTAAAACATGGTTAACAAGTTGTTATTTCTTTTCACAGCGACCTTACTGTTATTTTCTTTGATCCTTGGGATCTATGCGTGATTCCCCCTTTAATATATATTGATGATTTGAAGGCTCTCTCGGTCCAAAATTTTTAACTTATATCCATTGGTCAAGTAAGGCAAAAAGCTGCGAATATATGTTGAATCTTTAATAGTGTCATTATTAAAAATAGGAAAAAGTAAGATGCGTTTTCATTGATAACTTAAAATTATTTGAGAGTAACTCTAGAGCAAAGGGTAAAAATATTTATGTATTTAATTATAATTTTTTCAATTAATTAAAAAGGTAGCTAACAAGTAAAAACTGACTCTCTGTTTTTTTTTAATGAAAAAGAGTCAGTTTTTTTTTTACTGGGAAAATATCAGTTTTTTTTAAAGAAAATATTAATTATATTTTTTTTACAATTAAAAATATGAAATACTTCATTCGGTCCACAATATAGGACATCTTAACTATTTCACAGAAAATAAGAAATGACAGTTAAGTCATTTAATATATCCTAAAATATAAGTTTTTTTTCACTTTTACCCTTATTGATAAATGTGTTTAAAAATGGTTTTTCTCTCTCCTAATTTGTATTCTCTCACATCTACTCCTATATGCTTTTTCAATCTCCAAGGTAGATAAAAAAAATTCATTCATGATGTTTATTCAACCTCAAAAAGGCATGGGGGGGGGGAGCGTCATTATTTTTTTTGGAATTTTTATTTTAGAGAGGGGGATATAATTAATTGGTAAAGTTGTAAAGTGAGTATTAATTACATAGGCAAAATAAGAAAAAATGCATTAATTAAATTGTAGGTGCCCTATATTGTGGACCATGCATCTCTTCTAAAGGTGCCCTATAATGGAGTTTTCAATCTCAGTTATTGGTGTGTCGTTTTCAAAGTACAGAAAACGGATCGGATACTATTTTCATAAAATATTAAACATAGATCATTAGATATTAATCCAATAATTATAGAAGGACTAGGGGTGGAAATAGACTAGGCTAAGCTAGGCTTTGTCTAAATAGGCCTGGGCCTGCAACAGACATTCAAAGCCTGAGCCTGGGCCTGAGCCTGTATGTAGGCTTTTTTTTTAAGCCTAAACCTGGGCCTTCAAAAAGCCTGATAAGGCCTGAAGCCTGTTTAAAGGCCTACTTAAATAATATAGGCCTTTAAATAACATTTAAAACCTATACCTCCAAATTCATATATAACCCTTCACGCTTATAAACAATCCTACATTATGTCTTAGAAGCCTAATATCCATTTTTGTCGTAATATAAGGGCTTAGTAAGGAAAGGAAAAGAATGTCTAATGATAACAATTGTCCAAGCAAATATGAATAAGAAAAATTAATCATTTGTTGACTAATAAGATATATTTTTTAAAATAGACTAAGCAAAACAAATAACATGTAAAACTATATTTTATCTCTTTTCCGATATAAATTGGGTCAAACTCCTATTACTAAAATTATAATACTTTATTTGACACTAAAATAAACTCAACAATTATTATGCTTTAGTGGATGGCCAAAATTAGGGGGGAGTGAGTTAGTGTTGCTATCTCAAGCAATGGAAGAGAAGAGAGGTAGGGATGAATGATTTATGTGAAAGTAATGGTTGAATGTAATGACGATGAGATGTAAAACTTAGAATTAAGGTTAAATTGGTAAATTTATGAATAATTTATAAAATTATTTAGATTATATTATATATACTTATATAATAGAACAAATTAAAAAAAAAGTTAAATAGGCCAGGCTTGTAGGTTTGTAGATTAGGCCTTATGAAAATAGGTCTGGCCTATTTATCTAAATAGGCCTAGCAATATGCCTGAGCCTAAGCCTGACCTATTTACTAAGTAGGCTAAGCTAGGCTTTATGTAGGCTAGGCCGTAGCCTAGCCTATTTCCATCACTAAGAAGGACGTAAAGGAGAACAGATGGGAAAATGAAAAGAGAGAAGCCAATTTTAATTTGATTTAATCAATAAAGGAATAATAGGAATTTCATTCACTAAATTTTATGTTGCCTGAAGAATTATTTAATTAACAATTAATGAGAGGCATTTTCAAAAATAGATTGATTACATTGTCATTAAGTTTTCCCCCTTCACATTATCATTAAGTTTTATGTGGCTTGGGGAGAACTATTTGCTTCCTTTCTTTAGTTTTCTTTTGTATTCCCTTATTATGATAATTTGCATTTATAACAATAAATTTTTGGGAAAATGACATGAGGTCCCAAGGACTAAAAAAAATGCTAGCAAATTCCTCTACAAAAAAAGAAATAACAACTCATTAGGCGTATTTTATAATTCAACATGTTATAAAAATGACTCAACGAGTTGTGTGCCTGGTACTACTTTTCCCTTTTTTAGCAGGTAATTAAATTTGTGAACCGGTCACATTAAATTGGTTGAGGTACTGAGTTAAGGGTTAGTGAGGAAGACTGGAGTCAAACCGGAGCTTACACTAGAACCAAACAGGTGAGAAATTAAAGATTTTAGATTTATTAATATAAAATTCTAAAAAAAAAATTATTAAAAGGACGATTTTCTTTTTAAAATGTACCGAACCGGGTTGATCACTGAATCAGACCGATCTACTAGCAAGTTCGCCGGTTTCTTGGTCAGACCGGCTTGTCTGGACCAGTTCAGTCCAAGTTTGAGTACTATGCTAAATATAGAAAGTATGGATGGCAATAATAATAATAATAACAATAACAATAATAAAATAAAAAAATAGAAAGCATGGCTGAAAAGATATTTTGGAATTTCTAGATATGTAAGACCTCGTCTTACATACCACTTACTATTGATATTAATCAGAGTATATGAACGCAGTTCGGTAGGTTACACAGGAATAGCATAAATATACTAATAGATTGATACAATGTACTTGATTTCAACACAGGTTTTCCCGCGGGATTAGATAATATATACAAATTATCCCAAAATATCCAAGATATTCAAAATATTAAACTTCATAGAGAACTATGGTTTCATCGGTCATCAGTGAGTAAATGGAGAACTTACCGTCAGGAAACTTCTGAACCTATTTACAGGCTTGTGAGTGTCCTGAAGAACAAACAGCAATGTGGCCGTTGCGAGTACTCTGATTTAGATCTGAACAGTATTCTCTCATGAAGTAGATTGAAAAAGCCGTGAAACTTCCTGATAAAGCTGTTCAGCTTCAAATGGTTTTGAAACATATCCATCCATTCCACACTTCAGGCATTCCTCATGCGTTGCCTGAATCACATCTGCAGTCATAGCCAAAATGGGTATATGCCAGTTTGAAGTATTCTCCAAGGTTTCCACAGGCACTTCTTTGTTTACATGGTATTCCATGTCCCGAATCCTCCTAGTAGCTTCCAACCTGTTGAAACAAGGTTCTATATTAGCAACTAATGTACAAGATAACAGTTGTATTATTATTCATTGCCAAATTAACATATATTAAAGGATAAAAATTATCAATACTTTCAACTAAATTCCAAAGAAAAAGCTCAGTTGTAGCATACCCATCCATTTCTGGCATTTGAATATCCATAAAACAGGCATCAAATTGATGGGGCGGCTTCAGCATAGAGATGGCATCTTTTCCACTGTTAACACAGACCACATCAGCTCCATACTTTTTTAATGCTCCTGCTGCTACTGTTCGGTTCACACTATTGTCATCTACAATAAGGATTTTCCTCCCATGCAAAAGGTGGCGGAGAGACAAACTTGGAAGCTCCCTATTTCGAGGATCCCCCTTGTTCCCAACACCCATGGCTCGCTGCATTGTAGCAGCAAGCATGCTTGCTCTCAGAGGTTTTACAATGACAGTTGGAATATGAACACCAAATGTTATGGAACTTGCTCTGGAAGAGCTACTAGAATTAACAAGAACGAAAAGGTTTGGAGAAACCCACCGATCAACTTTCCTCATGTTACTGATAAACTGAGATGAAACATCAGAATCTCTATCCCAGACTTCATGTTCAACTAGGATCATATTAATAACTATATCCCCATTGCTTATGACCGACAAACCTTGATTTAAATCTGAAGCTATTTCAACATGAATGCCAAGCCGTTTAATGTGATATCTCAACACTTGAGCTCTGACAAGTCTAGGCTCTATAGCAAGTGCAGTCATGCCCTGAAATTCTGAGGATGCAAGGTTAGGTTGGTTGTTAATTTGCTGGGTTTTACCCTCAGTTGAACTAGGGGATTCATTGGTAAAGACAGCTGTAAATGTGAAAGTAGATCCAATCTTCGGTGTGCTCTCAAATCCAATTTCGCCATGCATGAGGCCAACCAAGCACTTGCTAATGCTTAGCCCAATACCTGTTCCCCCATGTTTTCTGGAGACAGATGGACCAACCTGCATGAATGGAGTGAAGATGCGGGGTTGGGCTTCTTCAGGAATTCCTTCGCCAGTATCTTCCACAGAAACAATAAGAGTAATGTGATCAGGGGAGGAAGATGAGAAAGAACCCAGAGGTCCATCTTGACTGAGAAAACTGAATCCTTTCCAGCTTTTACATCTATCAGCAACAGGAAAGCCACTCAAGGTATTCTTTGATGTTGCAACTTCAATTGAATTGGCAACTTCCTCAATAAGATGGACAGTGACAAATATGTGCCCTTTGTCCGTGAACTGCCAAAGAATTACCAAATCAAAAACACTTCTCACTTTAGCTCTTTTGATAACTACAATTGGCTGGAACAACGGAAAACTAAGTTCATTATGGAAAATATTTTATAAAATTACATTTAACTGACTAGGACACTAACAATACAGGTGACTACGGTAGATCTCTACATAAATTAGGCTTCGCCCACTTTTTCTCAATGAGCAATAGGACACGCTTTTAAACCAAAAAAGGGTAAAATCAGGGTAACAGAATAACATGACATCATAACAGAGAAGCAATTTTTTTGCAAAATAAAACATGGAAAGTTTGATAAAATTTGAATATTTTCTTCTCTCCACAGGCTTTCTTTGAAACAGCCCAGAATTACCTTAATTGAATTGCCGATGAGATTTGTAATTATTTGCCGAAACCTTCCTGGATCACCCACTAGCTGTTCAGGAACCTGATCTGAGATATACACTGCCAACTGTACCCCCAAAAAATAAATCAGGAAGAGCCAATTATAATCATACGATGCACATTTTATAATTAACAACATGAAGAAAGTTCGACCACATAAAGCAAGAAAAGTTACCTCTACTCCTTTCTCTTGAGATTTCTCAGAGAATAGTGACAATACATCATCCAAGACTGCTCGGATGTCAAATAGCACTGCCTCAAGCTCAAGCTTACCAGATTCAATCTTTGCCTGGTCCAAAACCTCATTTATAAGAGACACTAGAGCTTTTCCACAACCCTGTGCTGTTCTGAGATATTCTCTCTGTGTTACATCTAGATCTGTGTCCATAAGCATATTCAACATTCCTGAATGTTCAATTTTAGAGTGAGGCCAGTACACAGCAGAAGCTTTTATTTGTGCAGTGTTGTGTGTGTAACCTTGGCAATTTAAGACAAGTTTAAAACAGAGTTTTCAGCTACTTACCAAGAACACCATTCATTGGTGTTCTGATCTCATGAGAAACAGTGGCCAGAAACTGCAGTATCAATATTTGGTTAGTCCTACTTGAATAGTAAAAACATTAAGCCTCGAGTTGTTTACAAAGAAAATGGAAAGATCGCATACCTGGGATTTTGCAACATCAGCTGCCTCAGCTCGTTTTTTAAGTTCCATCATCTCACAGTAATCATCCTTCACTTCAGCAATTCGATTTACAGTAGCATGAAAAATATGCCCTACAAGAAGCGCAATAACAAGGATGCCAATTGCTGTAGCAATTGCCAACCATGGAAATGGAGGTTTCTGTTTGAACCTGTGCCAGAACCAAACTTGAATTTAATCCAAAGTTCATATATTTAGATGATTTCCACATTTCAATTATTGCAATAAACAAATAAATAAACATTGAGACTAGCAAGCCCCTAAAAAAGGGAACAATAAAATAAAAGGCACTCATTTTGGTAGTGCTAGTGGCAAAACCTCACAAGACTCAAGAATCAGACATCATCTTATATGGACTAACCTCATCACACTGAGTATATTCTTTTCTATTTTAAAAAAGCAGCATCATGTTAAAAACTGTGCCTGAGAGCAAGGAAGAATAGAGACATCAGACTCTTTATGCGTCATTTCAGTTACCTGCAGTGAATCTCATGCTTCCGGAAAGGATCTCCAAAGATCAGGGAGCTAACATGATAGAATCCATCATCTGATACATTTGAACCATACATGGGAATAGGGTGGGTATGATTAGTAGTGTCATACACATTAACAATCACAGTTTGCTTGCTAGCAAGTTGTTGAAGCAATTTTTCAACCAATGACTCGATATCAAAGACGCCACCAAGATACCTGCAAAACAGTGATTAAACACTAAAGCTCTCTCTAACCTAAACATCATGCATGAATCGTTTATTTCCCTGAATCTTAAAGCAGAGATAAGTCGCCCAGTAGAGCGGATTAGTTACTTCAGAGCTATAACTTCCCTGGAAATAAGCTATGTGAATGTTCAAAAATTCAACAATGTCAGATCCCAGCAAGTCCTTAAATTTACACATACCCATTTGTTGCTTGAATCCTTTCGTTTGGGGTTGCATTTGATGGAAGATCTGTGTTGTACACTGCAAAAGTGAGGATAACTCCCAGATGATTTGTTTTGAGCAGCCTAAAAGGAGCAGTTAAAACTCCTTTCCCTAACTCTCTAGCACGCAGAACATTTTCACGATCTTCCTGTTGATGAACAAGCCAACAAGAGTCCTAATTCGAAATGTAGTTGACATAGGTGTAATTGAACGAAAGAGTAACTTAGTGAAATTCACAAAAACAGATTATTCATGTGTATTATTATTTTCAGAAAAAAATAGTCCCACTGAAATAGGCAATACAAAAAGAAAAATGCGCGCCCCAACAAACTGGGAGGGAGAATTGAACACAAAATGGTTGAAGTGTACTAGTGACATGTTAAAACACAAAATTAATTAACGCTTCAGAAACATTATTAGAGAAGACGCAAAAGAAACCCACCTTTCCAGACAGCACATCGACAGAAATGACATGGGAAATTGTTTCCTGTGCAAAAATGACAGGAGCATATTCTTCTCGAACTGGGGAAGGCTCCAATGCTTCATGGGCAAAGTCATCCTCATGAATGGGGTTCTGCTCAAGGGTATCCATCCTTTTAATGGTCCAGCCTTGTTGCTTCTCGAACTGTTCCCTTTCAGAATGAAGCACCCTCACAGCATAAGCAACACCATTAGTAAGGGGCCTCTCAAAAGCAGTTCGTTCTGTGTACCTAGCAAATGTCCTCTGAGGGTTTTATAAGTTAGAATTTAGAATGATTTCCTCACAAAGACAAAGAAAAACACCAGATCTCATCCCAGCCTATGCTCAATTAACCTTGTTAAATCATTGGTAGTGAATTGAGATCTACTTACCTGATCCATGGCAGAAGGGGACTTGGCGTGGTGGAAGGTTGAGATGAGAATTGACATGGCTTGGATACGGTTCATACTAACATTAAACTGATCCTGAAGCATCCTAGCCCTTTCGTCACACATACTTGCCAGAATCTCTTTCCTCTTCTCAGTGGCTTGCAAGGTCATGAAGAAAAAGATCCACAAAGATACCATGGTCCAGCCCAGTACCCATGTCAGTAAAAACTTTCTCCACAGAGTTCTCCGAACTTTCCTGGATCCAATACGATGGTAGTAGTGTTGATGAATTTTACAACTATTGCCTGAGATCTTGTCCCACCACTTGAGCCACATCTTGCCACCACCACCCAGAAAACCGACCTTGGTTTCCATGATTCCTCCGTTGTTGAACTTCATGTACATGACTGATATAATCCAGAAACACAGCGCCAAGAGTAGATGCCCCAACTTTAGGCCAAATCCAACTACATAGAGCAAGCTCATCCACAACAGTAACCAACACAAGTTAACAAGAAACAGTTCCAAGAGGTACTGGATGCGACTTCGAGCTAATTCCAGGTAGTCTAGCGAGAGAACCACTGTCAAATCCAGAGAATCACCCCCGTTTAAAGCTAGCAAACAGAATTCTCGACCCGTGACTGTGAGAGGTGGATATCGAAACAGGAAATTTGGGCAAGAACACCGCTAAGTACCTCACAATCTCAGACACAAGTGGGTTTCAAAGTGGAAACAAAGATGCTTTTTAAAAAGATGCTGTCTTATCCACCGGAATAGACTGAAATTGAGAGTGCACAGGGAATACAGAAATTTGAGGCAGATAAGAAACTCAAATACGCCCTAAAGAATAAAAGAAACGCCGAGATTCCGAGGTTTCTGGATTTGCTTAGGCATTGTGAAGAGCGTAACCGTCTAATCCAACGGGCTCTGAGCTTCGGCACGACGGCACACGAGGATCAGATTCCGAGGTTTCTAATTCTAAACAGAAATGGATGTTTGTAGTCCGAATCTGTAAAAAAAATAAGAAAACATTTAATTCAAATCGTGTTTGAGCATATTGATTTTAAAAGATATTTCATAGCTCCTCGATAAATAAGAAGAGACATCTCCTTAAGATTAAACGAACATTTTCTATAAGGATACATGGCAGAACTGACGAAAGATAAAATAACTCAGTGAGAGATTACCGAGGCTTCATTTCTCTATATTAAATGGTGTCCCAATTGGGATATTTATAGATACTGAATCAATATCTTAAAATAGTGCCTCTTGAATACTACACCTTTTTAATTAAAATGTCATAACTATCTGTTAATTCCATGAACCATATTGATGATGAACCAACACAAATCCCTTTAATTTATAAGAACATGACTTCTCACATCGCATCTCTTCATTTAAATATATTCCATAAAATTGGAGAGACTCTTTCTTTGACACACCCATATGCAATATTTACAATAATCCCCCACATGTGTCAAAGAAAACACACCATTTGCTGAGTTACACCCATGGATATAACTATTATATCTAGTGGTCTTTTGGACTATGAACTAGACCTAGACCGATAACACATGATACATAGAGATGTCAGTAGTCCTGTGGACTATAAACTCACATCTCTTAGGCTTATATAAGAGGCATTAAAGGTCAGGCTATTTCCTCTCTTTTTCACTGTTTACGACGGTTTTCCGCGTTATGTCGGCCATGCACATGCTTGGTGCGTAATGAATGTTCTAGAGATTTTGCCAAGATCTCATAAGAGCGGCCACACTCCACATTCATATAGGTGATTTCATTTAAGTTTGTGCCTGCACTATGCACACTGCCTCGTTGAACTATGAAATCATTAAAAGCTTTGCTTAACCTACAATAAGGCAATCTAGTACATTCAAAATGTCACAAGAAGGAATGTAAACTATATTTGTGCTAGTCAGAACTGACGAACGACTTGTTCTTAACCATTGAACCTTCTTCATGGGATCACCAATCACAAAGGTTGGGTTGTCATCGCTGTCAATTAGTAGCTGGCTTTAGTCCCATTGCCCTCGACTAATTTATTTCATCCTGCAAGGTTTTGTTAACGGTTGATAGGTCTATTATTGACCTCACCCAATCTATTGAGATAACTCTACTATAATTCTTAAGCATGCTTATTCATATAATATATCAAACGATTTTCCACTTACATCATTGTTCTTTCTACAATAGTTATTGCCATATCTAGAAAGCATATATTATTGATGGTTAGTATCGGTTTCATAACAAAATATTTGTTAAGAGATTTTCAACGTTCTTAACATTCCATCCATTTTTAGAATTATCAACTCTTACGCATATAATATTTTTATTTTTACCACTACTAAAAGTGAATTTCCTCATATAAATGAATTTCATTCAACATCCATCAGTGTATTTCTCTACAACAGGAATCCACTTGTATATGATGTCATCATTTACGACATCCTCTAACTATTTTTTTTCTCCTCATGAGAGTTTATCTATATGCTCAATCTCTACACATCATTTGCTATGTCACTGGATCAACATTTATCTGAGCTACAAATTCTTGACAATTTGTGCATACATTGATTGAGCTTTAAGATCAATTCAAGTTTCATAAGGACTATTCACATACAAAACCAATCTTCACAAACATTTCTCATTTATCATCACTTGTCTTTTATGATCTTTAACGCCCAAAATCACATGTGATTCTCTCATGATTGCAAGGGCATAATATGACATATTTGACTATGCAAGTCATCCACATTAAAATTTAATATATATTTACAGTAATCATGCATGTATATACCAAGATAAATACATATCCATAAATTATGAAAATTTAAAACACCTTTATCTAAACCCTAGATAAATAATTAAATTTTCATATCACTAATTAATGCTTATTTCAAGCTATATGCAAATTTTAATAATTCACATCACAAGATTTACTCTTCACAACAAATAACAAAGCCTTCATTAAATTAATTTTAATTATAACACACGTCATATATGTTAGAACTGGCTGACACCCAGGAGAGGGTGAATTGGGTGTATTATAAAAACTTAATAAATTTGAAATTCTTTTCGCATCTTATCAAATCAATAAGTATGTAAGTAATGAAATATAAAACCATAATCAGTTATTGAAATCATATATGCTGGAAATATAAGAGTTTAGGGAAGAGAAGATGCAAACTATGATCTATCATAGTTCAGTCCAATTCACGATGACCTACGTCCAATTCCTAGGCTCCTCCTAAGATTTCAATATTATCTCCCCCAAGTTTAACAGGGTACTTGAGAACCACTACAATCCCACAAGTTTAATCCAAGCACTTGTGAGGCTCTTTCAATTCTCGTACTAAGACAAGGACTCCCCCTTATACACTGTAAGGATACAATCTGTTTCCTACTCAAGATTCCCCAATCTTGAGTAACTCTCACAAATATAGAATGATTACAATGAGAGATTACTTCTCTCTATATAAAGTAGATAATGATTAACACTGAAGTATATAATGAGAGTATCATTATAAAGCTTCAGTCAGGTTAGATTCAGAGTAACAGCATATCAACATTGTAGGCATGGACTCTTATCCTCGTTCATTTTGAATGACTCTTCTTTTATAGTTGATGAAGAGCATTTGACCATTTGAGCTTTTCTTCTTCCCGTTGAGGCTTAAAATATTGCTGTTGAACTAGTCGTTGGAAGCTTTTGACACAAAAGTGTTTTCTTCGTCTTGTGTGTTAATCCTTATTTGATCACCTGGAAAATGCTTAATCACTAATATAATGAAGTGTTAGAGTGATTAGAATCAATAAGAACAAGTCACACAAAAGTTCAATGATTTTCAAAAGTTTCAAGGTGATACTCTGTTTTCTGGAAAATCAGTTATTCGAATAACCTCTGTTGTATTCGAATAGAAGAACTCATATTCTGTTGAAGTATATTCAAATATACATTCCTTTGTATTCGAATAGCTTGTCCTTTATTCAAATAATCTTTTCTATATTCGAATGACTCCCTTTGTAAAACATTGATTTATATTTGAATAAAACAATTTGTATTCGAATAGCGTTCTTTGATAATAAGTAATCCTTATTCGAATACTTTATCCTCTATTTGAATAAACTCTTAGAACTTGAAAATGTATCAGATTAATCATTCCTTTATTCGAATAGCTTCTCACACAAAATATATGATATTATTCGAATAGTACTTGCTCTATTCGAATAGTGCACCTTTGATAATGAATTTTCACAAACGAATACTGCAACCTCTATATTTGAATAAACTTCTGAGGGTGTAACTCTTTGGATATAAATCGATGGCAAATGAACTATCCCTATAAAACTCTTTAAGTCTTATTTGCACAGCAACTAGAATCAATCACAAATACATTGTATTTCAAAAGTTATGATTCAATGTGTATCGATTGGTCTGGAACAAAACAGAGCTTGATTTCAATCACCAACTTCCAGAAGGTATATCTCTTTGAATATAACTCTAAATATGACCCATGACCTATCCATGGAAAGATATTTAAGTCTAGTTTCATATGGCACTAGTTTCATCTCAATCTGAAATGTAGTTTGAGAGGTATATCCAAAATACTGAACCTATTATGAAATATGACAGTGATTTGAATGTTATCTTCCAAAATTCATATCTCCTTCATCTCAGCTCCTTTTAACTTGATTTAGGTGTCAAAATGACACATTGGGAGTCTAGTTTCATATGTCACAGGTTTTACCTTAATCCAAGTTGTGGTTTGGGAAATATTACCAAATTACTAAACCTCGCCCATACTGAAAGAAACAAAGTCTGCTGCTATTATTCATATAGCATTGCTCTATTCTAATAGAATCACCCTTTTTCAATTATGGACTATTCGAATAGTATTTGATTATTTTACATTGAGTTTAAGTCCTGAGTAAGTCCTGAACCTGCCAAGACCAGTCCTGGACGTGCCAGCACCAGTCCTGGACGTGCCAGGACTTGCCCGGACCTTGCCCAAGTGTGCCAAACCTTGCCCGGACCCTTTCCAAGGCTACCAAACCTTACCACCACCTTGCCCAGGGATGCCAAGACTTGCCCGGACCCCGAGCAAGGTTGCCAACCCATGCCACAACAGATCTGACTGTTGCAAATCCATGCCCGGACCCCCTAGAAAGTTGCATTGGGCCTAGAAAGGGGGGATACAACAAAAAAATCGAAAATGTAACGAGTAGATTTCATTTTGGTACGGGGGTGAAGTTTTTGCACTGCGCAGAACCTTGGCCAGGAGAGTCCAAAGTAAGTCCTGAACCTGCCAGGACCAGTCCTGGACGTGCCAGAACCGATCCTGGACGTGCCAGGACTTGCCCGGACCCTGCCCAAGTGTGCCAAACCTTGCCCGGACCCTTTCCAAGGCTGCCAAACCTTGCCACCACCTTGCCTAGGGCTGCCAAGAGTTGCCCGGACCTCGAACAAGGTTGCCAACCCATGCGACCAACAATCCGACTGTTGCAAATCCATGCCCGAAACCCCTAGAAAGTTGCATTGGGCCAAGAAAGGGGGGATGCAATAAAAAAATTGAAAATGTAACGAGTAGATTTCATTTTGGTAAGGGGGTGAAGTTTTTGCACGGCGCAGAACCTTGCTCGGGCAAGTCCTGAGTAAGTCCTGAACCTGCTAGGACCAGTCCTGGACGTGCCAGAACCGGTCCTGGACGTGCCAGGACTTGCCCGGACCCTTTCCAAAGCTGCCACACCTTGCCACCACCTTGCCCAGTGTAACCCCCTGCCGTAATTAATATCCGGATTACAATAATAAAGTGGAATAGAGACCAATAAGACAAAACTCCATTTATAAACCCATCAACCAGACGGGGTTTTCTCAATTGCATTTCGAAATCATTTTCAACATGGTCTCACATTCACACTCCGAATATAATTACAATGCGAAGATAAATTACATTTATACAATTATCAGAGTACGCAAAATAAATTCCCGGAAACCTCGGGATCATATCTTCGCTCAATAATCATAGGGCACATTAGCCCATACAACTCAAATAACAGGGATTACACAATATACTCGAATACCTACTCATGTATTGATCCATACATACATATACATAATCCCAATTACATACTGATAACCAACACTAAGCTCTCACCCAGAAACGAGTCCTCTTCGTCCTTGGATGCTTGCTTCATCCTCAATCTTCCTTCCCTGTCTAAAATGTTGATAGGGGAGGGTGAGATTCTGGGGAATCTCAGTAGGAAAACAAATACCACTATGCATGCAAGATAAGTATTTAATGCATGACATGCTTGCATCACAATATCTCATGTTCACATAATGATATATTCGCATGCTCAATGTTCACACAACATACTCATGGCCATAGTACAAATAGAAACAGAGCTTCAATCATACTCATACGTTTCACATAAACACGCAAGGCAATAACATGCATCAATACACAAATACAATTATCACTACATGCAGGAGAGGTAAGTTCCCTACTCTTTCCATGTAAGCTCCAGCTCCGGCTGCTCACGCTCAAGGAAATCATCAAATCCTATATTCAAAATCAAGGACATAGGATTAATCCCTTTTTCCAATTCCTTTACTTTTAGACACTCAAGTTGGTTATCATTATTGCCCTTTAAGTGCCCTCAAACACCTCAATACATAGCTCTAAAGGGGTGGAAGACTATCCCCAAAGATCCCCTTTTGAACACTCAAACTTGATATTTTCCACTGCCTCACTCGAGCACAGAAGCTCTCACTCGAGCACAAGTATGGACATCACTCGAGCACAAATGCTCTCACTCGAGCACAAGTACGGACAACACTCGAGCACAAGAGAAAGTGAGACAGAAAGCACATGCCCGAGAGCACCTCCAACACCTGAGGCACAAGCTCACTCGAGCACGCTGACCTCACTCGAGCACAAGACCAAATGTCTTGCTCGAGCACCCGCGAGCACAGCGCCGCGAGTGACAACCCGAGAGCACCACTGCTCTCGAGAAGCAGGATCACTCAAGCACACCACTCTCACCCGCGAGCACACCCGCGAGCATACACCTCTCACTCGCGAGCACACACGGCTCACTCGAGCAGATGCTCTCCACCCGCGAGTGAGAAGGCACACTTCTTGCACCTTGCCCGCGAGCATCCATCCGAGAGCAACCCTCTACTCTGGGCGTACACCTTCACTCGAGAATACCATGCTCACTCGAGCATGTTCTTCGCTCACTCGAGCACAAAGCGATGTGCTCGAGCAGAACCCATAGAAAACCCAGGCGCACTCGCAGCACAAAGGGAAAATTCACGCATCACTCGAGCAGGTTCTTCCTCACTCGAGCAACATTCATCCCTCACTCGAGCACACCCCTGTCTGCTCGAGTGAATCTATCAGATTCCAGAAAAACGCAGCAAAACATGCCACATTCCCTAACTCATGCCCAATTGATCCAAAGGGATCCAAAACCTCTACCAAAGCTACTCCCACACAAAATCACCCACTGAATTCAATGGAATCAACAGAATTACCCAATTCCCATTCCATTAACAAGCTTTGGCCTAGGGCATCATAATCACCCATTTTCCAAATCATTAACCTTACACATTTCAATCCCCAATCCATTCTATCTATTCAAAACTCATACCACTATACCATTTCCAATGCCATATCATGCCAAACTACCCATTACCCATATTTTCACAATTAGGGCAATAATTCCAGAAATTCCAAACATAATCATTTGGCATGAAACATAGATAGAAGGAGTGGTTTCACATACCTTATCAACATTCTCAAAGACACTCTTTGATTCTCCAAACTCCATATTTTCGTGATCTTCAAATCACCACCAATGGAGAAGCTACAACCACCAAATTGAAGCTCTCAACTCAATGATCAACATTTATGAAAAGGATTTGAGCAAAGGAAGCCATTTACTCACCTTTTCCCAAGCTTTTCTTCTTCCTCTTCATCCTTCAACCATGCGCACAAGAGAGAAGGAGAGAGAGCACGAGAGAGAGAGAAGAGAGGAGATGAAATGGAGAGAGAATATGAGAGAAAAGTGGCTTTTGTCACTTAGTGCCACATCCAAGGGCTCACCTCATGCCACTTGTCACCATCCCTCTTCACCTCACATGGGCTCACATGCATGCACATACACATGATTATGCCCCTTGCCCACTACAAAATCAATCTTAGCCATTGATCATTTTAATCATACATCTCATTTTCTCTTAGCTAGTAATTAATTTCTCTATTAATCACTAACTAATTCCCAACAATTTCACTATTTCAATTTCCACTAATTATGGCATATTAATTTATATTGCCATAAAACACATAATTATTCTCAATAATTATGATTAGTCCTTAGTCGAAAATCGGGATGTTACATTTCTCTCCCCGTTCAATAAATTTCGTCCTCGAAATTTGTTCCACCACTAAGGACATAAACTCCGGATGCTTCTTCACGACAGCTTCCGTTTCATAATTCATTCCATGTTGGGATGTCTCCTCTAGACCACTCAAACAATGGAGCGTCTCAACTTGATTCATGTAAGAATCTTAAACCATAATTGCAACCCTAGTTGCCATAAACGCAATCGGCCCATATCACGATTGCTATACAACCACAATCATCACACTATTTCCAAACAAGTGCAATCGCCTCCACATACGATTGCCACACATTCTATCATCTCATAACCACAATCGTCGCAAGCCCTCCACATTTATGAGTGGCTAGCGCATCTCAACATCCGGTGACTCCAATCCATGAGCCATATCATAAGATTTCGGCAGTTAGGCAGCATAGGCCACCAACCTGCTTACTCAATCTAGCTACCCCTTCCGGGAGTAAACACCACAACCTCATTATCAAACGACAGCCTCAGCTGTATACACAAACATTCCGCTTCCGCACAAGTGCTTGTGTATCCACTTTCACAACATTACCCTCACCCGTACACCCACCAATGATTTCACTAGTGGTAACCGAGACTTTCGGGTATTCACAACAATCACATTGCCGTATCAAATTCCACGGCATTACCCTCACCCATCCGGGACTTTTGGGTCTCAATCACAATGTCCACGACAAATTCACATTGTCCTTCCGGCATTCTCATCACAACACATATCACATCATCAGGTCACTCCAGAATCTCAATCTCATCTATCCGAAGCACCCTACCGCAATGGTCCACCTAGAATCTCAGTCTCTTCTATCCAGGCGACCGGTTGAGAGTCTCAATCTCCCAACACCACCTTCATGCTCTTTTTCCCATACAAAGCAACTACAACGGCAGTTCAACGGCCGAGCTAGAAATGACTAGCGTCAATCCCTAAACGGCTCACGCTGACCTGCACACGCTGCATTGCACCTTAACACAATTCACACAATATACTTCACCACAGCTGGGATTCATATAAAACATTCCATACACAAGCCACACTGGCAAGATGTACACTCACAGCCCACAGCTGGATTCACAACGCCGCCCCACGGGTCGGATTCACGAGGATCCACACAGCCTACAGCTGGATTCACAACACGCCGCCCCAACGGGTCGGATTCACAAGGATCCATGTTGATTACAACGGCAGTTCAACGGCAATGGTTAGTATGACACATGTCATCCCTTACGATTGCTCACGCTGAATTGCACACGCTGTATTACAACACAACAATCAACACAGTATAATTCACCACAGCTGGGATCCATATAAAGCATATCATAAACGCAAGCCACATAGGCAAGATTCACACACAGCCCACGGCTGGTTTCACAAACGCCGCCCTCACACGGGTCGGATTCACATAATCCATGTCGGTTACGACGGCAGTTCAACGGCCGAACTAGGGATGACCACTGTCATTCCCTATACGGCTCCCGCTGAAGTGCTCGCGCCGTAATAGACCATGGCACACAATTCTGTCTCTTTAGTCACACCCACCCCGCTACTCACATTTCACGGCGGCTGGATGCCCACCCCGGTACTCACATTTCCCGGCGGCTGGTACCCTCCGTATGGGCCTAGGCACTCACGCCTTACCCTCCCAACTGGGCCTCAACCCCTTGGGCCGCGAGGGAGACTACAATACACATTCACGTCAACACATATTGCAGATTCTCTTTTACGTACTGAGATCCTTCAAGACCCCTTTTCACAACACAACTTGACCCCGAAGTTTTACCTCCCGAAGCCATAGTCATCATATCATTCACACAGCAACCTCGAGCTTCTGCTCAACACGATTCTCAACATATTACATTCCCACGCTTCCGCTGCACACTCTGAGGTCATACTCCTCCTCTGTGCATTCACAATGTCAAGTTGACTTAACAGGAGTCCCATAGGAATCTCCTACATCACCTGACCACATTCATAATCTATACCAAATCTTGGCTTGATTCAACTCGAATCATTGAAAGCCATAATCAGCACTTCGTTGAGATCCCATACTCCCAACGTTCCCAGAGTTCTATTCTACGATTCAACGTCACGGCTATTACTCTCCACGGTTCGTTATCACGGCAGCTGCACACTAGGGTTTGTCGTCATGGAGGCTTTCACAAATATAGTCACACCCCGGTTTTACCCCCCTCAAGGGATGCCCCGCGCCGGTGCCCACCCCGCTCACGTACATGGGGCTGCCAGGTGGCTGAGCTGGCTGGTCTCACCCCTCATGGGCTAACCCACCACCCAGGACTCACACATATCCCCCGTATCCCCACCGCCCCGAAGGCACGGTCCTCCCACTGTGTGCCATACACACCCCCAGTGGGCCGCAGGTGATAAATTCACAAACAGCCGCTCCGGTCAGACGTCACCGTAGGTAGCCCTCTCCGATCAAAAGTCCCCGTAGATAGCGCTCCCCGATCCGAATCCTCCGTAGATAACCTTCTCCCTGTGCTGGATTTACAACCAACACTCTCAGAATTCCGGACACACAATTCAATTCACTTCTAGTACCATACCCTGGTACCACAGACCATCAAGGTCAAATCCAATTCCTGAGAATCAACCCAGCTATTGAGTATAATCCTTAGATCACAACTCATCTATCCAAACATCAACCTTAGTTGAACTGGGAAATCGCTTCCCTCATTTCCACAGAGCATCATACTCCTCAATGCAAGTCCAAATATCTCGGCCAGCCTAAGGCACACAAGTCTCCTAGGTCTTAAGGCCTTTTCACACACAAGCTTAGTATGACATCACTACATGTAACATCATACCACCTTGGGTTACATACCCAACATCTAGGTTAGTCACGATACCTAGAGCTTCAACATCAAAACATCTAGGAAAATCATTTTCCTTCACCTCTAAGTCTACACCTTAGATTCTCAGACGAATCACTATATCTTTCGATTACACAATGATTCGCCACTCAAGACTAACCAACAATGTATACACATAATCCACCAATCTCTTATGTCCACAATGACAAATCACACATGTGTATACACAATCGCTATCACAAGACATCATCTACCACCAAGGTAGAGATCTAAGAGAGCTATCCTAGCAAATTCCCAAGTTTGCCAGGAACTGTAGCTCTGATACCAAAAATGTAACCCCCTGCCGTAATTAATATCCGGATTACAATAATAAAGTGGAATAGAGACCAATAAGACAAAACTCCATTTATAAACCCATCAACCAGACGGGGTTTTCTCAATTGCATTTCGAAATCATTTTCAACATGGTCTCACATTCACACTCCGAATATAATTACAATGCGAAGATAAATTACATTTATACAATTATCAGAGTACGCAAAATAAATTCCCGGAAACCTCGGGATCATATCTTCGCTCAATAATCATAGGGCACATTAGCCCATACAACTCAAATAACAGGGATTACACAATATACTCGAATACCTACTCATGTATTGATCCATACATACATATACATAATCCCAATTACATACTGATAACCAACACTAAGCTCTCACCCAGAAACGAGTCCTCTTCGTCCTTGGATGCTTGCTTCATCCTCAATCTTCCTTCCCTGTCTAAAATGTTGATAGGGGAGGGTGAGATTCTGGGGAATCTCAGTAGGAAAACAAATACCACTATGCATGCAAGATAAGTATTTAATGCATGACATGCTTGCATCACAATATCTCATGTTCACATAATGATATATTCGCATGCTCAATGTTCACACAACATACTCATGGCCATAGTACAAATAGAAACAGAGCTTCAATCATACTCATACGTTTCACATAAACACGCAAGGCAATAACATGCATCAATACACAAATACAATTATCACTACATGCAGGAGAGGTAAGTTCCCTACTCTTTCCATGTAAGCTCCAGCTCCGGCTGCTCACGCTCAAGGAAATCATCAAATCCTATATTCAAAATCAAGGACATAGGATTAATCCCTTTTTCCAATTCCTTTACTTTTAGACACTCAAGTTGGTTATCATTATTGCCCTTTAAGTGCCCTCAAACACCTCAATACATAGCTCTAAAGGGGTGGAAGACTATCCCCAAAGATCCCCTTTTGAACACTCAAACTTGATATTTTCCACTGCCTCACTCGAGCACAGAAGCTCTCACTCGAGCACAAGTACGGACATCACTCGAGCACAAATGCTCTCACTCGAGCACAAGTACGGACAACACTCGAGCACAAGAGAAAGTGAGACAGAAAGCACATGCCCGAGAGCACCTCCAACACCTGAGGCACAAGCTCACTCGAGCACGCTGACCTCACTCGAGCACAAGACCAAATGTCTTGCTCGAGCACCCGCGAGCACAGCGCCGCGAGTGACAACCCGAGAGCACCACTGCTCTCGAGAAGCAGGATCACTCAAGCACACCACTCTCACCCGCGAGCACACCCGCGAGCATACACCTCTCACTCGCGAGCACACACGGCTCACTCGAGCAGATGCTCTCCACCCGCGAGTGAGAAGGCACACTTCTTGCACCTTGCCCGCGAGCATCCATCCGAGAGCAACCCTCTACTCTGGGCGTACACCTTCACTCGAGAATACCATGCTCACTCGAGCATGTTCTTCGCTCACTCGAGCACAAAGCGATGTGCTCGAGCAGAACCCATAGAAAACCCAGGCGCACTCGCAGCACAAAGGGAAAATTCACGCATCACTCGAGCAGGTTCTTCCTCACTCGAGCAACATTCATCCCTCACTCGAGCACACCCCTGTCTGCTCGAGTGAATCTATCAGATTCCAGAAAAACGCAGCAAAACATGCCACATTCCCTAACTCATGCCCAATTGATCCAAAGGGATCCAAAACCTCTACCAAAGCTACTCCCACACAAAATCACCCACTGAATTCAATGGAATCAACAGAATTACCCAATTCCCATTCCATTAACAAGCTTTGGCCTAGGGCATCATAATCACCCATTTTCCAAATCATTAACCTTACACATTTCAATCCCCAATCCATTCTATCTATTCAAAACTCATACCACTATACCATTTCCAATGCCATATCATGCCAAACTACCCATTACCCATATTTTCACAATTAGGGCAATAATTCCAGAAATTCCAAACATAATCATTTGGCATGAAACATAGATAGAAGGAGTGGTTTCACATACCTTATCAACATTCTCAAAGACACTCTTTGATTCTCCAAACTCCATATTTTCGTGATCTTCAAATCACCACCAATGGAGAAGCTACAACCACCAAATTGAAGCTCTCAACTCAATGATCAACATTTATGAAAAGGATTTGAGCAAAGGAAGCCATTTACTCACCTTTTCCCAAGCTTTTCTTCTTCCTCTTCATCCTTCAACCATGCGCACAAGAGAGAAGGAGAGAGAGCACGAGAGAGAGAGAAGAGAGGAGATGAAATGGAGAGAGAATATGAGAGAAAAGTGGCTTTTGTCACTTAGTGCCACATCCAAGGGCTCACCTCATGCCACTTGTCACCATCCCTCTTCACCTCACATGGGCTCACATGCATGCACATACACATGATTATGCCCCTTGCCCACTACAAAATCAATCTTAGCCATTGATCATTTTAATCATACATCTCATTTTCTCTTAGCTAGTAATTAATTTCTCTATTAATCACTAACTAATTCCCAACAATTTCACTATTTCAATTTCCACTAATTATGGCATATTAATTTATATTGCCATAAAACACATAATTATTCTCAATAATTATGATTAGTCCTTAGTCGAAAATCGGGATGTTACACCCAGGGCTGCCAAGACTTGCCCGGACCCCGAACAAGGTTGCCAACCCATGCAACCAAAAATCCGACTGTTGCAAATCCATGCCCGGAACCCCTAGAAAGTTGTATTGGGCCTAGAAAGGGGGGATGTAACAAAAAAATCGAAAATGTAACGAGTAGATTTCATTTTGGTACGGGGGTGAAGTTTTTGCATTACGCAGAATCTTGCCCGGGCATGTCCTGAGTAAGTCCTGAACCTGCCAGGACCAGTCCTGGACGTGCCAGAACCAGTCCTGGACGTGCCAGGACTTGCCCGGACCCTACCCAAGTGTGCCAAACCTTGTCCGGACCCTTTGCAAGCCTGCCAAACCTTGCTACCACCTTGCCAAGGGCTGCCAAGACTAGCCCGGACCCCGAACAATTCTACAGTCCTTGTGTTGAACCCCTTTTTTGTGTATCTGGAGAACGTGCGTGCTTGAGGACATCCGGTCCCTTTTTTAACCTGTAGAATTTTTTGGACTAGGGCCGGACGGTCTGTCCGACTTGCACGGCCCACGGCCTGATCAGTTGAACCGTACACGCGGTCCCATGAACCGACCGGTTTGACCGTCCCACGAGGCACCGGACTCGCGGAATATTGGAACACTGCAGGTTAATTGAAAACGCGGTACGGCCCACGGATTGGGATCCGGTTAGACCGATGGGCCGACCGGGCCGGCCTGACATCGAAACCCGCGCTGGGGCATGCAGGGCATGCATCCCGTGGATGATTTCTCATCGGTGGTAATATAGTTAATGATTGCGTCTCACCTATCGGGTTGGATCATACGAGCACTAATGCACCATATCCCTTCAGAACTCCGTAGTGAAGCGTACTTGGGCGAGAGTAGTACTAGGACGGGTAACCTCCTGGGAAGTCCTCTTGGTGAACCCCTTTTTTGCGTGTCCGGAGAATGTGCGTGTTTGAGGACATCCGGTCCCTTTTTTACCCTGTAGAATTTTACGAACCAGGGCCGGACAGGTCCATCCGACCTGCACGGCCTACGGCCTGATCAGTTGGACCGCACACACGGTCCCACAGACCGACCAGTTTGACCGTCCCACGAGGCGAGGGTGTGACAATAAAAGGCGCCTGGATAGAAGAGACTGAGACTCTAGGTGGGCCATTACGGTCGAGTACTTTGGATAGAAGAAATTGAGATTCCGGAGTGACCAGATGATGTGACATTGTGTTGATACCCAAAAGTCCCGGTTACCACTAGCGGAGTCACTGGTGGGTGTACGGGTGAGGGCGACACCATGAAAGTTGCTACAGAAGTAATATTGTGTTGATACCCAAAAGTCCCGGTTACCACTAGCGGAGTCACTGGTAGGTGTACGGGTGAGGGCGACACCATGAAAGTTGATACAGAAGGAAGTAATATTGTGTTGATACCCAAAAGTCCCGGTTACCACTAGCGGAGTCACTGGTGGGTGTACGGGTGAGGGCGACACCATGAAAGTTGATACAGAAGTAATATTTTGTTGATACCCAAAAGTCCTAGTTACCACTAGTGGAGTTACTGGTAGATGTACGGGTGAGGGTAAGGTTCTGAATGCGAATACAGCGGAAGAGTTTGTGTATACAGCTAAGGATGTTGTTTGATGTATTGAGGTTGTGGTGTTTTGGGGTTACTCCCGGAAGGGGTAACTAGATTGAGTTGAGCAGAGTGGTGGCTTATGTTGCCCAACTGCCGAGATCTATGATATGGCTCATGATTTAAAGCCGCCGGGTATTGTGGTTATGTGATCATAGAGTTTTGTGGCAATCGTGTGTGGAGGCGATTGCACTTGTTTGGAAATAGTGTGGTGATTGTGTTTGTGTGGCAATCGTGAAATGGGCCGATTGCAGTTTGTGGTAACTGGGTTGCATATATTGTGTAAGATTCTTTCGAGAATCTGAATTGTGGTGCACCAGTTGTCTGGGTGGTCTAGAGGGGACTATTCCAATGTGAAATGAATTGTGAAACAGAAGCTGTTGTGAAGAAGCATCTGTAGTTTGTGGATTAAGTGGTTCGACAAATTTCGAGGACGAAATTTATTGAACGGGGGGAGAAATGTAATACACCGAATTTTGAGACTTGAGGCTAGAGAATAAGCCTGAGATTAGTGGATTGCTAAGCCCCGGTTTAGCAAGATCCCAAATTGTGATTAAGGGCTAATGACTCCAAAAGTAAATGTCATTAGTGATAAATGAACTCTTTTGGAGAATCCGATGTGATTTGAGATTCGGATGTGATTCGTATGTATTATGCGTAGTGCCGAAACCCTGTATTTAAGTTCAATTATGGATTAACCTCTAAATTGACTTAAAATAGAGGGAGGGCGCATAATGTGGTGATATGGAAAGATATGAAGTGTTTGGTGGTGATCCAAGAGAGATTACCATAATCAGGGGCAAAACAGTAAAGTTACCGACCAATTGATCGGTTACCGAAGAGGAAACTCATTGGTAACTTCAAGATCAATGGTTAGGATTAAATTATGCAAGAGATCAAGAGGTGGAATCAAGTGTATGTGTGCGCATGTGAGCTTATGGAGGTGTGACAAGATCTTGACAAGGGTCACAATATGGACCCTTGGATCATGGTCAAAGGTTCCACACTCTTTCCTCTCTCTTTTCTCTATTAGGTCGGCCAAATATGCATTGAAAGGCCAAAAATCTGATTCTATCCTTCATCTTCATCTCTCTCTCTTCTCATCTCCATTTTCGCCAAGCAAGGAAGGAAAGACAAAGGAGAAAGCTCATGGTAAGTGCTCTATGTGACCTTTAATGTTCAAACACTCTTCATTAAAGTTGTTCATAGTGATGAGAGCTTCATCTCTATGGTTTTAGATTCTTGATTGGTGGTGTTTGATAGCTTGAGGAAAATTGGAAAGATGGAGAATCAAATAATTGGTTTGGGAAAGAGGAAGAGGTGAGTATTTGAAGCCTTTTGATCTAAGTTTTGTGAATTGTGGATGAGTTTAGTGAATTTCGAATTTTGCCCTGATTTTCTTGTGATTTTGGATTGGATGAATTGGGTTGTGTTTTATGTTGAAAATGGTGCCATGTTGTGGTATTTGGTCATTGGAATTGATTTGGGAACTTGAGATGGAAAGTTGTGCAATGTTGAGTTGAAATGTGATATTGTGTGACATGTTGCAATTCATTGTGAAACATGTCAATATAATGTGAATTTGGTTGTTTTGGTGTTTCCAATGGATTCCTTGTGAAATTTTGTGTGAGAATGATGTTTGATATGAAAATTGGACCATTGGAAGCCAATTGTGCAAATTTGGAATTCTGTCTTTTGAAGTTTTGTTCTGGGCAGTCTGGTGTTGTGGACGTTTTGAATGAACAAATGGTCTCTAAAAATTCTGAAACTTTCCATTCTTGAATTTCACATCTTAACCTTCAAAATGGACATATAAATTGTGTCATTTCGTTTTGTGAACTGGGATTTATGTTTGCCCAAAGTTTGAGGTCGAAACTGGGTTTGATTTTGGAGCAATGTTGGATTTTGTGTAAATCTGGATTTGTGTGGTGATTTCTGGTAATGAGCCATATTTTTCCTATGAAGAGGACTTAAAAATATTTCATTTGGCTTTGGGATCACCTCATTTCGATTTTTGTGGAATTAGTTATGAATTTCCTAAGTTGCCTTGGCTGCAGCAGAAAATCCTGGCTGCAGCGCAAAGGTTTCTGTGCACGTTTTGGCCGCAGCCAGAAATTCTGGGCTACAGCCAAAAACCTTCTGTGCGTGTTCTAGCTGTAGCCAGAGGATTCTTGGCTGCAGCCAACCCCCATTTTCAGCAATTTGTGATTTTAAAAGGTGATTTCCAACCTAGTACGTCCCAATCCTTTAAGCTTTCGTTGAGCTTATTTTAGCCACCTAAAGGGTGTGAATGGTAACCAACTTTAAGTGATATGAAAGTAAAGATTTGGAATAGAGAATAACCCTATGTCCTTGATTTGGTTATAGGGTTGGATATTCGCCCTGATCGTGAGCAGCCGGAGCTGGAGCTTACGTGGAAAGAACAAGTGTAGGGAACTTACCTCTCTTGCATGCTTTAATATTTGTGTTTGTGTATTGATGCATGTATTACTTTGCTGGATTATGTGAAACATGTATGAATGATTGTAGCTCTGTTTCTAGTTATGCTATGGCCATGAGTATGTTGTAGAAACATTGAGTACGCATATATGTTATTGTGTGAACATGAGTTATGTATTGCAAGCATGTCATGCATTAAACACATATCATACATGCATATAGGTATCTGTTTCCTACTGAGATTCTCTTGAATCTCACCCTCCCCTACCAACATTTTAGATAGGGTAGGTGGATCGAGGTTGGAGCAAGCAACCGAGGGCGGTGAAGACTCCTTCGAGTTGTCAATTTGGTAGTTGGTTATCATTATGGTTGGGATTATGTATATTTGGATATTGTACATGTTTCGAATGTATATTTGGTTAATTGGGATGAGTATTTGGATATGTATTTGAGATGACTTTGTGTAATCCCCATTGTGATAAGTTGTAAAGGGCGAATGTGCCCTATGAATCCTATGTAAAGGTATGAACCTGGCAGTTGCCAGGATTATATTGTGCACTCTGATTTATATATTGAATGTGATTATCCGCGTGAAGTGATTGTATTCGAAATGTGAATATGAGACTAGGTTAATTAGATTTCGAAAGTTATTTGTGAAAACCCTAACGTGAAGATGGGATTTTAAATAAGTTTTGTTTCTTATTGATCTCTATTTCATTTTAATTGCGTATTTCAGATATAATTAAGGAAGGGGGTTACACTTGAGGACATCCGGCCCTTTTTTTACCATCTAGAATTTTACGGACAGGGGCCGGACAGGTCCGTCTGACTTGCATGGCCCACGGCCTGATCAGTTGGACCGCACACGTGGTCCCACGGACCGACCGGTTTGACCGTCCAACAAGGCGCCGGACTTGCGGAATTTTGGAGCACTGCAGGTCAATTGAAAACGCGGTACGGCCCACAAATTGGGAACCGGTCTGACCAGTGGACCGTCCGGGCCAGCCTGACATCGAAACCCGCGCTGGGGCATGCGGGGCATGCAGCCCGTGGAGGATTTCTCATCGGTGGTAATATAGTTAATGATTGCGTCTCACCTATCGGGTTCAATCATACCAGCACTAATGCACAGTATCCCATCAGAACTCCACAGTGAAGCGTGCTGGGGCGAGAGTAGTACTAGGATGGGTGACCTCCTGGGAAGTCCTCGTGGTGAACCCCTTTTTTGCGTGTCTAGAGAACGTGCGTGCTTGAGGACATCTGGTCCCTTTTTTACCTTGTAGAATTTTACGGACAGGGGCCGGACAGATCTGTCCGACTTGCATAGGCCACGGCCTGATCAGTTGGACCCCACACGCGGTCCCATGGACCGACCGGTTGGACCATCCCACGAGGCGCCAGACTCGTTGAATTTTGGAACACTGCAGGTCGATTGAAAACGCGGTAGGGCCCACGGATTGGGAACCAGTCAGACCGGTGGACCGACCGGGCCGGCCTGACATCGAAACCCGGGCTGGGGCATGCGGGGCATGCAGCCAGTGGAGGATTTCTCATCGGTGGTATTATAGTTAATGATTACGTCTTACCTATCAGGTTGGATCATACCAGCACTAATGCACCGGATCCCATCAGAACTCCGCAGTGAAGCGTGCTTGGGCAAGAGTGGTAATAGGATGGGTGACCTCCTGGGAAGTCCTCGTGGTGAATCCCTTTATTGTGTGTCCGGAAAACGTGCGTGCTTGAGGACATCTAGTCCCTTTTTTACCCTGTAGAATTTTACGGACAGGGGCCGGATAGATCTGTCCGACTTGCACAGGCCACGACCTGATCAGTTGGACCGCACAAGTGATCCCACGGACCGACCGGTTGGATCGTCACATGAGGCACCGGACTCGCGGAATTTTGGAACATTGCAGGTCGATTGAAAATGCGGTACGGCCCACGGATTGGGAACCGGTCAGACTGGTGGACCGACCAGGCCGGCCTGACATCGAAACCCGTGCTGGGGCATGCGGGGCCTGCAGCCGTGGAGGATTTCTCATCGGTTGTAATAAAGTTAATGATTGCGTCTCACCTATCAGGTTCGATCATACCAGCACTAATGCACCGAATCCCATCAAAACTCCGCAGTGAAGCGTGCTTGGGCGAGAGTAGTACTAAGATGGGTGACCTCCTCAGAAGTCCTCGTGGTGAACCCCTTTTTTGCATGTTCGGAGAACGTGCGTGTTTAAGGACATTCGGTCCCTTTTTTACTGTGTAGAATTTTACGGACAGGGGCCGTACAGGTCTGTCTGACGTGCACGGCCCACGGCCTGATCAGTTGGACCGCACACACGGTCCCACGGAAGGAACGGTTGGACGGTCCCACGAGGCGCTGGACTCGCAGGATTTTGGAACACTGCAGGTCGATTGAAAACACGATACGGCCCACGGATTGGGATCCCGTCAGACCAGTGGACCGACCGGGCCGGCCTGACATCGAAACCCGAGCTGGGGCATATGGGGCCTGCAGCCCGTGGAGGATTTCTAATCGGTTGTAATATAGTTAATGATTGCGTCTCACCTATCGGGTTCGATCATACCAACACTAATGCACCTGATCCAATCAGAACTCCGCAGTGAAGCTTGCTTGGGCGAGAGTAGTACTAGGATGGGTGACCACCTAGGAAGTCCTTGTGTTGAACACCTTTTTTGCGTGTCCAGAGAACGTGCGTGCTTGTGGACATTCGCCCCTTTTTTAACTTGTAGAATTTTGCGGACCGGGGCCGGACAGGTCCGTCCGACTTGCCCGACCCACGCCCTGATCAGTTGGTCCGTACACGCTGTCCCACGGACCGACCGGTTGCACCGTCCCACGAGGCGCTGGACTCGCGGACTTTTGGAACACTGCAGGTCGATTGAAAATACGGTACGGTCCACGGATTGGGATCCGGTCCGTCTGGTGGACCGATCGGGCCGTCCGGTGGACCGACTGGGCCGTCCTGACATCAAAACCCACGCTGGGGCATGCGGGGCATGCACCCCGTGGAGGATTTCTCATTGGTGGTAATATAGTTAATGATTTCGTCTCACCTTTCAGGTTCGATCATACCAGCACTAATGAACTTTATCCCATCAGAACTCCGCAGTGAAGCGTGCTTTGGCGAGAGTAGTACTAGGATGGGTGACCTCTTAGGAAGTCCTCGTGGTGAACCCCTTTTTTGCGTGTCCGGAGAACGTGCGTGCTTGAGGACATCCCGTCCCTTTGTTACCCTGTCGAATTTTTCGGACAGGGGTCGGACAGGTCCGTCCGACGTGCACGGCCCACGGCCTGATCAGTTGGACCGCACACGCGGACCTACGGACCGACCGGCTGGACCTTCCCACGAGGCGCTGGACTCACGGAATTTTGGAACACTTCAGGTCGATTGAAAATGCGGAACATCCCACGGATTGGGAACCTGTCAGACTGGTGGACCGACCGGGCCGTCCTGACATCAAAACCCGCGCTGGGGCATACGGGGCCTGCATCCCGTGGAGGATTTCTCATCGGTTGTAATAAAGTTAATGATTGCATCTCACTTATCGGGTTCGATCATACCAGCACTAATGTATCGGATCCGATCAGAACTCCGCAGTGAAGCGTGCTTGGGCGAAAGTAGTACTAGGATGGGTGACCTCCTCGGCAGCCTCGTGGTGAACCCCCTTTTTGCGTGTCCGGAGAACGTGCGTGTTTAAGGACATCCGGTCCCTTTTTTACCCACGGCCTGACATCGAAACCCGCGCTGGGGCATGCGGGGCCTGCAGCCCGTGGAGGATTTCTCATACCATTACTAATGCTCGGGTTGGATCATACCAGCACTAATGCACTGGATCCCATCAGAACTCCACAGAGAAGTGTGCTTGGGCAAGAGTAGTATCAGGATGGGTGACCTCCTGGGAAGTCCTCGTGGTGAACCCTTGTTATGCGTGTCCGGAGAATGTGCGTGCTTGAGGACATCCGGTCCCTTTTTTACCTTGTAGAATTTTGCGGGTAGGGGCAGGACAGGTTCGTCCGACTTGCACAGGCCACGGCTTGATCAGTTGGATCGGACACGCGTTCCCACGGACCGACCAGTTGGACCGTCCCACGAGGCGCTGGACTTACGGAATTTTGGAACACTTTAGGTCGATTGAAAACACGGTACGTCCCATGGATTGGAAACCGGTCAGACCGGTGGACCGACCGGGCCGGCCTGACATCGAAACCCGCGCTGGGACATGCGGGGCCTGCAGCCCGTGGAGGATTTCTCATCGGTTGAAGTAAAGTTAATGATTGCGTCTCACCTATCGGGTTTGATCATACCAGCAATAATGCACCGGATCCCATCAGAACTCCGCAGTGAAGCGTTCTTGGGTGAGAGTGGTACTAGGATGGGTGACCTCCTCGGAAGCCTCGTGGTGAACCCCTTTTTTGGGTGTCCGGAGAACGTGCGTGTTTGAGGACATACGGTCCCTTTTTTACCCTGTAGAATTTTACGGACCGAGGCCGCACAAGTCCGTCCGACTTGCACGGCCCACGGCCTGATCAGTTAGACCGCACACATGGTCCCACGGACTGACCGGTTTGACCGTCCAACAAGGCGCCGGACTCACGGAATTTTGGAGCATTGCAGGTTAATTGAAAACACGGTACGACCCATGGATTGGGAACCTGTCACTAATGCACCGGATCCCATCAGAACTCTGCAGTGAAGCGTGCTGGGGCGAGACTAGTTTGTAACGAACAGATTTAATTTTAGTACGGGGGTGAAGTTTCTGCACTGCGCAGAACCTTGCCAGGGCAAGTCCTGAGGAAGTCCTGAACCAGCCAGGACCAGTCCTGGTATGCTAGAACCAGTCCTGGACGTGCCAGGACTTGCCCGGACCCTGCCCAAGTATGCCAAACCTCTCCCGGACCCTTTCCAAGGTTGCCAAACCTTGCCACCACCTTGCCCAAGGCTGACAAGACTTGCCCGGACCCCGAACAAGGTTGCCAACCCATGCCATCAAAAATCCGACTGCTGCGAATCAATGCCTGGACCCCCGAGAAAGTTGCACTGGCCCTAGAAAGGGGGATGCAACAAAAAAATCGAAAATGTAACGAGTAGATTTAATTTTGGTACGGGGGTGAAGTTTCTGCACTGCGCAGAACCTTGACAGGGCATGTCCTGAGGAAGTCCTGAACCAGCCAGGACCAGTCCTGGACATGCCAGGACTTGCCCGGACCCTGCCCAAGTGTGCCAAACCTCTCCCGGACCCTTTCCAAGGTTGCCAAACCTTGCCACCACCTTGCCCAAGGCTGACAAGACTTACCCGGACCCCGAACAAGGTTGCCAACCCATGCCATAAAAAATCCGACTGTTGCGAATCAATGCCTGGACCCCCGAGAAAGTTACATTGGCCCTAGAAAGGGGGGATGCAACAAAAAAATCGAAAATGTAACGAGTAGATTTCATTTTGGTACGGGGGTGAAGTTTTTACACTACGCAGAACCTTGCCTGGGCAAGTCCTGAGTAAGTCCTGAACCAGCCAGGACCAGTCCTGGACGTGCCAAGACTTGCCCGGACCCTGCCCAAGTGTGCTAAACCTTTCCCGGACCCTTTCCAAGGCTGGCAAACCTTTCCACCACCTTGCACAAGGCTGCCAAAACTTACCCGGACCCCGAACAAGGTTGCCAACCCATGCCGCCAAAAATCCGACTGTTGCAAATCCATGCCCGAACTCCCTAGAAAGTTGCATTTTGCCTAGAAAGGGGGGATGCAACAAAAAATCGAAAATGTAACGAGCAGATTTCATTTTGGTACGGGGGTGAAGTTTTTGCACTGTGCAGAACCTTGCCCGGGCAAGTCCTGAGTAAGTCCTGAACCAGCCAGGACCAGTCCTGGATGTGCCAGAACCAATCCTGGACGTGCCAGGACTTGCCCAGACCCTACCCAAGTGTGCCAAACCTTGCCCGGACCCTTTCCAAGGCTGCCAAACCTTGTCACCACCTTGCCCAAGGCTACCAAGACTTGCCCGGACCCCGAACAAGGTTGCCAACCCATGCCCCCAAAAATCCAACTGTTGCAAATCCTTGCCCGGACCCGCTAGAAAGTTGCATTGGGCCTAGAAAGGTGGGATCCAACAAAAAAATCGAAAATATAACGAGTAGATTTCATTTTGGTACGGGGGTGAAGTTTTTGCACTGCGCAGAACCTTGCTCGGGCAAGTCCTGAGTAAGTCCTGAACCAGCCAGGACCAGTCCTGGACGTGCCAGAACCAGTCCTAGACGTGCCCGTACTTGCGACGACCTTGCCCGAGGGTCTGTGATCCTTGCCCAACATTTTCCCGCACTTGCCACGACCTTGCCTAAGGGTCCACTTGCATCTGCTTGAGGAATGCGCGCAAGGGGGGCTCACCCCCTATATAGCAATCCGGGATATTTCAAGAGTTCTGCCAACGGGGGTCTTTTTTCATGAAACGACGCCACGCACGGAACTTGCCCGCACTTGCCACGACCTTGCCCGAGGTTGCCATGCCTTTCCTTGAACTTACCAACACTTTGCCCTGGCCTCGCCCGAGGTTTGCCAGGCTGTGCCCCAGCCTTGCCAATACTTGGGCAGGGTCGCGCGGACTTTTTTAACACGCTGCTCGCATTTCACCGAAACTCAGCCCACGCCTGGCCAAGTTTGCCAACACTTGCGCTCTTCCGGCCCAAGGCTACAGCTGCGTTGAAACCTCGAGGGTGGGTCGCGATAGGGGGGACCGAATTGGAGCGACTTGGGCTGAATCTCAGTGGATCATGGCAGCAAGGCCACTCTGCCACTTACAATACCCAGTAGCGTATTTAAGTCATCTGCAAAGGATTCTACCCGCCGCTAGGTGGGAATTTCTTCAGGGCGTCCCCTGCGACTCATCCACCGCAAGGGTCTCGCCAACGACACGTGCCTTTAGGGGCCGAGGCCCCTACTGCTGGTCGGTAAACGGACGGCGGGCGCACACGTCGCTTCTAGCC
>OY723410.1:56659451-56844451 GCA_963210345.1 Inga oerstediana | reverse complement strand
AATAATTGAACCCGCGACTTTGAGGGTGTTAATGTCAGTAAACAACTAGATGTTTCTTTAGGAAACACAAAAAAGTGTTTTTTTAACCATTTTTTCGTAAACGAGATAAAATATTTTTCACATTCTTACAATCACTCTTAAAAAGTTAAAACAAGTATGCATTACATCATAAAGCTTTTTGCATTGTTCATCTTTATATATATAGCCACACACTAGATTGTTTGCCTTAACATGTTGGTCACTACTTTCTCCTCTTCTATTGGTTGGTGGGTTATTGTTTTGGGAAAATGTCAGCTAGGTCCTAAGGTACAGAAAAAATGCCTAAAAACTCCCTATGACATGAATTCCCAATGGCCAATTACAAAAATAACTCCCACTGAAATAACAAAAGAAAACGCACAGAGGAGGAGGAGGGATGCACGATTTTGTGATCAAGCCATTAAGGAGAAGGAGAAAAATGCACGGACGAAGGGCGTAGGAGGTGCAACATTGAAGGGATACAAAGTGGCGTTAATGTGCTTGGGAATCTCGTCTTCTTCATCGTCCATGTACGGGTAGCAAGGTACAGAAGCGAACTGGAATTTTTTTTTTCTGTGTGAAAATTAGTTAGATTGAGATTGAAGGGTTGGTTAAAGATTGGATCTTGAGCTCAAAAATAGAGTAATTGGTAGGTGGAAGACAAGAAATGTAAAGAATTTGGTAGACAAATGAGCTTGATCATTGAAGTTAGGGTTTCACCCTGGGTGGGTTGTGTTTATGTTAGAATGCTTTGTTTTTATGGCATGGTAACAGAGGAGCTGATGTATTTAAAGTGAGAATGGTGAATGTAATTGGTATTCTTTGCTGGAAAAACGCTGAAATGAACACAAAAAATTGTTGTAAATTTGTGTATATGAAGTTATAAATATTGCTGTGGAAGTTGTTAATATATACCAAACTTGTGCTCTGTTTTTGAGGAAACAAACAGAGGTTTGGCCTTGTTTTTAGTGTGTTTGGTGTTATTAGAAAAAGCACATGTGCAGGAATAAAATGTGTAGTTAACACGTGTTGTAAATTTGTGCAGATGCAGTTGTAAATATTGCTGTGGAAGTTGTTAATACGAAGTTTGTCCCTGTGCTCTATTTTTGGAGAAGCAAACAGAGGTGTGAGTGTGGTTTGTGTTATTAGAAAATGCTGAAATGATAAAAAAAAGTGTTGTTAACGTGTTGTAAATTTGTGCATATGTAGTTGTAAATATTGTTATGGAAGTTGTTAATACGAAGTTTATCCCTGTGCTCTGTTTTTGGGGAAGCAAACAGAGGTGTAAGTGTGGTTTGTGTTATTAGAAGAAGCTGATATGATGAAAAAAAAGTGTTGTTAATCTGTTGTAAATTTGTGCAGATACAGTTGTAAATATTGCTGTGGAAGTTGTTAATACGAAGTTTGTCCCTGTGCTCTATTTTTGGGGAAGCAAACAGAGGTGTGAGTGTGGTTTGTGTTATTAGAAAATGCTGATATGATGAAAAAAAGTGTTGTTAATGTGTTGTAAATTTGTGCAGATACAGTTGTAAATATTGCTGTGGAAGTTGTTAATACGAAGTTTGTCCCTGTGCTCTATTTTTGGGAAAGCAAACAGAGGTGTGAGTGTGGTTTGTGTTATTAGAAAATGATGATATGATGAAAAAAAGTGTTGTTAACATGTTGTAAATTTGTGTAGATATAGTTGTAAATATTGCTATGGAAGTTATTAATACATACAGAACCTGTGCTATATTTTTAGGGAAGCAAACAGAGGGAATGCTCTATTTTTGGGGAAGCAAATAGAGATGTGATGTCCATTCTCACTGGCAACCAACAAATGAAGAGGAAGAAAGACGTGTAGCATTTTAGATGTTATTTTGTAGTATAGGCTAGTTGTTGTGTACATTGACAACACATTATGTATATGTTTACAACATGTTTTTTGGTGGTTTAATCAGGTTGTTTGACAGGTGAAAGGGCCAACGTATTTAGACAACAAGGTCCCCAAATCGGTTTTTTTTTTGTTTTTATGGTTTACCAGTGGATATGCATGTTTTCACAACAGTTGATGTCATTTTAACAATTGTTTGATGTTTTTATGTTTTCATAAAGGTCATTGGATGTGTGCTTGTCCCACCAACTCTCAAAATCTCAAATAGCGTTTACAATATATTCAGTTACTTTTACAACATGTACACAACATGGTATGCTGTCATTGTTCACAACGTGGTATGCTATATTTACAACATCATAAGTCATATTAACAACGTATTCAGTTACATTTATATCATGTAAAAGGAATGCGTGCTTGTGTAATGTTTACAACACATGCTGCTACGTTTACAACACGTTAAGTTATTTTTACAAGTCTTTAAGCTAATTTTACAACTATTTTCACCAGTGACACCAGGGCAGTAGCTTGTGCAAGAAGCTACAACATACACACCACTTTTTTGGCACTTCTCTCATCGTTTACAACATGTTATGCTATATGTACAATATCATAAGTCATATTAACAACGTATTAAGTTACATTTACAACATATAAGAAAAAAAGCGAGCTTGTGCAATGTTTACAACATATTCTGCTACGTTTACAACACTTAAAGTTATTTTAACAAGTCTTTAAGCTATATTTACAACTACTTCCAGCTGTTGCATCAGGGTAGTAGCTTGTGCAAGAAGCTACAACATACACACCACTTTTTTGGCACTTCTCTCATTGTTTACAACATACATAACACTTTGGTGGCACTTCTATGATTGTTGACAATATGTTATGCTATATTTACACATATGTTGTGCCTTCGTTTACGCATCTTGTTCTTACTAAACCACCAACATATTGCATTTTATCTTCTTCACCATTTAAAAACTCCCTCCACTTGAAAGAAACAAAATAGATTCTTCCCTTAACAACTTCCCATCTTTTATGTCAATCTGCAACACAAACTTCATATTAACAACTTCCAAAGCAATATTTACAACTTCATATGCACATATTAACAACATGTTAACTACACTTTTTTTTCCTACACATGTGTTTTTTCTAATAACACAAAACACACTAACATTCAATCATACCCAATTAAAACAAGGCCAAACCTCTGTTTGCTTCCCCAAAATTAGAGCACAACTACGGTACGTATTAATAACTTCCACAGTAATATTTACAACTTCATATGCACATATTAACAACGCGTTAACTACACGTTTTATTCCTACACATGTGCTTTTTCTAATAACACCAAACACACTAAAAACAAGGCCAAACCTCTGTTTGCTTCTCCCAAAAACAGAGCACAGCTACGGTACGTATTAACAACTTACATAGCAATATTTACAACTTCATATGCACATATTAACAACACGTTAACTACACGTTTTATTCCTACACATGTGCTTTTTCTAATAACACCAAACACACTAAAAACAAGGCCAAACCTCTGTTTGCTTCCCCAAAAACATAGCACAGCTACGGTACGTATTAACAACTTCCACAGTAATATTTACAACTTCATATGCACATATTAACAACACGTTAACTACACGTTTTATTCCTACACATGTGCTTTTTCTAATAACACCAAACACACTAAAAACAAGGCCAAACCTCTGTTTGCTTCCCCAAAAACATAGCACAGCTACGGTACGTATTAACAACTTCCACAGTAATATTTACAACTTCATATGCACATATTAACAACACGTTAACTACACGTTTTATTCCTACACATGTGCTTTTTCTAATAACACCAAACACACTTAAAACAAGGTCAAATCTTTGTTTGCTTCCCCAAAAACATAGCACAGCTATGATACGTATTAACAACTTCCACAGTAATATTTACAACTTCATATGCACAAATTTACAACAATATTTTGTGTTCAATTCAACATTTTTCCAGCAAAGAATACCAATTACATTCACCATTCTCACTTTAAACACAGCAGCTCCTTTGTTACCATGCCACAAAAACAGAGCACTATAACATAAACACAATCCACCCAAGGTGAAACCCCAACTTCAATGATCAAGCTCATTTGTCTACCAAATTCTTAGCATTTCTTGTCTATCACCTACCACTTACTCCATTTTTTAGCCTAAGATCCAACCTTTCACCAACCCCTCAATCTCAATCTAACCAACTTTCACACAGAAAAAAAACAAAATTTTCCAGTTCGCTTCTGTACGTTGTTACTCGTACCTGGACGATGATGAAGACGATGATGAAGACGTTGCACCACCTACGCCCTTCGTCCATGTATTTTTCTCTTTTTCCTTAATGCCTTGATCACAAAAACGTGCGTCCCTCCTCTCCTCTGTACGTTTTCTTTTGTTATTTGAGTGGGGGTTATTTTTGTAATTGCTCATAGGGAATTCATGTCAGAAAAGTCCCTAGGGACTTTTCTGACCTTTGACTTTTCAAAGGGAGTTTTTTAAGATTATTTGTGTACCTTGGGACCTAACTGACATTTTCCCTATTTTTTCCCCCTAAATATAACATCTTTATTCACTTTATTTTTCAAATTTATAATTTCTTTTTATAAAACTAGCTATCCCCTATAGATTACATATGTTAAATAGGTTTTCATCAAAGCTAGTTTTCAATGCGAATGGCTCAATGGGGTAATTTAGATAAAGCAATGCCTCTTTTACAATTACTTTTTTTAATCTTTACAAATTAGTTATCTAGGTTATATACTTATAATGGACAGGATAGGTTTTAAGTGTGTTGTAATTTTTTTTTTGACTTCTTTCACAAAATCCAACACAAGGATTTATCACAATTTTTTTTGCAACGAAAATTTACAGTGAAAAATTTTCTGTCACAAATTTTCTATTTTGTTAGTTCTGTATTTTGTAAATAACTTCTAATAAGTTTATGTATGAATATTGGTGTTGAATGTTGATGGGAAGAACTTCTTACATATTTTGTTACAATATTTATAACGTGTATAAAATGAATTATGTATTAATTATAAATCCACAATTTTTTATAATAATATTTTCTTATTTTAAATATGGAACAAGATATACTAGAATGAGACAAGAAAAATAAAATAAAATTCACAGCTTGTCCCCTCCATTCCCCAATCTGCTCTGATCTGAAAAGTTCACCAACATAAGGAAACAAATAGAAAGAACAAGAAGAAGAATTACACCCAAAAAAAAAAAGCAAAGAAGGAACAAGAATAATAATATTTTATTTCCCAAAAACACAAACTTATCAATTTCATGCATGTTGGGCGTAAAAAAAGAGAGTGAGTGTATAACTTAGCTGTAAATTCAAACAAAAAAAACTTGGCAGTAAATTATATCAAATTCCTTTTTTTTTTTTGTTATTTATGCATTAAAATTTAGAAACTCTTTGACTTGTTAGGAGTATTTTTATCTATAATATTATTTTCTTTTAAACTCATTCTCAAAACTAAGGTCTAGCTTTATATGTCATTACATGCCTTTTAACATTCTCAAGTGTCATTTCCCTATTGAAAAAGGAAAAGCAAATAAAAGCTTTTCATCTTTCAAGAAATAAACAAACATGCTAATTAACGCGACTTAAAATTATGATAATTAGAGTTTTATCTTTTTTCTAGAAGTTAAAGTGGAAAACACACTGCAGAAAGAGCCCTTGACATTGAATGGTAGCAAAAAATGGAGTAGTAAAAGGCGATGGGCTCTGACACGAGAACAGATTGAGATTCTGGAGAGTTTATTCGAGAAAGGCGGCATATTTCATCCAAACAAGCAGAAGATCATGGAGATTACAGTGGTATTGAGCAGGCATGGCCAGGTTTCAAAACCAGCGTGCTTAGCTAAAGAGGAAGATGCAGAGCAATGTTGAAGGACTTGATGATCATAATAATCAAATGATGATAAAGATGCTTCAAGTTGATCAGTTGGTATCAACTAGTACATGTTATTACAACAACAACAACAACAATAATCAAGTTGAGTCCAATTCTTAGGTCAATAATTATGTGAGATTTTAGGGGGTGGGTGAGTGATTTCTTTTGCTTTAACCATTCTTTCTATTTCAGAGATTTATTTCATTTTCTTATTAGATGACAGTCTAACATTTAAACTTTCATGGTGATATTTGCTATTAATGTCAACACTCGTTTCCATTTCGATAATCGAAGAATAATAAAAATAAGATTTCGTGGGCATACAGAAAAATACAAGTATACTGATAAAAGTATTCATTTACAATCCTAACATCATTCGTCAATTAAATACAGAAAAATAGCGGAAATTCTAATGTTTACAGGATTCCCCAAAATATCTAAAGCATAAACTAATTATAACCACCATCTTCAACCTCGCCTCAAGACACATGCAAGTCACTTCTCCATATCTGTACCTTTGCCTTTTGTCCCATTGGCACCCACTGAGATGTTTATTTTAAAAATAGGGTGAGATTCCGAAGATTCCCTGTAGAAACATACTATCGTTCATAGAAAATGCGAAAAGTAAATATGACATGCGCCAAGGTATGCACTAATTAATGAACAATATAAACACATCATCGTCATGTATAAATAAGTAGGGCACAATCCCACAATTTACACCGGTTGGACTTCAGCCAACTCCCAATGTAAGTGCACCCCGGCACTAAATGCCCCTCTCTAAGCAAACCATGTTGATTAATAAAACGCATTTACAAACATTGGCATCCACACAAGCATATAACTATGACATGATATCTGAAGGATAATGTTCCTACCTCAAAGCTCTTTTAACCCCTTTTTAGTGTGCCTCGTAAAACGTGTCGTGTCCGGCCTTCGACTCTGTCCTAAAATATTAAATGGACAAGAAATAGGTCATAACCTCTCCAAGTATCATTTTAGACTCTTTCATAGTATTTCTTGTAGTTATATTAGTATATACTAAAAATTTACCAAAATGCCCCCGGGACCCTGACTCGGCCTTGCCGTATCCGGCTCGATGGTACGTTTTCCCAAAATTTTGACTAGGGCTATCCTGATATATTTTCACCTAAGGAATCCATTTTTGAGCTCAGAATCACTAAATTCAGTGTCAAATTATGAAAATACCCTTGACAACCCCAGTTTAGGGATTTTAGTGGTGTTTTCATAACTATGTTTTTTTGGCTTTTTCCGAAAAAGTGACCAACCATAATTCCACCTATTTTTACCCACTGAATCCAATGGAACTATCTATTTCATGAAAATCCAGTTCCTACCCCCTGTTTTGACCTTGGCCGAAACTTTGCCAAAAAAAATGGAACATGGAGTTTTGTGTTTTAGCTTCCAAAACTTGTATTTTTCCACTTCTAATCCTTCATTAACTCATTTAAACAAATATTAACCATAATTCAAAGAAATTTGGATAGCATAACCCTTAGGGTTAGGGCTTTTCCAAATTCACAACTTGACCAAAAATCACCAAAACCAACAACAATCACCAACAACAACTTCATACTAGTATAGATTTGAGTTTGGTGTAGCTACCTCTTGAGTTCTTGGATTTCCTCTCTCTAGGCTTCCTCCTGCTCTCTCCTTAAGCTCAAGATTTGCTTGCTAAACAACAGGTTTTCATGGAGAAGAAGAGTTTAGAGAAGAGGCTACACAAGTTTGGAAGACAAATCTTAAGAAATCCCAATCTTACCTTGATCTTTCTCTTCCTCTTGGCTCCTCCTTTTTTCTAGATTTTCTTCAAGCTCCCTCTCTCTCCCTCTCTCTCTATTGGTGTGTTAAAAAAATGAGAAGGAAAGAAAGATGTCCAAGAACTTTAAAATATCCTACCATTTTCCTTAATTAAGTTATTACAAAAATCCTATTTATGACACTACATGTACTTGGCTCAATTTTATGACACTTTCTCTTTCTCTTCTTGAGTGTCTAGGCATGAGAAATGACAAAGAAAGATGAAGAGAGAGTTTCTAAAATATCTCTTATTTTTCCTTAATTACTAAATTCTTCAAAAATCCCTCATATGATGACACTTGAGGACACTTGTACGAACTCTTATCTCCTTCATATCACAACGCATACCTCCTTTATATCATAACATACTTACTCCATTAAGCTCCCCATTGGTTTTGAACTAACTTCCTCCCTCTTGCTTTAACTAACCAAGTTTTCTTTTCTCCAACTAAATCCAAACTTGCCCTCAACTAGGCACTCAATTAGTGAATTGAGTTTACTCCATGTCATTCCTATCATGCACTCAACCATGCCTTCATATAGTGTACACTCAACCTTGCATACATGTAGTGTACCATTATCATCTTTGACCATAATTACCATGTCCATGTAGCATTTTCATCATGACTATGTTCATGTAGTAATTAGACATGTGCTATTGGAAATCAATTATAATTTAATCCCTTCCTCATATGATCATGACATTTGGCATCTTTAATTTCATTAATCAATTTCTAACACATTTTAGTTTCAATTTTTGGAATAATGTCAATTCTGATAGATTTTCTGTCATAATTTTGAAAAATCATAATTAATTTTGTAGACATCATTTCATAGCAATTCTAAAGGCTCTAGAACTCTTATTGAGTCTAGTTTCAAGAAAAAATATGGTCTTTAGCCAATTGGAAGCATATCAATACCAAATTTCATTTCTTTTACCGTTGCTCTTGAGACTTTCCAGATTTTCTGGACTAAATTCAAAAATTCATATGTTTTTATACATAGCTTCAATTAATTCATATGGCCTATCAAATTAAAGCTTAGGATGTATATTTTCATCCTATAAAATTTCATAATTTTTGATCATCAATTGTTCTTCCAAAACCACATGACAATCCCATAGCCTCGCAGAGGATAACTGAAAACACTACTCAACTTGCAATTTTCAATATTTAATTCCTTTAGCCTTAAATATATAAAATAATCACAATATACTCTTGGTGAATAAAATTTGGGGTGTTACAATTAACTCGTGCATTTTGATATAAAATTGGGGTTTTGTTGTATAGCCTGAAAAATGACTGATATTATTTATGATTTATATAATAATATGACTAGTTAGAATGTTTATATTCCATATATCAAGTTGTGCATTTCTTAGCATTAATGTCAAGCAAAGTAGGGAGGGAAAACAACAAAATACTGGAATAATACTTGTGGTTCCTGAATAACAAGTTATCTAATTTTTAAAATGAAAATAAATATAGGCCACATGCGGCTAACTGAATAACAATGGTACGATGCAAGTTGAAGTAAGATATTTAAATGCTTCCAATATCACAAAAATGAATAAATAAATTATTTTTTTTATTTTTTAAAAAATTGTAAATTAGGTTGAATGTAATTTTACAATGATATGAAATATCTCAAGAAATCGTTTGGACAATATGCTTAATGATATCCCATCTCTACGGTAGCTCTACTAGTAATATTAACAAATTAACTAAAGCTCATTTCTTTCTTTCTTTATTTTTTAATTAAAACTATGATGTAATCTAACTTCATTATGTATTTGTCAAGAAAAAACCACAATTATTAATCTATCCTATAAGGGAAATTTTTCATCAATAGAGAACCCTTTTATAATTAATTTATATTTATAGGAGATGGTGAATAGTACTGGGAATTTGGGTTAGCAGGTAAGTTGCGGGTTAGCCCGTCACGGGCCCGACGCCTGTCTCTTTTTTTTTAAAATTCTCACTCCCTTTCTCTTTCACCCACTCACATTACACTTCTTTTTTTATTTTATACATTTGTGTTAGGAAGCCAATTTTATTCTTACTTTCCTTTTTTTTCATCTACTCACATAACCAAAACATATAAACACATCTCTTTTAAATTTAATAATCATAGAATAAATAAATATAATATAAAAATAAAAGTGTCAAATAAAAAGTATGAGAAATTAATTAAACACAGCATCAAAAGAAAGACAATAAAGGTATTTAAATTTATTTTATTAAAAAAACAAAAAGCGGGCCAGCCCACTTTAGCCCGCCAGCCCGACGGCGCAAGCTGGTTCTTCCTGAATGCCCTCTGTCTCATCCACTTTACTGCACACCATTTTTCCCCAGAAAGTACCTCACATGCTCCATGAAGGCTTTTCGGATCTGATTCTCCATTTAGTCCCTGAAGTAACACACCAAAACATTTAAAAAATGTTATTTATTTTCACTCATGAGATTTACATAAGTTGAGAACATACATGCTATAACAACAACAACAAAGTCTTATTCTATTAGGTGAGATCGGCTATATAGATTGAATAACACCATTGTGTGCTATTAACAACCAAATATTTGGATAGATTGTTAACCAAAAGATTTCACCCAATAACTTCATCAAGTGTTTTCTCTTATCCTCCTCTATCCCATTGAAAAGGACTCCATATTGCTTATTCAACCAAGTGGAGAACATACATACATTTTTCTTAAATTATAGTCTAACTGTACTTGGTACAACTTTAATGCATGACACAAAATTCCCTTGAACTATTACAAAAATGAACATATCATACTAACTTATTTAACTAATTTGAGTAGATTAAGAAAATGAGATAAGGTTGTAAATTATAACAAATGTAATGTAATGTAATGTGATCTTCCTAAAATAATCCTGTATGACATTAGATTATACTCCCCTTGTCCCTTATTACAATAGCAACATAGCCTTGGTCAACTACATGGATCAAACGACGCCATTGAGCTTGGCCAAAAACCAAATATCATGATAAATTGTTTGATTAGGAGATATCGCTCAATAATCTTATTAAGCGTTCTCTTTGGTCTTCATTGATCCATGTTCATAAAGATCCGACAAAGTTTTACATTGGTTGTCAAGGGCCTAACACAACCCTTCTCCTTTATCTAGGCTTGAGGCCGGCTATAATACATAGGCGGAGTTCCCCTATCCCTTATTATAAGCTTTAAATAAACTATTTACATTAATCAATAAAAAAATTAAAATTAGTTAAAGGCAACAAATATGTATTATTTTTCCAACTATTCATAAAGACTAAAGAGGATAAGTGAGAGAGAATAAATGTAATAAATACAATCAATAAGGGTTGAAGTTGGGAAAACAAGATAAATACTTAGACAAATATAAAATGAAGCTTATATTTTGGGATACATTTATTCACAAATTTGAAGCTTAATAATTAGGGAAGGAGGAAGTATATCATTTATTAGATAAATTAATTTGGAAGAAAAATGATAAATAAAGGAGACAAAATAGATTGAAATCTTATATTTAGGATAAAATCCAACTCCCTAACTAGCTCTTATATTAAAGACCACAGGGAGTATCATTTAAAATTAGCATACAAAACTCATATGATTGTTAATCATTATGTAATGTCTTATATAATACTCCCTCCAGTCCTTAATATAAGGACATATTAACAACTTTACATAGATATAGGAATTCGGTTAAAAATAGTTCATGCTTTTCAACTAGCAAAATTATCCCCAATGAAGTTCATCAATTAGAAGATGCTATTTAATGAGCTATGAGATTGTTTAATTAGTTAATGAATATCAAAGCAATGGGCATTTTAGAGGAAGGGATATCACTGCTTTGGACAAAAGGGTTTTATATTAAGGACCATGAGAAAGGTCCTTATAAGAAGGACTAGAGGGAGTAAAATCAAGAGCAAATCACATTATTTATAATCAGGAAAAGTGGAACTCATTTATCAGAATTGCACAGAAAAATGTGCCTAGTTGCTCTTATATAAAAGCAAAAATGAATACTAACCATACTCCAAAAAAGTACTGCATTTCCTTCAATAGGTTTTACAGAGAGCCCTTTAACAATTTTCCCACCACTGTTACACTCACCCGAACCACCCTACAATGCATTTATGTATATTAATAACAGCCAGAGGATCTCCTAACAAGAGATTCCAATCAATATTTTAGGCACTGCAAGCAAATTACAGCAGTTATCTTACTAGATCACTGTATGTTTCAAGTAAAAGGTGGAGCTATATAAAATACTAATAACGATAACAATAATATGAGTGTCATCTCTATATCTATGTTTCATCCAACATTTAACTACAAGTCTCCTTATAAAGTTAGGAGAGTTATAGTGCTTAGAATAGAAACTGATAAACACACACACCATTATTTGTTTTAAATCAAACATAACTCATTATCTTAGATAGAAAGGAACCTATATTTGTGACACTATAGAGATGATCTACACATCTGCTTCATATCTGTCATCTAATAATGAGGTAAAATAATCTAAATGGTAGACTTTAGGAAGCAAGAAGTTTACTGCTGGGAAATATGTTTCACCACCCTCAACATTGTCACTTAGATACATAAGCATTGTCGCTATTCGCTGCCCACTGATAACGCTCAGGTGTCTAAGTATAGGAACTCTCTTCTCACCTCTCTCTCAATAAGAATCTCACTGATCAAGAGTTAGAAGCCCAGGAGAATCTCCACATATAAGAAATAATGTTTATTCACTCATATCTTAGTATTGAAAATAACTAAGATATTTATAGGAAAAAGCATTACAATTGAAATAACAGACGCTGCCTAAGAATTAGGGAATTCAAATGTAAAACAGACTCTTAGGGTTCACAAGAGGTTTGTGATCCCGTTTATTTACTAACAAACTTTCAAATTCAAAATTCAAATTGAAAACAAACTTTCAAATGCAAAATTCAAGAATTAAATAATAAAATAAAAATCAGTGAATACTAATTTTTATTTTTACGCCTTTGATAAGTCATGCGATATCTATCATCACTCCCCCCTTTGAAAGCCACCTTGTCCTCAAGGTGGAAGTCAGGATATTGTTGCTGTAGGAGGTCATAGTCTTCCCAGCTTGCTTCTTCTTGTGGTTGAGCTTTCCATTGGATAAGAAGCTCTAAATAAGGTCCCTTCCAACGATGAGCTAACACTTGTTCAGGTTCTAGCAGTAATTCAAAATCTGCTATAATGGGCAGTTCAGCCATAGGATCGGAAGGTTGCACCCCGTGTGCCGGCCTTAATTGGGAAACATAGAAGACGGGATGGATTCGTGAAGTAGGAGGTAAATCTAATTAATAAGCCACAGAACCAACCCTCCGTTTAACCATGTAAGGACCAAAGAACCGGGGGGAAAGTTTGTTGTACTTTCGCCTTGCAAGTGAGTGTTGGCGGAATGGCTGGATGCGTAAGAAGACCGCATCCCCGACATCATAGGTAATTTCCCGGCGGTGCTGGTCGGCATAAGTCTTCATTCGATCCTGAGTCTTCTTAAGATTATCCTTTAAAAGTCGGAGCATGTCATCTCTTGTTTCTAACTCTTCGGCAAGTGCTGCAATTTGGGTTTCACCCTTGACAAATGGATGAAGGAGAGGAGGGTCTCTTCCATACACAACCTTGAAAGGGGTGGTGTTGGTTGATGTATGAAAACTAGTATTAAAAGAATATTCTGCCCAACATAAAAATTTACTCCAAGTACGTGATTGTTCATGAGCAAAACACCGTAAATAAGCCTCTAAGGAGCGATTGACAACCTCTGTTTGGCCGTCCGTTTGTGGATGATATGAAGTGCTCATCCTCAAACGAGTTTGGCTTAACTTAAACAGTTCTTGCCAAAATGCACTTAAGAAAAGAGGGTCCCTGTCTGAAATAATTGATCTAGGCATACCATGCAACCTCACAATTTCCTCACAGAAACGCGTAGCTACTGATTTAGCAGTGTATGGGTGACAAAATGGAATAAAGTGACAATACTTGCTTAATCTGTCCACTACAACCAAGATGGTGTCATAGTTTCCTGATTTAGGTAACCCAACAATAAAGTCAAGTGAAATGTCTTCCCAAATTTGTTCTGGAGCAGGTATTGGTTGCAATAAACCAGCAGGAGATAAAGACTCATACTTATTTGTTTGACAAATATGGCACTGTTGAATAAAAATTTTCACATCAGATTTCATGTGGGGCCAAAAAAAAGTACCTGAGAGTCGTTTCAATGTTTTCAAATACCCGCCATGTTCTCCAGAAGGTGTCAAATGGGACTCCTCAATAAATTTGGCTCGCAAGGAAGAGCATTCAGGTATAACCAAGCGCCCATGGTAATATAATTTCTGATTTGCAAATAAGTACCCAGGTTTAGAATCAGGATCTGCTGTGATGGCAGCAACGATAGGTGCTGTGAACTTATCCAGCAGCAGTGCCTCCTCAAATCCCAGAAAATCCAATGGTAGTTGCATAACCAAATGAAAAAAATCAGCATGTTGAGGCCTTCTAGACAGTGCATCAGCTCCTAAATTGTCCCGACCAGCTTTGTATATAATGCTGAAGTCAAATGGCAGAAGTTTAAGTACCAAACATTGCTGATTATTTGTGAGAACTCGCTGGTCAAAGAGGTGTTTGAGGCTGTGGTGGTCGGTTCTCACTAGAAAATGACGCCCTAAGAGATAGTGATGCCATTTTTGGAGTGCTAACACTACTGCTAACAACTCGCGGTCGTATGCAGACTTGTATCTGCTGGAAAAAGAAAATCCCTTGCTGTAGAAGGCCACCGGATGTTCCTACTGCAGTAAAATAGCACCAACTCCCTCCATAGAAGCATCACACTCAACAATAAACTCAGAATTGAAATTAGGTAGCTTGAGAACAGGTGCAGAAATTAATGCTACCTTAAGTCTATCAAATGCCTTTTGGGCAACCGAAGACCACTTAAAAGCATTCTTTTTTGTGAGATCAGTTAGAGGTCTAGCAATCATACCGTAATTTTTCACAAAACGCCGATAATAGCCGGTGAGTCCCAAGAAACCACGTAGCTCAGTGACATTAGAAGGTACTGGCCAGTCCCTCACAGCCTCAATCTTCTCAAAATCAGTTTCTACTCCCTGGGCTGAAATCCTATGACCCAGGAAAGACAAACGAGACCTCCCAAATTTACATTTCTTGAAGTTAGCGAAATAGGAATGCTGCTGCAGAGTTTGAAAGACCGTGCGTAAGTGGAATTCATGCTGTTGAGGTGATGAGCTATATACCAGGATGTCATCGAAGAAGACAAGCACGAATCTCCTCAAGTATGGCCTAAAGAGGTCATTCATGGCTGCTTGAAATGTGGCTGGAGCATTAGTAAGGCTAAATGGCATTACAATATATTCATAATGACCACTATGAGTTTGAAACGCTGTTTTGGGGATGTCTTCAGTTACTACTCGAATCTGGTGGTACCCCGAACGAAGGTCAATTTTTGAGAAATAAGCAGCACCATGCAACTCATCCAAGAGCTCATCAATGTTGGGAATGGGGTATTTGTCGGGTATTGTAATTTTGTTGAGAGCCCGGTAATCCACACACAATCGCCAAGAGTTATCTTTCTTTTTCACCAATAAAACAGGGCTAGCAAATGGGCTTGAACTAGTCCGAATGAACCCCTTTTTGAGGAGTTCATCTACCTGGCGTTCAATTTCATTTTTTTGGAAGTATGGGTATCTGTAAGGTCTTGTGTTAGGAGGGGTGGCATTTGGCAGTAAGGTTATGGCATGATTATGTTCACGGGTAGGTGGCAAGGTTATGGGTTCATCAAAAATTGAGAAGAATTCAGTAAGGAGGTCGTCTAACACCAATGGCCCAGTATGACCAGAACCCAATTTCAAATCAGAAAACATCATGGATTTAAATTCTGCACCATGTTCAACTCGTGGTATTCCTTGGAGTTTGTAACGCTTACCTTTAACCCAAAATATGAGGAACATCTCATTCCAGTTTGCTTGAATGGTGTTGAGTGAAGCGAGCCACTTGATGCCAAGGACTAAATCGGTACTGGCTAGGGAGAAAGGATAAAAATCCTGCTTAATGGTTAAGCCAGGTAGTCGAACTTCAACGTTTCTGCAGATTTGGTTGCACCGAATGAAGGTCCCATCCCCAATTTGGACTGCAAAGGTGGGCACCGAACATGTGGGCAGCCTAAGTTCTCTCACCAGTATGTCAGATATGAAGTTGTGTGTTGAGCCGCTATCAACCAACAATATCACTTCCTTAGAAACGATCGTCCCACTGAGTTTCATAGTTGCCGCCGATGGTTGCCCAAGAATAGCATTAAACAATACCTCAGCCTCTTCGGGTACTTCTGGTTCAATTTCGGTGATGGTTCCGAGTGGCTCTGCGATCGGTTCACCATGTTCGTCGATTTTGAGCAGTGAAAACGTCCCTGAGCAACGATGTCCGGGCCGAAACGGATCCCCACAGCGATAGCAGAGACCTTTGTCTCGCCGGCGTTGGCGTTCGGAATCGGTCGTGTAACCTCTAGGTGTGGCCGAACTATTCGCCGAAGACGCAACGGATGGCACGGACTTGGTGAAGCTTGGAGTTTGGGAGAAGCTGGGTCAGGTGTCGTGGGATAGGGAATTGGAATTGTAGGAGAAGGCGGGTCGGGCTGGGTTGTGACTTGGGTAGGATGAATATGGGCTGGATTTGTTTTAGGCTTGTGTGTAGTTAGGTTTAAGTCCACCTAAGGGTATTAATTTTCCTTCATATTCTAGGGCTAGGCTGGTAGCTCTAAACACTGTCCGGGGTTTGTGGATGCGAACATCAGCCTTCAGTTCCTCCTTCAGTCCATTCAAGAATACTCCTAGTAAGCAATGATCAGGCCAGTTAGTAACTCGTGCCACACGTCTCACCCATTCCTGTCTATATTCATGCACCGTACCCGTTTGCTTAATACTACAGAGATGCTCATCAGGATTTTGATATTCGGGTGGTCCATAATGCTCTTGTAGTATTTTCACAAAATCATCCCAATAAAGCACCGAGCATTGAGAACTCACCCAGGAAAATAAATCCAAAGCGTCGCCCTCCAAATACATCGATGCCACATCAACTTTGTCATCTTCACGAGTTTCATAAAAGCGAAAATATTTTTCTGCCTTAAGGATCCATCCTCGTGGGTCTCCTCCTTCAAATTTCGGGAATTCAATTTTTGTATAAGGTCGTACTCGGTTATACTCAGAATCTTCATCTGTTTCGTCAAGAACTCTCTGTTTTCTTCTATTCTGACGGGCTGATTGTGACTCCAAAGCTATAATCTTTTCTTTTAACTCATCAAGTGTTGACAGCTTTTCAGCGATGGCAGCCAATTGCTCGGCTGAGGAAGGGTTGCCCTCCGATTCACTTGCGCCGAAAGAACGTGTGTTTACTATTATGATCAGAACGTGGCTCTGATACCAAATGATAACGCTCAGGTGTCTAAGTATAGGAACTTTCTTCTCACCTCTCTCTCAATAAGAATCTCACTGATCAAGAGTTAGAAGCCCAGGAGAATCTCCACATATAAGAAATAATGTTTATTCACTCATTTCTTAGTATTGAAAATAACTAAGATATTTATAGGAAAAAGCATTACAATTGAAATAACAGACGCTGCCTAAGAATTAGGGAATTCAAATGTAAAACAGACTCTTAGGGTTCACAAGAGGTTTGTGATCCCGTTTATTTGCTAACAAACTTTCAAATTCAAAATTCAAATTGAAAACAAACTTTCAAATGCAAAATTCAAGAATTAAATAATAAAATAAAAATCAGTGAATACTAATTTTTATTTTTACGCCTTTGATAAGTCATGCGATATCTATCACCCACCGTGTTTCAAGTTGTACTGTTGTAGAAGAAGAATTTTTTTAAAAAAAGGAGCAAACGGTTTGATTAAAACCACTTCAAGGCAATTCTCATCATTACGACAACAAGGAGGGCATAAAACTCACAGTATCAGTGAAATAGTCGTTATGGGGTAAGTAATACTGATTCTTCTCATACCTGTGATTCTGTAGATGTTAGCCTTGGTACCAGGAAAATCACTCCTTTTTGTTTGAAAAGAATGGAGGAAATAAAGTCATGTCCTACCTCAAAATTTGAATAGGCTCTCCATTTTCAATTGGTACTTGAGCATAGACTGAAATTCTTTTTTCAATTGCCTGGGTGTGATAGTTGAACATGTTTTATTAAAGTGGTCAATTAATCCTCTCCAAAAGGAAAAGATTTTCCAAGATGCAACTTAAGTCCAACCATAAAACAATGATTTTAAAGGGAACTAAAATTTTTATATAATAATGGAAACATTAATATTAAAAAAGGCTGCATAAGAAGAAAGGCACGTCAAGATGACAAATATATAGAGATCACATTGTCGGTGTGTGGTAGTACATTGTGGGCCCGTTGAGGGCAAGGGCTTAGAAGTAAGTTCTTTTGTACTAGTGCCTTGTTTCAGAATTTTAGCAATTAACATTAACAATAGTGTGACTTTAATCTTTTTGGGATGAAACCAAGTTACCTGTGTAAGAGGCCACAGATATGATATTAAATTTGAGGATAAAAATCATAAAACTTTAAAGCATTCCCCTAAAAAAATTGCAATCTAAACAAACCTACCTGCACCATTGGGTGTTCTCTTTCTTTCGAACTCAGGAACATACCATAGCTTGTCCTGACATTGCTCTTAATACTCTACGAAATATAAAAGAAAATCAGATGAGAGGCTATTTGGCAGGCTGCAAACTACAATGCTTATTTGAACGACACAGACAATAGAGAAGTTGAAAGGATAGAAAAGACTTCTTTTAGAAAGGGAATAATCACGGGTTTATAACGTTTTCCCTCGTTTTCTCTCCCTTTTCTCTTACTCCCACAAAAGTCATCATCAAGGTTTTCTGGAGATGTAATGAAAGTAAGATCCTTTTGTGTTGTATGGTATCTGTAGATATTTTGTGTGTTTATAGCTGGAGATATATGCAAGAATATTTAATGACAAGTTTCAGTTGCTACCCCCTTTATAAGTAAACATTGTCTCTTTGGGTCATGTTACAGTAGCTGCGCGCACTAGCTAGGATTGCGAAAATTTGGTGTGACCTGGTTATATTCCAGATGCACTACTAGATGGAGTGTAGATTTGTACATAGTTGTCATATATATTATAAAAGTTTTAACTCTATCTATATCGACAATAATTGTGCAGCCTAATGTCATCAACGATGCAGATTGTCAAACAAAACGTTTTCCCCCTTTTATTTGAAGCTTCAAATGTTATAAGAGATTGGAGAGGAAAGGAATCCCTAGTTCCCATGCTAGTATGACTTTTTAAAGTGGCATCTTGATATGTAAACATAATAATAATTTGAAAATATAGCCGTTAGGCTAATTGCTGTTGCAAAGTCAGTTAGTTAGGAAATTAGAAGGGTTAGTTAGTTAGTTTTAGACTTAGCTTGGTCATTAAGTCAATGTAGCCTATAAATAGAGGCTCCTACCTATTGTAATCAGGCTTTTTGCAATGTGAATAATAGGAGTATAATCATTCCTTTTCTCTTTCTATTCTTTTCTCTCTAATCTCTTCTACTTCTTCTTCTTCAATCCTCTCTTTCTCTTCTGATTCTCTTCTTTTCTACCCTAATTCCCAATTCTATAAACATTCAAATTACAAACTTCTATAAGTGGTATCAGAGAATTCATTTCTTGGCCTGGGATTATTGGCTCGTCACTCACTACTGAATGGTAGAAACAAGATCCCAAGAAAATTCAAGACTCATGGAAGAGAGACTGCAAGCGATTTTTGACTTTACACATTTAAGGCAAACTGGGACGGTTACTAGATTCAACACCAAGTTCGATCAGTTCATGACGAAGTTGGACTTGACTGAGGCATACCTGGTCGAGGCTTACGTGGGTGCTTTAAAGGAGGAAATCGCTGTCTCGGTGCGGCTGTTTAATCCAAGAAACTTGCAAGAAGCACGCCTATTAGCACGTACCCAGGAGATTGGGGTCAATAGGAAGGCCGAGAAAGCAAGGAAGGCTTTGGAAGATCAAAGCCAGAACCAGACGCCTCTGTTCATCAAGTCCGAGACAGAAGCAGCCTCTGTCGAACAAAAACCAGAGGAACAAGAACCTTTGGTTGTTCAAGAAACAAATGACAACGGAAAACGCAAACGCCGAACCATGCGAGATGTAGGCGAGACGACAAAAGAATTGACTTCTCAGCAAAGAATCATTGTTCGGCCAGTAAAAGCGTTCACGACAGAGGAAGAAGCAGAGTATCGTGAGAAAAACTTGTGCTTCTTCTGCCATGAACAGTTCTCTCATGATCACAAGTGTGCGCAGCGACAAAAGATGCAACTGCACCTGGTTCTTCTTGAAGGTGATGATGAAGACCTGGAACCGATAATTCAAGAACAAGAAGCAGAGGATGATATAGAAACAGAATGTCCCTGCATCTCTCCACGCAACTGAAGGCACTGCCCATTCTGAATCTATGTGTGTTTCGGGCACTCTTGGAAGTTTAGTTGTATCACACAACATCCCTTCGCTCTCGACGCAGATGATAGTTGTTCTCTTGCTGCCTCAGAGTTCGACTTCTTTATTTCCAGCTCCGTTCCAGTCATTTAATCAATGGTCTTTGCAAAGTAATGAAAATACCTATGCGCATGTTTCTAGGAGCATGGGCCCAGGTTTGTGGGATGTTCAGAAGGTTATGTGGCTGAATAAAGTTGAGTTGGAAGAGTCAAATTCATAGCTGGACACCACTTTGTTTAATCTGCAGAAGTATAGTGGTGGGTCACAGCTGGATAGCGTTTTCTTTCCCTGTCAGAAATATTTTGCAGATTCCCTGGGTTTTTTAATTTCAGATGAGCACTTGGGCTTTCAAGTTGACAGTGCATACATGAGCCCAATAACTTTACAATTGGGTCTTGCACAGTCTGAGTATATCTTTCTTCACGGGCTGCAAATATGGGCCTCAATTCTTTTATTCTCTCCTACACACAAACTGTTACTAGTTTGGTTCAGGGGAAAGTTGATTGTAATGCTCTTTAGAAGGTTTTGCTCCCTAAGTAGAAAAGCGAAGGGGGAGAGTGCAGCTGCTGTAAAGGTCAACGTGAAGGAAATAGATACCAGTTTCAAGACTATAAATTACAAGGCTGTTTGCACTGTTTAGCAGAATTTTAGATGATTTCAGTCTAGCATTTTGTTGTTTAGCATCCTTTAGGGCAAGGATGTTTGGAGAGGGGGTATTGATATGTAAACATAATAATAATTTGAAAATATAGCCGTTAGGCTAATTGCTGTTGCAAAGTCAGTTAGTTAGGAAATTAGAAGGGTTAGTTAGTTAGTTTTAGACTTAGCTTGGTCATTAAGTCAATGTAGCCTATAAATAGAGGCTCCTACCTATTGTAATCAGGCTTTTTGTAATGTGAATAATAGGAGTATAATCATTCCTTTTCTCTCTCTGTTCTTTTCTCTCTAATCTCTTCTACTTCTTCTTCTTCAATCCTCTCTTTCTCTTCTGATTCTCTTCTTTTCTACCCTAATTCCCAATTCTATAAACATTCAAATTACAAACTTCTATCACATCTGACTTTCCAACCACAGTGCCCTACAATTTCTTGGAGCACCGCCCAACGAAACATACCCAACATACCTCACGCTCGTTTAAACAGAAAAAATGTAAAGCTAACCTCATTTCTCACATATAATGAACAAAGCATCATAGAAAACCACACAAAAATTATAGGCATCCCAGTTCATATTTTTTATGTCTGGATAATGAAAACTAATCAAAATAAAACCAGTGTACCATTCCTGTTTCTCTGTCTACCACTCGTGAATGTTGAAGGTGAGGGTGCCCTATAGCCTTAAGATACTCACATTCCTCTAAAGGAAATATAATTTCAAATTTCAATTTATATGTAAATGGCCTTCATCTGTAAAGTTATAATCATCAAAAACTTTATTCAGAAGCTAAATTTGTTAAGAATGATTAGTATTGATGTTATTGTTTTAATATTCATGATTTTTTCTTGCATCACACCATCAGAAGACCTTATATGGGGGTTGCCCAACAACACAACAAAAACAGCCTATATTACATCACAGTTCACAGGTAGCAGCACCATGCGAGAAGTACTAGAAAAATATCCACCAAAAGTATGCTTTGTCAGGAGAAATTAAAGTATGTACAAATGAACAGAGAAACTGCAATATGGTGACAGCTGATGCTTGACACCATTTGCCAGAACTGATTTAAAATGAACTGAGCCCGCTAGCCATACCAAAAAATGCACATCTGTCGATAAAGGAGGCAAAAGGAAAAGCATAAACTTGGCCACAATATTGATCCTCTAATCTATAAAATGAACCTAAATAATACAAAAAATTTGGCAATCAGATAACAGCCATACCTCCATGCTTAGGAAGTTATGCAGTAAAATGATTCGAGGAGACCAGCTAAGAACTTCAGGTTTGATCTACAACCAGAATTAGGAGCACGGGAGAAAAATCAAAATCAAAGTTTTCATCAAGCAAATCAACTACACTAACACAACAATGAGAAATGACTTAAACCAACATGTTTGAGAGAGTGTATAAACTAAGTAAAAACTAGAATATTCGGAGAGACAATCCATATATCATATTTTAGCCGTACACAAGAATAAAGTTCATTTGCATTGACAAAGAAATAACTTATTCTACTTCAGCAACAAAATGCAATCATGACCAAATGGTGCTTTGGACTTTATTTGACAAAAATCAAAAGATGTTAAGGTGACAAAGTTCATAATATACAATCTTGACATATTAAATTATTGACAAAGAGATACAGGATTGATGATCATAGAAATATCTAAATTATCCAAAAGAAAAATATAAAGTTACTGTTTTGAGTACGACAACCTATCTACATATATGCAAATGATAATGAAGGAATAAAAACAATTCCTAGTATCTAGACCATAGACTACAAAATACTTCCAATACTTACACTGGCCTTTTACTTTATCAGAGGTTGATAGTTCTTTTAGAGAGATAGAATAACTTTCAAATAAGAAAAGTTAGTGGAAACAAGAGAGACATCTACATACGTATCCAAGACGTAAGATTTCCGCTTCCTTGTCATTTTTCCAAAACGGAATACCTGAAAGTTGGAAAATATAAATTAAGAAAAAAGTTAAGGCATAGTTAGTGTTGACACCTATGGCATCTAGTATTTAGTATTTACACACATTGTAACAGAAGCTTATTTCTTTTGGAATGGCAGATAGAAACATTATTTACTCAACTTATTGTGCAATGAGTGCATCCAGAAAAGTTAGTCCTTTTCTTAGCCATTAGTTAAAGGTTTTGGGCATAACAAGGAGAAAAAATGCTTTTGCAAGTTACTGTGCTTGCACGCTTCTGATCTTCATAATTAGAATTGAATGCTAGTCCGAGGGTACTAAACTTACTCAACCTATAATGTTGAAGATGAATGAGAGGAGAAGGATCAAAGAGGGAAGCAAACTGCGATGATTTGGGATGAGCTGGTTAGAGGAGTGGAAAAGGGAAATAACAGTGCCAACAAATTCACATGGTTTGTGAGGTGTGAAAGAGAGAGGGAGGGAGAGGGGGAGAGAGTTGGTCCACTGGTAGGGAATTCTGAAATGAGAGGTCAGTGAGGGGTTAAGCAAGAATTTGGTTGTTTTAAGGGTGAATCTATAGCCTTTGAAATGCTAAGTGAATTTATTTCTTTCTTTTCTGCATTTTCTTTTCTTCTGTAAACACTAAAATCAGTTGGTTACCATCTTTTTCGCTGGTTTGGGAGGAAGTATGATAGAAGCCCGAATTCACCATTTCGGATTCAGCGTCACTTTCTCCGGCATGGTACTGTTGGACTCCTTTTTCCCGATTGTAGCTAGCCTCCAGCGCAGCGACCTTCTCACTTAGCATATCTATGGCTTCAAGACGTGAGGCAATGGTAGATAAGGGATCCTTCCTGAAAGGATTATCTTCAGGAACTTGGGTAGCATGAGACGAACGTGTGCCAACCATCGCTCGGATACCAGTTTGTCAGTACCCAGGTCAGAAAATTTAGAAATAAAGTAGGAAGAAGGTGGTTCTATTGGAAAGCCTCTGCAAGTATCTCGCTTCAGTTTTCAAATAACCAAGAAAATCTCCACTAAAAAATATTTCACTTTGTAATTCTTTTTGTTTATTGATCAGGGCCGTAGGCCTATTTATACAGAAAGTATAGAGCTTCATTTTTTGGTTTTCTCATAATGAATAATAAAACAAATGACACTAACAAACACTACGAGAATGTGGGGCAGTGGAGATCCACTTATTGTGTAACTAACCGACGCTTTGGGAAATAAATGTAATATTAATCATTTCCTAAAGAATTAATTAAAAGGAAAAATTAAGAAAGGACCCATTAAGGCGCCATGCTTCCTCAACCACTCTTCTACGTTAATGTATGTTTTTTTTAAATATAAATGATTATTACGCAAGCCGAGATAAAACTCTTCTCACATACTTACCTTGTATATCGTGAATCACGATTTATAAACACTTATTGCCCAAAAATAAGTTATTCCAAATGAACACTACTCTTCTTGAATAAGTTTGAAATGGTGAATTCGGGCTTCTATCAAGAAGTAGCAGTATCTTTATCGATAATGTGTGTGTGGTTTGGGATAACAGTAGGAAAAATTATTTATTATGATTCTGACTTATTGAAAATGACTTAATAAAAAAGTCAATTTTTATAATGTTATTTATGTTTGGATGAGCGATTGAATAAGTAATTTTCAATAAGTCAAAACTTGTTTGGATGAGCGATTGTATAAGTGCTTTTTTAAAAGTAAAAACTTGTGCTAATTATAAGAAAACAAGATATTTAAAATTAAAAATAAATGGAAAAGTGAAGTTAGAAAATGTGATGCCAAAATACATAATTTTACAAAAAAATAATTACATAATTAATTAGATTACATGTCTCATACAAGTTGATATCTAATCATGTTACGAATGTGATTCATACTTATTTAATTATCTTCTTTATTTTTTTCATCCCTTTAATTAATTATAGGATAAAAGGATATTTCGATATAAAATATATTCATATCCTATTTTATTTTGCAGGAAATATTATGATATTTAGGAGGTGAAAAATTAGAAGAATATATACACAACGCGTGTGAAGATGGGAGAACAATAATATCTATGTGTGTGTGTGTATTATATGAAGAAAATTGCAAGGATATATATATATATATATATATATATATGAGATCTGAGAAGTACATGGAGCCCACAACACAAGACTTATTGAGAGAGTAGAATGTGAGCTGGCATTGAGAGCTCGGACACATTGCAACTTCTAAACCGAAAAAAATACGTTGCATCTTTTTTTCAAAACTAAGTTGCTAGTTGGGCCTTATTAAAAAAGCTACTTATTTCACCCGTATTGCAACTCGGATAAGCTGAACTAAACATAGAAAAAAACAGATCCGTTTCATTTGGGCTTATTTCTATTGAAAACGGGCTTATTTGGTAAAAAACGGTATACCAAACACACACAAATACTATAAGTTTCAAATGGTTTCCATCAGTGTTTTCCCATACATCTTTGTGGAAGAATTATTTCCTTTGCCACTCCATGGGATTTAGAAAATGAATGTTTTGGGAGCTGCCATCATGGATTCACAATGGGAAATTTTTTGGCCAAGATTCACATTCAGATTGTTCTTTTGAGCTAATGTTTCTGTGTCTTTATTTTTTTTATTAATGCTATGCAATGATTACTTAGGGCCTGTTTGGGAAAGCGTTATAGCCTCCCAAATGCACGGCAAGAGCAAAAAAGCACAGTGAGATCAAATGAAGCCGTTTGGGATCACGTTGCAATGTTTCGCGCTTCATCGGCTAACGTGGCTTCTTCCAGAAGCCCAACATCTTGGCTTTTTCTCCACGGTGCGGTGAGCCTTCACAATGGATGGGAAGAGATCAACGAGGCAGAGGCTTGAGAAGAAGAGAGGGATCCTCTGTTTTTACTGATAAGGAACAGGGGAAGAATATAACAAAGAATAATATGGAGAGATAGAAGAGGGGAAAAAAATAACAGAGAGATGAGAAGAATATAAATAAGGTTGGGCACCTATGTGAATCCCTCCCACGTTGCCGTCCCTACTCTGGTCCTCCGTAGGATTGTATCTATGCCTTCACCTTCTCTGCGCCTTTCTCCATACTTCAGCTATCTATCTGCCCCATTGGCAAAAAAAACGCAAAAAAGGCTATTTCAGCTATCTATCTGCACCCACTACCGTCCAAAAAAAACGCTTTCTATCACTTTCCCTCCATTGAACTTATAATGATATATATATAGTATTTAATACTCTTTCCGGTCCTAATTATAAGATAAAGTTGACTTTTTTAGAGAAATTAAGGAAACTAATTAGATTACTTTAGAATGTTTATATTTATATTTTTTTAAAACTAATTAATTTGACTAATAAATTAATATATAATCTAAGGATATATAACATATGATATGATTAAATAATTTATTTAGCTTCCTTAATTTATCCAAAAAAAGTCAACTTTATCTTATAATCAGGACCGGAGGTAATAGCATCCATGCCCTTTTCAGTAATTTTATATCTAAACGGGCTTTTCAAACTCTAATCCAAACAGGTTCAAGGTTAGAAAAAAAAAGTCACTTCTGCCACCACTAATCTAAACAAAAATCACATTTACATTTTCACTTTTAATCCTACATTACTTTTTCAAAAGTCAGATGATAAAAAAAGTCACTTCTTCGCCACTAATCCAAACGGGCACTTATGCACCATTGGATTTATTTCTTTCTTTGTGCATCAATATCTATTAGGTAGGTCTGCCCAAATAGAATTAAAAGCCTTGAAACTAAAACCCTGACAGACAGCAACATTTCCCATAAGATATAAAATAAAAAAGTATATAAAGAAATAAAAGATTTATGCATCTAAGACACTGACCTGCCTTCTGGGCAATTGAAGGAAACCGTCCCCTTGATGCAGTTTTCTAAATCTTGGAGACTTTGTGCCTGTGCCTAAAATGAAACAATTAGGTTATAAGGAGGAGGAGGAGGAGGAGGATGATGATAATAATAATAATAAAATACTCCCAGAGACTAAACAACAAAATTTTAAATCCCAATTTACAATTACATCATAAATTAATACAATTATCTTCTTATATTCATATAAATTTCAAGGGTCCTAAAGGTATAACAGAATTAAGCACCTTTGCATACCCTGTGGCTTTGTATCAAATCTCCCAGCCAGATCCAACCAAAAGTCACTACACGTCACTATCTTACAGTTAGATATTACCATTACACCACCTCCAAATTTACCAATAAAAGTCCCAGAGGCCTCCCAAATATGATTTCCACTCTCTAAACTTCCCTCATTGCTGAAGATAGAGGTGGCAATGTGGTCCGGCCCACTGGGTTTGGGCTAACCCGCCATGGGTTAAAATCATATAAGTTTGGACCTAAAATAACCGCATCAATATAGGTTGGCATTTAGCCAACCTAACCTATAACCGTTAGGTTGGTGGGTTAACCCACCCAACCCATATTATTTTTTTTTTCAAATTTTGTTTTAAACAATATACTAAAATTATTTTTCTACAAACCTAAACCATAAAAAAATTAAAAATACATTATAAATTAAATATTCATCACAAATTCACACATGACGAAATAAACATAAATTCAAAAGTCATCAGTAGAACTTAAAATAATCAATAATTATTTATTATTAATAGTGTTTGAATTTGAAGGATGATGTGAAGCTGTAAGATTTTCTTGAGCTCGATCACTTTACTTTTCTACAGGTAAATCTGCCCTTGCCAGAGATAATAAAACAAAGTTAAAGATAATATTATGCAAATTTTAAATAAATGAGTAAATGATGATAAGAAAAATGAGTAAATATAATTATATTACCATCATCAATATCATCTTCAGTTGGGAATTGGGTTTGGGACTTTGGGTCTTTCGCCTTGGGACTTTCGGGCTTGGGTCTTGGGTTGCATAAAAAAAATAATATTGGTCAACCCGTTGCGGGTTAGGACCATATGGGTACAGGTCTAACCGCTCTTAAACGGTCCCAATTTTACAGAATTCAAACCACCCATTTTGTCAAGTTGGGCGGGCTCGGCCCATAGTCTAAACCTATATTACCAGTTCTAGCTGAAGACTCTTATTATCACAAACATTAAAACAATTCCATAGGCTCAGGGCTCTATTGTGATCATGCTTAAAAAGCCCTCATGCAACTGCTACAATTTCATCTCCACCTTAAGGATTGTAATCCTATCTAACTCTTAAGACAACTTGGCATTAGCATAACAGTGTTTAAAAATCCTTGGACGCTTTTTCTTGTTTGGATTGTTTCTTGGGTTATTGAAACAAAATATCTACCAAAAATCTTTCTGACATTACATCTCTCATATATATCCCGGACAGTTTACTTGACCTAACCTCAGTTAAGATGACTAACGATTTCAAACCACAAATCATTCTAGTACAAATATGACTCATGATCATTAGCTATAAGAATAATCAAAGTCATTCCCCCAAAAAAAATTAAGAAAACAGGCACCAGGAAAAAGCATGTAAAACTAGTATCTCAGTTCCACTTAATCAAAGAGGGTAGGACAAAGATTTTGATACAGTGCAAAATAAGAATGTAACAGTAGAAAGTATATACAAGTGTGTTTAACAAAATAGAACAATTTCAACATCTTCAAAGACTCTTAAGCCCCAATGTGAAAGAATATGATTGCACGTATTTACCATGAGAGTCTTCCAAGCATCGTAAAAGTGTCAATTGATAGAAGGAACCTGTAATTCCAAAATAGAAAACAATTCATTAATATGATTCCATTGTGCCAAGCTTTCCTGAAATTGCTAATCAATAATCCAATATATTTTGACATATATCATCATTCTATTTCTGTTATCCGCTCTACATCAAGGTAGAAGATATCATTCTCCAGTTAGGGGGAGAAAATAAACATAAGTAAACAAAAGTTGGATAGTGCATTCTGTTTCCTGGAAGCTGATAAATTTTCCAGGAAGGCAAGACAGAAAAGTGTCCAAAAGAACAAATTCCCCAGATCAGGATGTTTCATTAGCTTAGATACATTAGGACTTGGCTTCACCTCTTTCATCGTTTTTTCTCAAATTTAAGGTGAAAAACAACAAATGCAGGAAAAATTTTATTATGGAGGAATAGGGTCGTGGGCCCATTAAGCGGGGCCTACTGCTTGGTTCTTTCTTCCCCGGGATGCATTGTTTCTTTCTCTTAGTAACTCCACAGTGAACAATACAGCAGAAAAACCCGAAACTGAGAAATTACCCATCAAATAGAAACTGAATATTAGGCAGCCATCATGAATATTCATATCATGATCATCATCCTGAACTTGCAAATTAGTAATGTACAGACAAAACAAATAAAACAAAATGCACTATTACTCATTTCCTGAGAAAACAACATGAAACTCAACTGGAAAATCACATGAGGCAAAATCTGCAGAGAAACAAGAAAATATTTGATTCGAGTTGTGTCCGAGGACACTATCCTTAAAAGATATTCCGCAGCCCCCTCAGTAAATAGGAAGCGGCATCTCCCCAGGATTAAGCGAATCCATCCTATAAGGATACAGTGCGGTAGAACTTATGAAAGATAAAGTAACTCAATGAGAGATTACCGAGCCTTCTATTTCTCTACTTCAAATGGTGTCACGATTGGGGTATTTATAGATAATAAATCAATACCTTGAAGTGGTGTCTCTTGAAGACTACACATTTTCAATTAGAAAGTTATAACTATCTTTAAATTCATAAACCATATTGATTCATAAACCAACACAAATCCCTTGATTTCTAAGAACATGAATTCTCAAAAACGCATCTCTTCATTTAAACATATTCTATAATATTAGAGAGACTCTTTCTTTGACACACCTATATGCAATATTTACAACAATCCCCCATATGTGTCAAAGAAAACACACTATTTGCTGAGTTACACCTATGGATATAACCATTATATCTGGTGGTCCTTAGAACTATGAACCAGACCTAGACTAATAACACTTGGTAAACAGAGATGTCAGTGAAGCATGCTTCTATGAACAAACAAATATGAGTGTGTATCAGAGGCATTAATAGTCAGATTATATCCTAACATTTCCACTGTTAACGATGGTTTTGCCCGTTATGTCGGCCATGCACGTGCCTGGTGCATAATGAATGCTCTAGAGATTTTATCAAGATCTCATAGGAGTTGCCACACTCCACATTCATAGATGTGATTTCATTTAAGTTTGTGCTAGCAGTATGCACACTGCCTCGTTGAATTATGAAATCATTAAGAGCTTTACACAACCTACAATAATACATTCTAGCACATTCAAAGTGTCACGGGAAGGAACGTAAAATATATTTGTGCTTGTCAGAACTGACGAACGACTTGTTCTTACCCATTGAACCTTCTTCATGGGATTACCAATCACAAAAGTTGGGTTGTCATCGCTGTCAATTAGTAGCTGGTTTTAGTCTCATTCCCCTCGACTAATTTATTTCATCCTGTAGGGTTTCGTTAACGGCCGATAGGTCTATTATTAACCTCACTAAATTGATTGAGATAACTCTACTATAATTCTTAAGCATGTTTATTCATATAATATCTCAAACGATTTTTCACTTACATCATTGTTCTACTTAGTATCGGTTTCATAACAAAATATTTGTTAAGAGATTTTCAACATTCTTAACATTCGATCTATTTTTAGAGTTATTAACTCTAACTCATATAATATTTTATGTTTACCACTACTAAAAGTGAATTTTCTCACATAAATTGAATTTTAGTCAACATCCATTCATGTATTTCTCTACAAGGGTAATCCACTGTCCATGATGTCATCATTTACGAAATCCCTTAACTATTTTCTTTCTTCTTATGAGAGTTTATATATATGCTCAATCTCCACACATCATTTGTTGTGTCACTGGATCAACATTTATCAAAACTACAAATTCTTGACAATTTGCATACATTGTTTGAGCTTTAATATCACTTCAAGTTTCATAAGGACTATTCACATACAAAACCAATCTTCACAAACATTTCTCATTTATCACCACTTGTCTTTTATGATCTTTAACACCCAAAATCACATATGATTCTCTCATGATTTCAAGGGCATAATATGATATATTTGACCATGCAAGTCATCCACATTAAAATTCAATATAGGTTTACAGTAATCATGCATGCATATACCAAGATAAATACATATCCATAAATTATGAAAATTTAAACACCTTTATCTAAACACTAGATAAATAATTAAATTTTCATATTACTATTGTAATGCTTATTTCAAGCTACATGCAAATTTTAATAATTCACATCACAAGATTTACGCTTCATAGTAAATAACAAACCCTTCATTAAATTAATTTTAATCATAACATACGTCATATATAACAATTTTATGATTTGCCAATATATCAATATATATATATATATATATATATATATTCTAAGGTGCTCCCACAAGATACTCTGTCTTAGGTACCCCCATACTTTCAAATATTTCATTAAAAATTTAATTCTAAGTAAATTAGAATCTCATGATATAACTTCATTCCATGATAGTTAATGTAACGACCTCTCTTAATTACCATATAATTAATCTCCAAACCAAGTAAAGCATTAAGTATTACATAATACAATATATTATGGGGCTCCGCCCACATTATAAATCCCAGTATGCAGCGAAGTATTTAATATATGCAACGTATACCACAGAGGCCCTTATGTTTGGCAATATACATTATGCTCATGTAACTAAACAAGGCATACAATTGGTATCAAATCAAGTCTCATTCGCCTTCCCCTTGGTAGCACCACCTGAACTCTCATCTGAAAAATTATAAATATCGACGGGGTGAGTCACATGGACTCAATAACCACAATTCTATTTAACAAGTATGCAGGAAATGATTATAAAATAATTAAGTGGGCAATATATATATATATATCTATAATATAACATAAAGTTTAATCTTCCCAAAACATTATTATTTCAAGAAAACAATTCAATATGCATAAAACCCCCCAACCATCTTTATAACCTCTTTAACCGTTAACAGAACCCATGAGCTATAACATATAATAGGATTAGTCTCTTTGACAAGATTACACCAAGCTTTCCAATAATGAGGTGTAACCTAGACAAAAGCTACAGAACTCATATCAAATCATGGATTCTGTTTCCGTCGAAAATGGAAAGGTGTCACCTGCCCTTGAGCTGACCCTTAACCCGGCTAAAGGAAAGGGTGATACCAAGGGCCCTGAGAATGCCAAAGTCATCCACTGTGTAACATCCTTATTTTTAGAATATAGTTATAATTTAAAGATAATTATGGATTTAGTAGTAACTTTTTGAAAAAAATATAAAAAAATAAAAATAAAAATAAAAAAATATAATAATAAAATAATATATAAATATATATATAACTGTGGGTGGCCCTACAGTTGGAAAAATGAGGGAGGCACCGAAAATGCCTCCACTCATTCATTAATTGGCGCCATTAGGCGCCAATTATTAGATGTGAAGGAGGGAGGTATTATAAATACCCCCTCTCCCTTCTCACTTCACGCAGACGATCTGCGTGAAGTGATTGTGCAGAAGGCATATGGTGTATGGTGTGATACTGATGGGAGCATTTTCACATATTTGGAGATCAATAAGATACTTAATTTTTTTTGATCACAACTCTTCTTTTGTGAAAATGTTCTAAATAATTTTCTCTTTCTTATGATAGTAATTTTGTGTGGATTAGAGAAAATTTTAAGATTAGGATTTTGGACAAATTTGAGTTTTGTTAATATAAGGCTATAGGAATATAGAGGAGGATTAATAGTTAATTTTAATCAGGTTACTTTTGTTATGTAGTTGGTATATAATTTTATAATGAATTTTCTATATAATTAATCTATGAATAATTATATATTAGGCTTTTTATCCGATTAAATTTGGATTAAATAATTTATTTGGTTTGTTGGAGGTATTATAGAAATTCTAATCGGTTTAGTTTGGTAAATTTTGTTGTATAAGAAATTATAAATTATAATTTGATATTAAGAATTAGATTTTTTTTATATGATTTTAATTATGTGGGAGTTTTAAATATTGTTTAATAATTAGACTATATTCATATAAATTAAAAAAAGAGATTTAGTTATTTTAGAAGGTTGATATTGATGATTATATAATAATAGATATGTTAAAGGTGAAACTTTAATTTATAAAAATTAAGTGGTTGACGAGAGAGAATGATATAGAGGTTGTTTAAGGATTTTTTAAGGAAGTTAGAATATTTAAGGATAATAATAGGAGAGGAAAATTGGAGATAAATTGTGTAAATTATTTATTTTAGTATTGCTTGGGGTTAATTGTTACTTAAATTGATAATGTAGAGTTTTCTTGGGATCGGTGATTGTTCGTATTTGGTACTCAAGTTAAAGTTAAGCTTGGAATTGAGGTAACTGGGGTTAATTTATTTTATATGCTTGTTTTGGACTGTAAGGTGTTTTCTTGTAACCCCCTGCCTTAATTAGCGTAATTATAACTCGATATCACTTAATTAAATTGGTTTAGAGACCGTTGAATAGTTCCAAAACCCATTTAAAACTCCCTTTTATAGTAGGGACTTTACAAAATTTTCAAAACTTCTTTCCTATTCCGGTCTCAAATTCAATTATTGAATATAATCACCTGTGCAGTTAATTTACATTCATTCATATCAGAATATCTAATAGCAATCCTGGCAACCCCCAGATTCCATTCATTCACTAGAAGGTTTACAATTCCCATATAGGGGATTACACAACTGTATTCAACTACCAATTACAACCCAAACATAATTTACAAATTCCCTGTCCAACAAGTTTAACCAACACATCCAAAATAAATGTCCCTACAGGGTTCTAACCGCTCCGAGTCGTACGCTTCTCCTTAGAGCCACTCGCACTGTCTGAAAGGTTAGTTAAAGGAAAGAATGAGATTCAAGAGAATCCCAGTAGTAACAAAACATTTATACCACACATAAGTACACAGCATGTAAGCAAATCATCATACAGCAGCAGCAGCACAAATCACACTCCACCCTTATCCCCTTTCTCCGCCGGGAAGGCACACTGTCCTAACCCGAACCGTTGTTAGCTACTCAGGGACTATTGGCGTGGCAGTGCATACACATAGCCTTATAGCTCATATAGCTATATGGCTTTCACAAATGGCCCGTCGGCCTACATTAAAGCTCCTCTCGGGACTGGGACATGAGTCCCCATCCACGGCATACGCTGGGTCTGAGAGCTTTGCACTTCCCCGTGGGCCACACGTCCGATGAAAGGCTCGGTGGAACACGGGGGGTGCTTCGTCGTCCTCCCGCGCCCATTGGAAGGCGCCGGATGGAGGCTAACTGCAAGTGGCCTTATTCCCTTTGAAAGGGGTAGGCAGCACAAGAACCAGCCTCAAAGGCACCATCCCACCTCACAACAACCGACGTGGATTGCCTGCCGACCATTCGGTGGACGAGCACGGAGCCAGCCGGCAGGGACAATCCAAAGTCATTGACACTGAAAAGCTGGATGAATTGGAAGCTGAAGGTTATATCATATTGTCCCAATTAGAGATGCACTTTCCTCCTTCTTTTTTTGATATAATGGTCCATTTGATAGTTCATTTGGTAAGGGAGGTAAGGCACTGCGGTCCAATTTACCTGAGGTGGATGTACCCTTTCGAGCGATACATGAAGATCTTAAAAGGGTACTCTAAAAATCCCTATCGACCAGAAGCCTCAATAGTTGAAAGGTATGTTGTTGAAGAGGCTATGGACTTCTACAACGATTATCTATCAGGGAAGAAGGAACAATCTCGGCATGAAGAGGGGAGGAGCAAGGGAACACGAGGACTGAAAGTGAAGACTATGCCTCGTGAAGAGGTGTTGCAAGCACACCATTATATCCTGAATAACATGGCAGAAGTTCAACCGTACATAGAAGTATAAATATAGCAGAAGGCCATCATATGTTGAATTGAAACTGGTTTTTAATCAAAAATTCATAATCAACATTTGAGGTGGATGGATTGTGACTACATCCGGAATAGGCTTCGTTAGTCCTTGCTTGCCCTTAGGATCCCAATCAAGTATAATTTTCACCTTGATACCAGGAACAAAAACTGCACAATTATAGGAAGGATTTCAATCAAAAGGTGAAAAAACAATCTGATTTTAGACAATTAGTTCCTAAAGCTACAAGAACTTGTTTTTTGATGCAATGCTAGCCTTAGCGAGTATCTAACCAAAAAAAATTCTTAATGGGCTCTGAAGGTTGGGTTGAGATTTTTAAAAAAAGAAGGATATGAGCCATTTTCATTTGGGCTAGAAAAATGATTTTTTTTCTGACTTTTTCCTAGATTTTTTGTTTTCTTCCTCTCTCTTAGGGCACGTGAGGGCTCACTTGGGCCCCGATTAAAATGCTATTTGTTTCTAAAAATCCCTAAATTCATAATCAACATTTGAGGTGGATGGATTGTGACTACATCTGGAATAGGCTTCGTTGGTCCTTGCTTGCCCTTAGGATCCCAATCAAGTATAATTTTCACCTTGATACCAGGAACAAAAACTGCCACAATTATAGGAAGGATTTCAATCAAAAGGTGCAAAAACAATATGATTTTAGACAATTAGTTCCTGAAGCTACAAGAACTTGAAGATCTTTGAAGTTATGGGCTAAAGCGATAAAAAGATATGCTGACCTGTCTCAAAAGCACGTGCCTCACAGCAGAGTCGATATGTTCTTTGACGGGCTGACCGGATATCATGTATCCGTCCTTGAATTCATAGATTTTGCACGCTGAGCCCTGAGCTTGCCACCTACAATAACCTAGAGATATTTGACAGTTACCAAATTGCATAAGTAATTCATGTAATCTTATCAAATCCATGTGATCAGTCAATTGGAAGTTGGCTACAGCTACCGCTATACTAATGGAGAATAAAGGCAGGACACATGGCATAGGCCAATGTGATATGGCTTTACTGACCTTACAACCTTTAGCACCACTTTCCATGACAAACCTAAGGACACAATAGCAAGCCCTGAAAAAGTACAAAAGATTGTGTAATAACAATTAGACTCATACTGGACATAGATATTAGCAGCAAGACAAATAACAACCAACACTTCAAAAGATCAAAGCAATAAACTAACATTGACAGTGGCCAATGCAAGCACCATATCTAAATATGTTAAACTCAATTTTTCTAAACCCCAGAATGGGACTTTCTGTCAAAACCAATGTTTTAAAAGCCGGGCCGGAAGTCGGGCCGGAAAGGTCAGCAGGTCAAGGTTCAACCGGTTGGAACGGTTGAGCCGTTTAGCTGGACCGGTGACGTAATAATTAAATATATATATATATATTACAATAATTAGTCATTAGTCTAACTTCATATGAAGTTAGTAAAGTCATAAAACATCATTTAAAAACCTCATCAATTGTCATCCATCAAGATAAGTGCTTAAAATATTCACCACTCAAAGGTTATACAAATCTGATTATGTTGATATGTTCTTATGGTATAAAATTATTAAAATAAAATAACTCAATTGACAAGCTAAGTTAAAATAAAATAACTCAATTGATATGTTCTTTTTTTAACAATTCTAAACCTATACATCTAACTTTAAGACAGATTTGAAGCACTCATCCTGCTGCCTAGCAAATATGTGTGTGTGTGTGTGTGTGTGTGTGTGAAATATATTAACCTTTTTAAAATAACAAATAAGAGGGTTTAGAGTTATAATCCATTTGAGAAGAATGTAAACATATATGCCATTTTAGAATAAAAAGATGCACATAATCAATGTTTTAAAAGCTGGACCAGGCATCGAACCAGAAAGTTTAGCGAGTCATAATTCAAACAGTTGGAATGATCAGGCCGTCTGATCGAGCCAATGATGTAATACTTGAATTAAAAATAATGTTATATTCTTTCTAGTCCTATATATATATGAGAAATCTATCTAAGAGTAACATATATTGACAGGCATACATTACAAATATAATTAAAAAAATTGATAAGTAATATTTAAAATTTTGTATAATAATTTTTATCTTGAACTAAATAAACATGATATTATAATATAAATATTTTTTCATACCTTTATAATACAACAAATCTTTCAGATTTGGATTCATAGATATGATTTTATCTTAAAATTAATTTGAATTCTTTCCTTCAGAATTAACAATAATTGAAAAATGAGAACTTATAAGTCTTTTGTATTTTAAAAAGCATTCAGATTTCTTTTTTTAAGCAACAAAAATTAATTAGTAGTTAACATTTGTTATAACGAAGATATCTTGGTATTCTCAAAATTCAATAGTCAAATTTGAATGTACAGCAAGTAGTTGGAGCACTGCAACACGTTTTCATGCAGTCACATCACTCCTTCTGATATTTTTACTTTTCTCCATTACCTTTGGCTTTCATCTCTTCAGCTACATCTTTCTTCTTTTCTTCATTTAAGTTCTTGCTTCAAGGGTCGATGGAAATATCACTAGAGATGGGCGTCGTGATTTTGTCGATCTGCCTGAGAAATCGCACCTTACAGCGATGATGCTCGTGCTATAAGACGCTTCCAATTCCATGGTTACAAAATTTGTTTTTCTCCGTCTTCTTCGTTCCTGTTTGCCTTCCTCTTTCCTCAACCTTTAGCTGGCCGGTTTTTCAACAGCCGCTCTGGCTCTCGGCTCAACTCCGGCTTGCGGCTTAAAAGGCGGTTTTGGATGGTTTCAACCGGCCTAACCTCTCGAACGACTCAACTCAGTGAAATGAGCCGCCCTTTACTCCGGCTACCGGTCGGACTGGTTCAACCATCCGGTCCGGTCTGGATCTCAAATCGTTGGTCAAAACAATGCAGGACTAGACCAGTACAATAAACTCAATAATATTCCATAACTTATGAAAGCAAGACATCCAAGAAGCTTATAACGCAGAGACTCTGCCTGTGTAATAGCACAGAGCCCTTTATTGTTGACTTTCTCAGCATGTAGCTCAACACTGTTCTCGGGAAACTTGAAACGCTTCTGAACAATGGAAGTCAGTTCCCTAATTCTTGTTCCCTTCTCAACTTCACCAATAAAAGGAAAGTGACACTACCATCAGTCAGATGACAACTCCAGTGCCAGAGAGTTCATTTTCATCATTTCTACGTTTCTCACCATTTTCATCTTCAGTCAATTGAGTAATTCCACCTTGTTGCCTCACCTCTTGAACCATGATTTTCTGCATATCTGGTTGCAAACAGTCTCTCCTACAAGAAGGAAGTATAACATGCCTAGTTCTTGGGTGCATGGTGCAGGATCAGAAAAAGAACCCAACAATTGTGCCATAAACAAACTGCATGATGATGAAGACAACGACTATTAAATAAGAAAAGACCCCCTCTAACAGTACTGTACAGGAAAACCCCCCCAAAAAGAAACTCCAAACATTAATAATACCTTCAAGTTAGATAACAATAAAACCCACCACCATCCCATAAGACTTCAATTGGAATTGGACTAGATTTTCCCTTGTCTTGCTATAAAAACCGTCCCCCTCCTCCTTACTCTAACCAAGCCCATTTCTTTTCCCAACTAACCCAACTAGAACTTAACTTCATGTAGCATTTTAACATGTGCTCTTGGAATTTAATTTTTTTCTCCCTTATTTTCATGTGTTGGGCGAAACTATAGAAGAGAAAGGGAATAATATATATCTCATTAATTCCATACACTACTACAAAAAAATTAATTAGTAGCACTTATTTTTTCATTTTTGTAGCACTTTTTGAGTGCTACAAAAGCCTCTGCTACAATTGGTTTTTGTAGCACTTAAAAAGTGCTACAATAGATGAACTCTTTTGTAGCGTGTTTTTGACAAAGCGCTATAATAGGTAATTATTTTTTTAAAAAAATATTGATCTCTTGTAGCGCTTTGTTGGATTAGTGCTACAATAAATGATTCATATATTGTAGCTCTTTTTCAAGAAAGAGCTACAAAAAGGTATTTCTTAAAAAAAATTTCAAAATTAAATGAGAAACTATTTTATATACTGATTTCTTTAGCCATTATATCTAAAAAACTTGTATTAAACAATCAATACCATAATTACAGAACAATTAACTTTTAATATGAATGCATGTTTAACAATTAGATTAACATGAAAAAAATAACTTAACTTATATAAATACCTTAATTTTCTTCCCACTATGGCTATTTCTCCCCTGCTGTCGGCCTATTACATGTAGGCTCATAAATGACAATTGTACTCTCCCGGTGTCCCTCAAAACGCTCTGGTATAAATGCCTTCATATAAAACAAACAATTAGATTAACATGAATAAAATTACATGATAAAGAAAAAGGATTATAAGGTACTTAATCTATATGTTGGTGCTTCCACAATTAAGTATGTCATTCAAAAGTGATGAATTGCTTCAGAATAGAACAAGACACATTTTTCATAACTACAAAACTTGGGATGACTTGCACCATCTACTATTCACTATTTATAAATTATATAATTTATAATAGATTTTATATTGACATTGATGATGATGAAATAAACAAAAAATGGAAGGAAGAGCATGGTCCAAGCCATCGCATTGCCAAAAAAAAGTGTTGCACTATACAAATTGACTGTTCACAAGCCACACTCCCCCCAATGGCTTCCTTCTTCTTCCTTTTTTTTTATGAAAACTGAATTACTCATTAAATAACAAAAACTACAAAATGGAGATTGTTGAGCATGGTGCTAATATCATTTGCAGAACTACTGAAACTGTCAACAGATTTTAGCAGTACCAACCAAGCTATAAACGTAGCTAGACTTAGCAGGATGGATGTATAAACATTGGGCAGAAAAACAACTAACATTAAGTACACATTTTTTAACCTACTTAGAGAATATCATACCCACATTATATTCAAAAGCGCACTACCTCTCTATTTTAACTTTGTAATAGTATTTACATCTAAACATACTCGATTAAGACATGAAATGTCAGTCAAAATGTAGGGTGGAGAATGTAGGACTTCACCTCCAAGAGGCACTCACAAAGAGTTTTGCCTAAGCTTTTCTTCATTTGTCAGCTGTGTTATGAGCAGGGCATCTCTGAAGAATTTGATTGAAATCATATTTCCTTTTTAACATCCCCAAAATATCCTCCTCTCTCTCTCTCTCGTATTCGTATTCTGCTGGGCAGTTGCTGCTGATGAATTTGGATGCCAATTATCTGTGACAAATTGAGAAGTTCCCTCTTTTTTAACATCCCCAAAATATCCTCCTCTCGGGACTGGGACATGAGGCCCCGTCCACGGCATACGCTGGGTCCGAGAGCTTTGCACTTCCCCGTGGGCCACGCGTCCGATGAAAGGCTCGGTGGAACACGGGGGGTGCTTCGTCGTCCTCCCGCGCCCATTGGAAGGCACCGGATGGAGGCTAACTGCAAGTGGCCTTGTTCCCTTTGAAAGGAGTAGGCAGCATAAGAACCAGCCTCAAAGGCACCATCACACCTCACAGCAACCGACGCGGATTGCCTGCCGACCGTTCGGTGGACGAGCACGGAGCCAGCCGGCAGAGACAATCCAAACACCACTCACACGCCCGCACGTTCCTGCCTTGGGCCTAGAAAGGGGGGATGCAACAAAAAAATCGAAAATGTAACGAGTAGATTTCATTTTGGTACGGGGGTGAAGTTTTTGCACTGCGCAGAACCTTGCCCGGGCAAGTCCTGAGTAAGTCCTGAACCAGCCAGGACCAGTCCTGGACGTGCCAGAACCAGTCCTGGACATTCCAGGACTTGCCCCGACCCTGCCCAAGTGTGCCAAACCTTGCCCGGACCCTTTCCAAGGCTGCCAAACCTTGCCACCACCTTGCCCAAGGGTGCCAAGACTTGGCCGGACCCCGAACATGGTTGCCAACCCATGCCACCAAAAGTCCGACTTTTGCAAATCCATGCCCGGACCCCCTAGAAAGTTGCATTGGGCCTAGAAAGGGGGCATGCAACAAAAAAATCGAAAATGTAACGAGTAGATTTTATTTTGGTAAGGGGGTGAAGTTGTTGCACTGCGCAGAACCTTGCCCGGGCAAGTCCTGAGTAAGTCTTGAACCAGCCAGGACCAGTCCTGGACGTGCCAGGACTTGCCCGGACCCTGCCCAAGTGTGCCAAACCTTGCCCGGACCCATCCCAAGGCTGCCAAACCTTGCCACCTCCTTGCCCAGGGCTGTCAAGACTTGCCCGGACCAAGAACATGGTTGCCAACCCATGCCAACAAAAATCCGAATTTTGCAAATCCATGCCCGGACCCCCTAGAAAGTTGCATTGGGCCTAGAAAGGGGGGATACAACAAAAAAATCGAAAATGTAACGAGTAGATTTCATTTTGGTACGGGGGTGAAGTTTTTGTACTGTGCAGAACCTTGCCCGGGCAAGTCTTGAGTAAGTCCTGAACCAGCCTGGACCAGTCCAGGACGTGCCAGGACTTGCCCGGACCCTGCCCATGTGTGCCAAACCTTGCCCGGACCAATTCAAAGGCTGCCAAACCTTGCCACCTCCTTGTCCAGGGCTGCCAAGACTTTCCCGGACCCCGAACAAGGTTGCCAACCCATGCCACCAAAAATCTGACTTTTGCAAATCCATGCCCGGACCCCCTAGAAAGTTGCATTGGGCCTAGAAAGTGGGGATGCAACAAAAAAATCGAAAATGTAACGAGTAGATTTCATTTTGGTACGGGGGTGAAGTTTTTGCACTGCGCAGAAACTTGCCCGGGCAAGTCCTGCGTAAGTCCTGAACCAGCCAGGACCTGTCCTGGACGTGCCAGGACTTGCGCGGACCCTGCCCATGTGTGCCAAACCTTGCCCGGACCCTTTTCAAGGCTGCCAAACCTTTCCACCTCCTTACCCAGGGCTGCCAAGACTTGCCCGGACCCCAAACATGGTTGCCAACCCATGCCACCAAAAATCCGACTTTTGTAAATCCATGCCCAGACCCCCTAGAAAGTTGCATTGGGCCTAGAAAGGGGGGATGCAACAAAAAAATCGAAAATGTAACGAGTAGATTTCATTTTGGTACGGGGGGATGTTTTTGCACTGGGCAGAACCTTGCCCGGGCAAGTCCTGAGTAAGTCCTGAACAAGCCAGGACCAGTCCTGGACGTGCCAGGACTTGCCCGGACCCTGCCCATGTGTGCCAAACCTTGCCCGGACCCTTTCCAAGGCTGCTAAACCTTGCCACCTCCTTGCCTAGGGCTGCCAAGACTTGCCCGGACCAAGAACATGGTTGCGAACCCATGCCACCAAAAATCCGACTTTTGCAAATCCATGCCCGGACCCCCTAGAAAGTTGCATTGGGTCTAGAAAGGGGGGATGCAAAAAAAAAAATCGAAAATGTAACGAGTAGATTTCATTTTGGTACGGGGGTGAAGTTTTTGTACTGCGCAGAACCTTGCCCGGGCAAGTCCTAAACCAGCCTCGACCAGTCCTGGACGTGCCAGGACTTGACCGGACCCTGCCCAAGTATGACAAACCTTGCCCGGACCCTTTCCAAGGCTGCCAAACCTTTCCACCACCTTGCCCAAGGCTGGCAAGACTTGCCCGGACCCCGAACATGCTTGCCACCCCATGCCACCAGAAATCCGACTTTTGCAAATCCATGTCCTGATCCCCTAGAAAGTTGCATTGGGCCTAGAAAGGGGGGATGCAACAAAAAAATCGAAAATGTAACGAGTAGATTTCATTTTGGTACGGGGGGAAGTTTTTGCACTGGGCAGAACCTTGCCCGGGCAAGTCCTGAGTAAGTCCTGAACAAGCCAGGACCAGTCCTGGACGTGCCAGGACTTGCCCGGACCCTGCCCAAGTGTGCCAAACCTTGCCCGGACCCTTTCCAAGGCTGCCAAACCTTGCCACCACCTTGCCCAGGGCTGCCAAGACTTGCCCGGACCAAGAACATGGTTGCCAACCCATGCCAACAAAAATCCGAATTTTGCAAATCCATGCCCGGACCTCCTAGAAAGTTGCATTGGTCCTAGAAAGGGGGGATACAACAAAAAAATCGAAAATGTAACGAGTAAATTTCATTTTGGTACGGGGGTGGAGTTCTTGCACTGCGCAGAACCTTGCCCGGGCAAGTCCTGAGTAAGTGTTGAACCAGCTAGGACCAGTCCTGGACGTGCCAGGACTTGCCCGGACCCTTTCCAAGGCTGCCAAACCTTGCCACCACCTTTCCCTAGGTTGCCAAGACTTGCCCGGACCTCGAACATGGTTGCCAACCCATGGGGCCAAAAATCCGACTGTTGCAAATCCATGCCCGGACCTCCTCGAAAGTTGCATTGGGCCTAGAAAGGGGGGAAGCAACAAAAAAATCGAAAATGTAACGAGTAGATTTCATTTTGGTACGGGGGTGAAGTTTTTGAACTGCGCAAAACCTTGCCCGGGCAAGTCCTGAGTAAGTCCTGAACCAGCCAGGACCAGTACTGGACGTGCCAGAACCGGTCCTAGACGTGCCAGGACCCTGCCCAAGTGTGCCAAACCTTGCCCGGACCCTTTCCAAGGCTGCCAAACCTTACCACCACCTTGCCCAAGGCTGCCAAGACTTGCCCGGACCCCGAATATGGTTGCCAACCATGGGGCCAAAAATCTGACTGTTGCAAAGCCATGCCCGGACCCCCTAGAAAGGTGCATTGGGCCTAGAAAGGGGGGATGCAACAAAAAAATAAAAAATGTAACGAGTAGATTTCATTTTGGTACGGGGTGAAGTTTTTGCACTGCGCAGAACATTGCCCGGGCAAGTCCTGAGTAAGTCCTGAACCAGCCAGGACCAGTCCTGGACGTGCCAGAACCAGTCCTGGACGTGCCAGGACTTGACCGGACCCTGCCCAAGTGTGCCAAACCTTGCCCGGACCCTCTCTAAGGCGGCCAAACCTTGCCACCACCTAGCCCAAGGCTGCCAAGACCTGCCTCGACCCCGAACATGGTTGCCAACCCATGGGATCAAAAATCCGACTATTGCAAATCCATGCCCGGACACCCTAGAAAGTTGCATTGGGCCTAGAAAGGGGGTATGCAACAAAAAAATTGAAAATGTAACGAGTAGATTTCATTTCGGTACGGGGGTGAACTTTTTGCACTGCGCAGAACCTAGCCCGGGCAAGTCCTGAGTAAGTCCTGAACCAGCCAGGACCAGTCCTGGACGTGCCAGAAACAGTCCCGGACGTGCCAGGACTTGACCGGACCCTGCCCAAGTGTGTCAAACCTTGCCCGGACCCTTTCCAAGGCTGCCAAACCTTGCCACCACCTTGCCCAAGGCTGCCAAGACATGCCCGGACCCCCCAGAAAGTTGCATTTCAGCCTAGAAAGCGGGGATGCAACAAAAAAATCGAAAATGTAACGAGAAGATTTCATTTTGGTACGGGGGTGAAGTTTTTGCACTGCGCAGAACCTTGCCCGAGCAAGTCCTGAGTAAGTCCTGAACCAGCTAGGACCAGTCCTGGACGTGCCAGGACCCTGCCCAAGTGTGCCAAACCTTGCCCGGACCCTTTCCAAGGCTGCCAAACCTTGCCACCACCTTGCCCAAGGCTGCCAAGACTTGCCCGGACTTCGAACATGGTTGCCAACCCATAGGGCCAAAAATCCAACTGTTGCAAATCCATGCCCGGACCCCCTAGAAAGTTGCATTTCAGCCTAGATAGGGGGGATGCAACAAAAAAATCGAAAATATAACGAGTAGATTTCATTTTGGTACGGGGGTGAAGTTTTTGCACTGCGCAGAACCTTGCCTGGGCAAGTCCTGAGTAAGTCCTGAACCAGCCAGGACCAGTCCTGGACGTGCCAGGACCCCGCCCAAGTGTGCCAAACCTTGCCCGGACCCTTTCCAAGGCTGCCAAACCTTGCCACCACCTTGCCCAAGGCTGCCCAGACTCGCCCGGAGCACGAACATGGTTGCCAACCCATGGGGCCGAAAATCCGACTGTTGCAAACCCATGCCCGTACCGCCTAGAAAGTTGCATTGGGCCTAGAAAGGGGGGATGCAACAAAAAAATCAAAAATGTAACGAGTAGATTTCATTTTGGTACGGGGGTGAAGTTTTTGAACTGCGCAGAACCTTGCCCGGGCAAGTCCTGAGTAAGTCCTGAGCCTGCCAGGACCAGTCTTGGACGTGCCAGAACCAATCCTGGACGTGCCAGGACTTGCTCGGACCCTGCCCAAGTGTGCCAAACCTTCCCCGGACCCTTTCCAAGGCTGCTTAACCTTGCCACCACCTTGCCCAAGGCTGCCAAGACTTGCCCGGACTACGAACATGGTTGCCAACCCATGGGGCCAAAAATCCGACGGTTGCAAACCCATGCCCGGACCCCCTAGAAAGTTGCATTGGGCCTAGAAAGGGGGGATGCAACAAAAAAATCGAAAATGTAACTAGTAGATTTCATTTTTGTACGGGGGTGAAGTTTTTGAACTGCGCAGAACCTTGCCCGGGCAAGTCCTGAGTAAGTCCTGAACCAGCCAGGACCAGTCGTGGACGTGCCAGAACCAGTCCTGGACGTGTTAGGACTTGCCCGGACCCTGCCCAAGTGTGCCAAACCTTGCCCGGACCCTTTCCAAGGCTGCCAAACCTTGCCACCAACTTGCCTAAGGCTGCAAAGACATGCCCAGACCCCGAATATGGTTGCCAACCCATGGGGCCAAAAATCTGACTGTTGAAAATCCATGCCCGGACCCCCTAGAAAGTTGCATTGGGCCTAGAAAGGGGGGATGCAACAAAAAAATAAAAAACGTAAATAGTAGATTTGATTTTGGTACGGGGGTGAAGTTTTTGAACTGCGCAGAACCTTGCCCGGGCAAGTCCTGAGTAAGTCCTGAACCAGCCAGGACCTGTCCTGGACGTGCCAGAAGTTGACCGGACCCCCTAGAAAGTTGCATTGGGCCTAGAAAGGGGGGATGCGACAAAAAATGGAAAATGAACGAGTAGATTTCATTTTGGTACGGGGGTGAAGTTTTTGCACTGCGCAGAACCTTGCTCGGGCAAGTCCTGAACCAGCCAGGACCAGTCCTGGACGTGCCAGAACCAGTCCTGGACATGCCATGACCCTGCCCAAGTGTGCCAAACAGTGCCCGGACCCTTTCCAAGGCTGCCAAACCTTGCCACCACCTTTGTCCAAGGCTGCCAAGACATGCCCGGACCCCGAACATGGTTGCCAACCCATGGGGCCAAACATTCGACTATTGCAAATCCATGCCCGGACCCCCTAGAAAGTTGCATTGGGCCTAGAAAGGGGGGATGCAACAAAAACATCGAAACTGTAACGAGTAGATTTCATTTTGGTACGGGGGTGAAATTTTTACACTGCGCAGAACCTTGCCCGAGCAAGTCCTGAGTAAGTCCTGAAGCAGCCAGGACCAGTCCTGGACGTGCCAGAACCAGTCCTGGACGTGCCAGGACTTGCCCGGACCCTGCCCAAGTGTCCCAAAACTTGCCCGGACCCTTTCCAAGGCTGCCAAACCTTGCCACCAGCTTGCCCAATGCTGCCGAGACTTGCCCGGACCCCGAACATGGTTGCCAACCCATGGGGCCAAAAATCCGACTGTTGTAAATCCATGCCCGGACCCCCTAGAAAGTTGCATTGGGCCTAGAAAGGGGGGATGCAACAAAAAAATACAAAATGTAACGAGTAGATTTCATTTTGGTACGGGTGTGATGTTCTTGCACTGGGCAGAACCTTGCCCGGGCAAATCCTGAGTAAGTCCTGAACCAGCCAGGACCAGTCCTGGATGTGCCAGAACATGTCCTAGACATGCCAGGAATTGCCCGGACCCTGCCCAAGTGTGCCAAACCATGCACATACCCTTTCCAAGGCTGCCAAACCTTGCCACCATCTTGGCCAAGGCTGCAAAGACATGCGCAGACCCCGAATATGGTGCCAACCCATGGGGCCAAAAATCTGACTGTTGCAAATCCGTGCCCGGACCCCCTAGAAAGTTGCATTGGGCCTAGAAAGGTGGGATGCAACAAAAAAATAAAAAATGTAAATAGTAGATTTCATTTTGGTACGGGGGTGAAGTTTTTCCACTGCGCAGAACCTTGCCCGGGCAAGTCCTGAGTAAGTCCTGAACCAGCCAGGACCAGTCCTGGACGTGCCAGAACTTGACCGGACCCCCTAGAAAGTTGCATTGGGCCTAGAAAGGGCGGATGCGACAAAAAATGGAACATGAACGAGTAGATTTCATTTTGGTACGGGGGTGAAGTTTTTGCACTGCGCAGAACCTTGCCCGGGCAAGTCCTGAGTAAGTCTTGAACCAGCCAGGACCAGTCCTGGACGTGTCGGGACCCTGCCCAAGTGTGCCAAACCTTGCCCGGACCCTTTCCAAGGCTGCCAAACTTTGCCACCATTTTGCCCAAGGCTTCCAAGACTTGCCTGGACCCCGAACATGGTTGCCAACCCATGGGGCCAAAAATCCGACTGTTGCAAATCCATGCCCGGACCCCTTAGAAAGTTGCATTGGGCCTAGAAAGGGGGGATGCATCAAAAAAATAGAAAATGTAACGAGTAGATTTGATTTTGGTACGGGGGTGAAGTTTTTGCACTGCGCAGAACCTGGCCCGGGCAAGTCCTGAGTAAGTCCTGAACCAGCCAGGACCAGTCCTGGACGTGCCAGGACTTGACCGGACCCTGCCCAAGTGTGCCAAACCTTGGCCGGACCCTTTCCAAGGCTGCCAAACCTTGCCACCACCTTGCCCAAGGCTACCAAGACTTGCCCGGACCCCGAACATGGTTGCCAACCCATGCCACCAAAAATCCAACTTTTGCAAATCCTTGCCCGGACCCCCTAGAAAGTTGCATTGGGCCTAGAAAGGGGCGATGCAACAAAAAAATCGAAAATGTAACGAGTAGATTTCATTTTGGTATGGTGGTGAAGGTTTTGTACTGCGCAGAACCTTGCCAGGGCAAGTGCTGAGCAGGTCCTAGACGTGCCAGAACCAGTCCAGGACGTGCTAGGACTTGCCCGGATCCTGGCCAAGTGTGCCAAACCTTGCCCGGACCCTTTCCAAGGCTGCCAAACCTTGCCACCACCTTGCCCAGGGCTGCCAGAACTTACCCGGACCCCGAACATGGTTGCCAACCCATGCCACCAAAAATCCGACTTTTGCAAATCCATGCCCGGACCACCTGGAAAGTTGCATTGGGCCTAGAAAGGAGGGATGCAACAAAAATATCGAAAATGTAACGAGTAGATTTCATTTTGGTACGGTGGTGAAGTTTTTGTTCTGCGCAGAACGTTGCCCGGGCAAGTGCTGAGCAGGTCCTGGACGTGCCAGAACCAGTCCTGGACACGCCAGGACTTGCCCGGACCCTGCCCAAGTATGCCAAACCTTGCCCGGACCCTTTCCAAGGCTGCCAAACCTTGCCACCACCTTGCCCAGGGCTGCCACCACTTGCCCTGACCCCGAACTTGGTTGCCAACCCATGCCACCAAAAATCCGACATTTGCAAATCCATGCCCGGACCCCCTGGAAAGTTGCATTGGGCCTAGAAAGGGGGGATGCAACAAAAAAATCGAAAATGTAACGAGTAGATTTCATTTTGGTACGGGGGTGAAGTTTTTGTACTGCGCAGAACCTTGCCCGGGCAAGTCCTGAGTAAGTCCTGAAGCAGCCAGGACCAGTCCTGAACGTGCCCGGACCCTGTCCAAGTGTGTCAAACCTTGCCACCACCTTGCCTAAGGCTGCCAAGACTTGCCCGGACTCCGAATATGGTTGCCAACCATGGGGCCAAAAATCTGACTGTTGCAAATCCATGCCCGGACACCCTAGAAAGTTGCATTGGGCCTAGAAAGGGGGAATGCAACAAAAAAATCGAAAATGTAACGAGTAGATTTCATTTTGGTACGGGGGTGAAGTTTTTGCACTGCGCAGAACCTTGCCCGGACAAGTCCTGAGTAAGTCCTGAACCAGCCAGGACCAGTCCTGAACGTGCCAGGACCCTGCCCAAGTGTGCCAAACCTTGCCCGGACCCTTTCAAAGGCTGCCAAACCTTGCCACCACCTTGCCCAATGCTGCCGAGACTTGCCCGGACCCCGAACATCATTGCCAACCCATGGGGCCAAAAATCCGACTGTTGCAAATCCATGCCCGGACCTCCTCGAAAGTTGCATTGGGCCTAGAAAGGGGGGAAGCAACAAAAAAATCGAAAATGTAACGAGTAGATTTCATTTTGGTACGGGGGTGAAGTTTTTGAACTGCGCAAAACCTTGCCCGGGCAAGTCCTGAGTAAGTCCTGAACCAGCCAGGACCAGTACTGGACGTGCCAGAACCAGTCCTAGACGTGCCAGGACCCTGCCCAAGTGTGCCAAACCTTGCCCGGACCCTTTCCAAGGCTGCCAAACCTTACCACCACCTTGCCCAAGGCTGCCAAGACTCGCCCGGACCCCGAATATGGTTGCCAACCATGGGGCCAAAAATCTGACTGTTGCAAATCCATGCCCGGACCCCCTAGAAAGGTGCATTGGGCCTAGAAAGGGGGGATGCAACAAAAAAATAAAAAATGTAACGAGTAGATTTCATTTTGGTACGGGGTGAAGTTTTTGCACTGCGCAGAACATTGCCCGGGCAAGTCCTGAGTAAGTCCTGAACCAGCCAGGACCAGTCCTGGACGTGCCAGAACCAGTCCTGGACGTGCCAGGACTTGACCGGACCCTGCCCAAGTGTGCCAAACCTTGCCCGGACCCTCTCTAAGGCGGCCAAACCTTGCCACCACCTAGCCCAAGGCTGCCAAGACCTGCCTCGACCCCGAACATGGTTGCCAACCCATGGGATCAAAAATCCGACTATTGCAAATCCATGCCCGGACACCCTAGAAAGTTGCATTGGGCCTAGAAAGGGGGTATGCAACAAAAAAATTGAAAATGTAACGAGTAGATTTCATTTCGGTACGGGGGTGAACTTTTTGCACTGCGCAGAACCTAGCCCGGGCAAGTCCTGAGTAAGTCCTGAACCAGCCAGGACCAGTCCTGGACGTGCCAGAAACAGTCCTGGACGTGCCAGGACTTGACCGGACCCTGCCCAAGTGTGTCAAACCTTGCCCGGACCCTTTCCAAGGCTGCCAAACCTTGCCACCACCTTGCCCAAGGCTGCCAAGACATGCCCGGACCCCCTAGAAAGTTGCATTTCAGCCTAGAAAGGGGGGATGCAACAAAAAAATCGAAAATGTAACGAGAAGATTTCATTTTGGTACGGGGGTGAAGTTTTTGCACTGAGCAGAACCTTGCCCGAGCAAGTCCTGAGTAAGTCCTGAACCAGCTAGGACCAGTCCTGGACGTGCCAGGACCCTGCCTAAGTGTGCCAAACCTTGCCCGGACCCTTTCCAAGGCTGCCAAACCTTGCCACCACCTTGCCCAAGGCTGCCAAGACTTGCCCGGACTTCGAACATGGTTGCCAACCCATAGGGCCAAAAATCCAACTGTTGCAAATCCATGCCCGGACCCCCTAGAAAGTTGCATTTCAGCCTAGATAGGGGGGATGCAACAAAAAAATCGAAAATATAACGAGTAGATTTCATTTTGGTACGGGGGTGAAGTTTTTACACTGCGCAGAACCTTGCCTGGGCAAGTCCTGAGTAAGTCCTGAACCAGCCAGGACCAGTCCTGGACGTGCCAGGACCCCGCCCAAGTGTGCCAAACCTTGCCCGGACCCTTTCCAAGGCTGCCAAACCTTGCCACCACCTTGCCCAAGGCTGCCCAGACTCGCCCGGATCACGAACATGGTTGCCAACCCATGGGGCCGAAAATCCGACTGTTGCAAACCCATGCCCGTACCGCCTAGAAAGTTGCATTGGGCCTAGAAAGGGGGGATGTAACAAAAAAATCAAAAATGTAACGAGTAGATTTCATTTTGGTACGGGGGTGAAGTTTTTGAACTGCGCAGAACCTTGCCCGGGCAAGTCCTGAGTAAGTCCTGAGCCTGCCAGGACCAGTCTTGGACGTGCCAGAACCAATCCTGGACGTGCCAGGACTTGCTCGGACCCTGCCCAAGTGTGCCAAACCTTCCCCGGACCCTTTCCAAGGCTGCTTAACCTTGCCACCACCTTGCCCAAGGCTGCCAAGACTTGCCCGGACTACGAACATGGTTGCCAACCCATGGGGCCAAAAATCCGACTGTTGCAAACCCATGCCCGGACCCCCTAGAAAGTTGCATTGGGCCTAGAAAGGGGGGATGCAACAAAAAAATCAAAAATGTAACTAGTAGATTTCATTTTTGTACGGGGGTGAAGTTTTTGAACTGCGCAGAACCTTGCCCGGGCAAGTCCTGAGTAAGTCCTGAACCAGCCAGGACCAGTCGTGGACGTGCCAGAACCAGTCCTGGACGTGTCAGGACTTGCCCGGACCCTGCACAAGTGTGCCAAACCTTGCCCGGACCCTTTCCAAGGCTGCCAAACCTTGCCACCAACTTGCCTAAGGCTGCAAAGACATGCCCAGACCCCGAATATGGTTGCCAACCCATGGGGCCAAAAATCTGACTGTTGCAAATCCATGCCCGGACCCCCTAGAAAGTTGCATTGGGCATAGAAAGGCTGGATGCAACAAAAAAATAAAAAATGTAAATAGTAGATTTGATTTTAGCACGGGGGTGAAGTTTTTGAACTGCGCAGAACCTTGCCCGGGCAAGTCCTGAGTAAGTCCTGAACCAGCCAGGACCTGTCCTGGACGTGCCAGAAGTTGACCGGACCCCTAGAGAGTTGCAAATCCATGCCCGGACCCCCTAGAAAGTTGCATTGGGCCTAGAAAGGGGGGATGCAACAAAAAAATACAAAATGTAACGAGTAGATTTCATTTTGGTACAGGGGTGATGTTCTTGCACTGGGCAGAACCTTGCCCGGGCAAATCCTGAGTAAGTCCTGAACCAGCCAGGACCAGTCCTGGACGTGCCAGAACCTGTCCTAGACATGCCAGGAATTGCCCGGACCCTGCCCAAGTGTGCCAAACCATGCACATACCCTTTACAAGGCTGCCAAACCTTGCCACCATCTTGGCCAAGGCTGCAAAGACATGCGCAGACCCTGAATATGGTGCCAACCCATGGGGCCAAAAATCTGATTGTTGCAAATCCGTGCCCGGACCCCCTAGAAAGTTGCATTGGGCCTAGAAAGGTGGGATGCAACAAAAAAATAAAAAATGTAAATAGTAGATATCATTTTGGTACGGGGGTGAATTTTTTGCACTGCGCAGAACCTTGCCCGGGCAAGTCCTGAGTAAGTCCTGAACCAGCCAGGACCAGTCCTGGACGTGCCAGAACTTGACCGGACCCCCTAGAAAGTTGCATTGGGCCTAGAAAGGGCGGATGCGACAAAAAATGGAAAATGAACGAGTAGATTTCATTTTGGTACGGGGGTGAAGTTTTTGCACTACGCAGAACCTTGCCCGGGCAAGTCCTGAGTAAGTCCTGAACCAGCCAGGACCAGTCCTGGACGTGTCGGGACCCTGCCCAAGTGTGCCAAACCTTGCCCGGACCCTTTCCAAGGCTGCCAAACTTTGCCACCACCTTGCCCAAGGCTTCCAAGACTTGCCCGGACCCCGAACATGGTTGCCAACCCATGGGGCCAAAAATCCGACTGTTGCAAATCCATGCCCGGACCCCCTAGAAAGTTGCATTGGGCCTAGAAAGGGGGGATGCATCAAAAAAATAGAAAATGTAACGAGTAGATTTCATTTTGGTACGGGGGTGAAGTTTTTGTACTGCGCAGAACCTGGCCCGGGCAAGTCCTGAGTAAGTCCTGAACCAGCCAGGACCAGTCCTGGACGTGCCAGGACTTGACCGGACCTTGCCCAAGTGTGCCAAACCTTGGCCGGACCCTTTCCAAGGCTGCCAAACCTTGCCACCACCTTGCCAAGGGCTGCCACCACTTGCCCGGACCCCGAACATGGTTGTCAACCCATGCCACCAAAAATCCGACTTTTGCAAATCCATACGCGGACCCCATAACAAGTTGCATTGGGCCTAGAAACGGGGGCTGCAACAAATCAATCGAAAATGTAACGAGTAGATTTCATTTTGGTACGGGGGTGAAGTTTTTGTACTGCGTAGAACCTTGCCCGGGCAAGTCCTGAGCAGGTCCTGGACGTTCCAGGACTTGCCCGGACCCTGCCCAAGTGTGCCAAACCTTGCCCGGACCCTTTCAAAGGTTGCCAAACCTTGCCACCACCTTGCCCAGGGCTGCCAGTACTTGCCCGGACCTTGAACATGGTTGCCAACCCATGCCACCAAAAATCCGACTTTTGCAAATCCTTGCCCTTACCCCCTAGAAAGTTGCATTGGGCCAAGTAAGGGGGGATGCAAAAAAAAATCGAAAATGTGATGAGTAATCCAGGACCTGCTCAGGACTTGCCCGGACCCTGGCCTAGTGTGCCAAACCCTGCCCGGACCCTTTCCAAGGCTGCCAAACCTTGCCACCACCTTGCCCAGGGCAGCCAGTACTTGCCCGGACCCCGAACTTGGTTGCCAATCCATGCCACCAAAAATCTGACTTTTGCAAATCCATGCCCGGACCCCCTAGAAAGTTGTATTGGGCCTAGAAAGAGGGGATGCAGCAAAAAAATCGAAAATGTAACGAGTAGGTTTCATTTTGGTACGGGGGTGAAGTTTTTGTACTGTGTAGAACCTTGCTCGGGCAAGTCCTGAGCAGGTCCTGGACGTGCCAGGACTTGCCCGGACCCTGCCCAAGTGTGCCAAACCTTGCCCGGACCCTTTCCAAGACTGCCAAACCTTACCACCACCTTGCCCAGGGCTGCCAGCACTTGCCCGAACCCCGAACATGGTTGCCAACCCATGCCACCAAAAATCCGACTTTTGCAAATCCATGCCTGGACCCCCTAGAAAGTTGTATTGCGCCTAGAAAGGGGGGATGCAACAAAAAAATTGAAAATGTAACGAGTAGATTTCATTTTGGTACGGGGGTGAAGTTTTTCTACTGCGCAGAACCTTGCCCGGGCAAGTCCTGAGCAGGTCCTGAATGTGCCAGAACCAGTCCTGGACGTGCCAGGACTTGCCCGGACCCTGCCCAAGTGTGCCAAACCTTGCCCGGACACTTTCCAAGGCTGCCAAACCTTGCCACCACCATGCCCAGGGCTGCCACCACTTGCCCGGACCCCGAACATGGTGGCCAACCCATGCCACCAAAAATCTGACATTTGCAAATCCATGCCCGGACCCCCTAGAAAGTTGCATTGGGCCTACAAAAAGGGGAATGCAACAAAAAAATCGAAAATGTAACGAGTAGATTTCATTTTGGTACGGGAGTGAAGTTTTTGTACTGCGCAGAACCTTGCCCGGGCAAGTCCTGAGCAGGTCCTGGACGTGCCAGGACTTGCCCGGACCCTGCCCAAGTGTGCCAAACCTTGCCCGGACCCTTTCCAAGGCTGCCAAACCTTGCCACCACCTTGCCCAGGGCTGCCAGCACTTGCCCGGACCCCGAACATGGTTGCCAACCCATGCCACCAAAAATCCGACTTTTGCAAATCCATGCCCGGACCCCCTGGAAAGTTGCATTGGGCCTAGAAAGGGGGGATGCAACAAAAAAATCGAAAATGTAACAAGTAGATTTCATTTTGGTACGGGGGTGAAGTTTTTGTACTGCGCAGAACCTTGCCCGTGCAAGTCCTGAGCAGGTCCTGGACGTGCCAGAACCAGTCCTGGACGTGCGAGGACTTGCCCGGACCCTGCCCAAGTGTGCCAAACCTTGCCCGGACCCTTTCCAAGGCTGCCAACCATTGCCACCACCTTGCCCAGGGCTGCCAGCAATTGCCCGAACCCCGAACATGGTTGCCAACCCATGCCACCAAAAATCCGACTTTTGCAAATCCATGCCCGGACCCCCTAGAAAGTTGCATTGGGCCTAGACAGAGGGGATGCAACAAAAAAATCGAAAATGTAACGAGTAGATTTCATTTTGGTACGGGGGTGAAGTTTTTGTATTGCGCAGAACCTTGCCCGGGCAAGTCTTGAGCAGGTCCTAGACATGCCAGAACCAGTCCTTTACATGCCAGGACTTGATCGGACCCTGCCTAAGTGTGCCAAACCTTGCCCGGACCCTTCCCAAGGCTGCCAAACCTTGACACCACCTTGCCCAGGGCTGCCAGCACTTGCCCGGACCCCGAACATGGTTGCCAACCCATGCCACCAAAAATCCGACTTTTGCAAATCCATGCCCGGACCCCCTAGAAAGTTGCATTGGGCCTAGACAGGGGGGATGCAACAAAAAAATCGAAAATGTAACGAGTAGATTTCATTTTGGTACGGGGGTGAAGTTTTTGTATTGCGCAGAACCTTGCCCGGTCAAGCCTTGAGCAGGTCCTGGATGTGCCAGAACCAGTCCTGGACGTGCCAGGACTTGCTCGGACCCTGCCCAAGACTGCCAAACCCTGCCCGGACCCTTTCCAAGGCTGCCAAACCTTGCCACCACCTTGCCCAGGGCTGCCAGCACTTGCCCGGACCCCGAACATGGTTGCCAACCCATGCCACCCAAAATCCGACTTTTGCAAATCCATGCCCGGACCCCCTAGAAAGTTGTATTGCGCCTAGAAAGGGGGGATGCAACAAAAAAATCGAAAATGTAACGAGTAGATTTCATTTTGGTACGGGAGTGAAGTTTTTGTACTGCGCAGAACCTTGCCCGGGCAAGTCCTGAGCAGGTCCTGGACGTGCCAGGACTTGCCCGGACCCTGCCCAAGTGTGCCAAACCTTGCCCGGACCCTTTCCAAGGCTGCCAAACCTTGCCACCACCTTGCCCAGGGCTGCCAGCACTTGCCCGGACCCCGAACATGGTTGCCAACCCATGCCACCAAAAATCCGACTTTTGCAAATCCATGCCCGGACCCCCTGGAAAGTTGCATTGGGCCTAGAAAGGGGGGATGCAACAAAAAAATCGAAAATGTAACAAGTAGATTTCATTTTGGTACGGGGGTGAAGTTTTTGTACTGCGCAGAACCTTGCCCGTGCAAGTCCTGAGCAGGTCCTGGACGTGCCAGAACCAGTCCTGGACGTTCGAGGACTTGCCCGGACCCTGTCCAAGTGTGCCAAACCTTGCCCGGACCCTTTCCAAGGCTGCCAACCATTGCCACCACCTTGCCCAGGGCTGCCAGCAATTGCCCGAACCCCGAACATGGTTGCCAACCCATGCCACCAAAAATCCGACTTTTGCAAATCCATGCCCGGACCCCCTAGAAAGTTGCATTGGGCCTAGACAGAGGGGATGCAACAAAAAAATCGAAAATGTAACGAGTAGATTTCATTTTGGTACGGGGGTGAAGTTTTTGTATTGCGCAGAACCTTGCCCGGGCAAGCCCTGAGCAGGTCCTGGACGTGCCAGAACCAGTCCTGGACGTGCCAGGACTTGCTCGGACCCTGCCCAAGTGTGCCAAACCCTGCCCGGACCCTTTCCAAGGCTGCCAAACCTTGCCACCACCTTGCCCAGGGCTGCCAGCACTTGCCCGGACCCCGAACATGGTTGCCAACCCATGCCACCCAAAATCCGACTTTTGCAAATCCATGCCCGGACCCCCTAGAAAGTTGAATTGAGCCTAGAAAGGGGGGATACAACAAAAAAATCGAAAATGTAACGAGTAGATTTCATTTTGGTACGGGGGTGAAGTTTTTGCACTGCGCAGAACCTTGCCCGGGCAAGTCCTGGGTAAGTCCTGAACCAGCCAGGACCAGTCCTGGACGTTGCAGGACTTGCCCGGACCCTGCCCAAGTGTGCCAAACCTTGCCCCGACCCTTTCCAAGGCTGCCAAACCTTGCCACCACTTTGCCCAGGGCTGCCAACACTTGCCCGGACCCCGAACATGGTTGCCAACCCATGCCACCAAAAATCTGACTTTTGCAAATCCATGCCGGACCCCCTAGAAAGTTGCAGTGGGCCTAGAAAGAGGGGATGCAACAAAAAAATCAAAAATGTAACGAGTAGATTTCATTTTGGTTCGGGGGTGAAGTTTTTGTACTGCGCAGAACTTTCACCGGGCAAGTCCTGAGCAGGTCCTGGACGTGCCAGAACCAGTCCTGGATGTGCCAGGACTTGCCCGGACCCCGCCCAAGTATGCCAAACCTTGCCCGGACCATTTCCAAGGCTGCCAAACCTTGCCCGGACCCCGAAAATAGGTGCCACCCCATGCCACCAAAAATCCGACTTTTGCAAATCCTAGCCCGGACCCCCTAGAGAGTTGCATTGGGCCTAGAAATGGGGGATGCAACAAAAAAATCGAAAATGTAACGAGTAGATTTCATTTTAGTACGGGGGTGAAGTTTTTGCACTGCGCAGAACCTTGCCCGGGCAAGTCCTGAGCAGGTCCTGGACGTGCTAGAACCAGTCCTGGACGTTACAGGACTTGCCTGGACCCTGCCCAGGTGTGCCAAACCTTGCCTGGACCCTTTTCAAGGCTGCCAAACCTTGCCACCACCTTGCGCAGGGCTGCCAGCACTTGCCCGGACCCCGAACATGGTTGCCAACCCATGCCACCAAAAATCCGAGTTTTGCAAATCCATGCCCGGACCCCCTAGAAAGTTGCATTGGGCCTAGACAGGGGGGATCAACAAAAAAATCGAAAATGTAACGAGTAGATTTCATTTTGGTACGGGGGTGAAGTTTTTGTATTGCGCAGAACCTTGCCCAGGCAAGCCCTGAGCAGGTCCTGGACGTGCCAGAACCAGTCCTGGACGTGCCAGGACTTGCTCGGACCCTGCCCAAGTGTGCCAAACCCTGCCCGGACCCTTTCCAAGGCTGCCAAACCATGCCACCACCTTGCCCAGGGCTGCCAGCACTTGCCCGGACCCCGAACATGGTTGCCAACCCATGCCACCCAAAATCCGACTTTTGCAAATCCATGCCCGGACCCCCTAGAAAGTTGAATTGAGCCTAGAAGGGGGGATGCAACAAAAAAATCGAAAATGTAACGAGTAGATTTCATTTTGGTACGGGGGTGAAGTTTTTGCACTGCGCAGAACCTTGCCCGGGCAAGTCCTGGGTAAGTCCTGAACCAGCCAGGACCAGTCCTGGACGTTGCAGGACTTGCCCGGACCCTGCCCAAGTGTGCCAAACCTTGCCCCGACCCTTTCCAAGGCTGCCAAACCTTGCCACCACCTTGCCCAGGGCAGCCAACACTTGCCCGGACCCCGAACATGGTTGCCAACCCATGCCACCAAAAATCCGACTTTTGCAAATCCATGCCGGACCCCCTAGAAAGTTGCAGTGGGCCTAGAAAGAGGGGATGCAACAAAAAAATCAAAAATGTAACGAGTAGATTTCATTTTGGTTCGGGGGTGAAGTTTTTGTACTGCGCAGAACCTTCACCGGGCAAGTCCTGAGCAGGTCCTGGACGTGCCAGAACCAGTCCTGGATGTGCCAGGACTTGCCCGGACCCTGCCCAAGTATGCCAAACCTTGCCCGGACCATTTCCAAGGCTGCCAAACCTTGCCCGGACCCCGAAAATGGGTGCCACCCCATGCCACCAAAAATCCGACTTTTGCAAATCCTAGCCCGGACCCCCTAGAGAGTTGCATTGGGCCTAGAAATGGGGGATGCAACAAAAAAATCGAAAATGTAACGAGTAGATTTCATTTTGGTACGGGGGTGAAGTTTTTGCACTGCGCAGAACCTTGCCCGGGCAAGTCCTGAGCAGGTCCTGGACGTGCCAGAACCAGTCCTGGACGTGCCAGGACTTGCCCGGACCCTGCCCAAGTGTGCCTAACCGTGCCCGGACCCTTTCCAAGGGTGCCAAACCTTGCCACCACCTTGCCCAGGGCTGCCAACACTTGCCCGAACCCCGAACATGGTTGCCAACCCATGCCACCAAAAATCCGACTTTTGTAAATCCATGCCCCGACCCCCTAGAAAGTTGCATTGGGCCTAGAAAGGGGGGATGCAACAAAAAAATCAAAAATGTAACGAGTAGATTTCATTTTGGTACGGGGGTGAAGTTTTTGTACTGCGCAGAACCTTGCCCGGGAAAGTCCTGAGCAGGTCCTGGACGTGCCAGAACCAGTCCTCGACGTGCCAGGACTTGCCCGGACCCTGTCCAAGTGTGCCTAACCTTGCCCGGACCCTTTCCAAGGCTGCCAAACCTTGCCACCACCTTGCCCAGGGCTGCCAACACCTGCCCGGACCCCGAACATGGTTGCCAACCCATGCCACCAAAAATCCGACTTTTGCAAATCCATGCCGGACCCCCTAGAAAGTTGCAGTGGGCCTAGAAAGAGGGGATGCAACAAAAAAATCGAAAATGTAACGAGTAGATTTCATTTTGGTACGGGGGTAAAGTTTTTGAACTGCGCAGAACCTTCACCGGGCAAGTCCTGAGCAGGTCCTGGATGTGCCAGAACCAGTCCTGGATGTGCCAGGACTTGCCCGGACCCTGCCCAAGTGTGCCAAACCTTGCCCGGACCATTTCCAAGGCTGCCAAACCTTGCCCGGACCCCGAAAATGGGTGCCACCCCATGCCACCAAAAATCCGACTTTTGCAAATCCTAGCCCGGACCTCCTAGAGAGTTGCATTGGGCCTAGAAATGGGGGATGCAACAAAAAAATCGAAAATGTAACGAGTAGATTTCATTTTAGTACGGGGGTGAAGTTTTTGCACTGCGCAGAACCTTGCCCGGGCAAGTCCTGAGCAGGTCCTGGACGTGCTAGAAGCAGTCCTGGACGTTACAGGACCTGCCTGGACCCTGCCCAGGTGTGCCAAACCTTGCCTGGACCCTTTTCAAGGCTGCCAAACCTTGCCACCATCTTGCGCAGGGCTGCCAGCACTTGCCCGAACCCCGAACATGGTTGCCAACCCATGCCACCAAAAATCCGAGTTTTGTAAATCCATGCCCGGACCCCCTAGAAGGTTGCATTGGGCCTAGAAAAGGGGGATGCAACAAAAAAATCGAAAATGTAACGAGTAGATTTCATTTTGGTACGGGGGTGAAGTTTTTGTACTGCGCAGAACCTTGCCCGGGCAAATTCTGAGCAGGTCCTGGACGTGCCAGAACCAGTCCTGGACGTGCCAGGACTTGCCCGGACCCTGCCCAAGTGTGCCTAACCTTGCCCGGACCCTTTCCAAGGGTGCCAAACCTTGCCACCACCTTGCCCAGGGCTGCCAACACTTGCCCGGACCCCGAACATGGTTGCCAACCCAAGCCACCAAAAATCCGACTTTTGTAAATCCATGCCCCGACCCCCTAGAAAGTTGCATTGGGCCTAGAAAGGGGGGATGCAACAAAAAAATAAAAAATGTAACGAGTAGATTTCATTTTGGTACGGGGGTGAAGTTTTTGTACTGCGCGGAACCTTACCCGGGTAAGTCCTGAGCCGGTCCTGGACGTGCCAGAACCAGTCCTGGACGTGCCAGGACTTGCCCGGACCCTACCCAAGTGTGCCAAACCTTGCCTGGACCCTTTCCAGGGCTGCCAAACCTTGCCCGGACCCCGAAAATGGGTGCCACCCCATGCCACCAAAATTCCGACTTTAGCAAATCCAAGCCCGGACCCCCTAGAGAGTTGCATTGGGCCTAGAAGGGGGGATGCAACAAAAAATTCGAAAATGTAACGAGTAGATTTCATTTTGGTACGGGGGTGAAGTTTTTGTACTGCGCAGAACCTTGCCCGGGCAAGTCCTGAGCAGGTCCTGGACGTGCCAGAACCGGTCCTGGACGTGCCAGGACTTGCCCGGACCCTGCCGATGTGTGCCAAACCTTGCCCGGACCCTTTCCAAGGCTGCCAAACCTTGCCACCACCTTGCCCAGGGCTGCCAACACTTGCCCGGACCCCGAACATAGTTGCCAACCCATGCCACCAAAAATCTGACTTTTGCAAATCCATGCCCGGACCCCCTAGAAAGTTGCATTAGGCCTAGAAAGGAGGGATGCAACAAAAAAATCGAAAATGTAACGAGTAGATTTCATTTTGGTACGGGGGTGAAATTTTTGTACTGCGCAGAACCTTGCCCGGGAAAGTCCTGAGCAGGTCCTGGACGTGCCAGAACCAGTCCTGGACGTGCCAGGACTTGCCCGGACCCTGCCCAAGTGTGCCAAACCTTGCCCGGACCCTTTCCAAGCCTGCCAAACCTTGCCCGGACCCCGAAAATGGGTGCCACCCCATGCCACCAAAAATCCGACTTGAGCAAATCCATGCCCGGACCCCCTAGAGAGTTGCATTGGGACTAGAAAGGGGTGATGCAACAAAAAATTTGAAAATGTAATGAGTAGATTTCATTTTGGTACGGGGGTGAAGTTTTTGTACTGCGCAGAACCTTGCCCGGGCAAGTCCTGAGCAGGTACTGGACGTGCCAGGACTTGCCCGGACCCTGCCCAAGTGTGCCAAACCTTGCCCGGACCCTTTCCAAGGCTGCCAAACCTTGCCACCACCTTGCCCAGGGCTGCCAACACTTGCCCGGACCCCGAACATAGTTGCCAACCCATGCCACCAAAAATCTGACTTTTGTAAATCCATGCCCGGACCCCCTAGAAAGTTGCACTGGGCGTAGAAAGGGGGGATGCAAAAAAAAAATCGAAAATGTAACGAGTAGATTTCATTTTGGTACGGGGGTGAAATTTTTATACTGCGCAGAACCTTGCCCGGGCAAGTCCTGAGTAGGTCCTAGACGTACCAGAACCAGTCCTGGACGAGCCAGGACTTGCCCGGACCCTGCCCAAGTGTGCCAATCCTTGCCCGGACCCTTTCCAAGGCTGGCAAACCTTGCCACCACCTTGCCCAGGGCTGCCAACACTTGCCCGGACCCCGAAAATAGTTGCCAACCCATGCCACCAAAAATCTGACTTTTACAAATCCATGCCCGGACCCCCTAGAAAGTTGCATTGGGCCTAGAAAGGGGGGATGCAACAAAAAAATCGAAAATGTAACGAGTAGATTTCATTTTGGTACGGGGGTGAAATTTTTGTACTGCGTAGAACTTTGCCCGGGAAAGTCCTGAGCAGGTCCTGGACGTGCCAGAACCAGTCCTAGACGTGCCAGGACTTGCCCGGACCCTGCCCAAGTGTGCCAAAACTTGCCCAGACCCTTTCCAAGGCTGCCAAACCTTGCCACCACCTTGCCCAGGGCTGCCAACACTTGCCCGGACCCAGAACATGGTTGCCAACCCATGCCACCAAAAATCTGACTTTTGCAAATCCATGCCCGGACCCCCTAGAAAGTTGCATTGGGCCTAGAAAGGGGGGATGCAACAAAAAAATCGAAAATGTAACGAGTAGATTTCATTTTGGTAAGGGGTGAAATTTTTGTACTGCGCAGAACCTTGCCCGGGCAAGCCCTGAGTAGGTCCTGGACGTGCCAGAACCAGTCCTTGACGTGCCAGGACTTGCTCGAACCCTGCCCAAGTGTGCCAAACCTGGCCCGGACCCTTTCCAAGGCTGCCAAACCTTGCCACCACCTTGCCCAGGACTGCCAACACTTGCCCGGACCCCGTACATGTTTGCCAACCCATGCCACCAAAAATCCGACATCTACAAATCCATGCCCGGACGCCCTAGAAAGTTGCATTGGGCCTAGAAAGGGGGGATGCAACAAAAAAATCGAAAATGTAACGAGTATATTTCATTTTGGTACGGGGTTGAAGTTTTTGCATTGCGCAGAACCTTGCCCGGGCAAGTCCTGAGTAAGTCCTGAACCAGCCAGGACCAGTCCTGGACGTGGCAGGACTTGCCCGGACCCTGCCCAAGTGTGCCAAACCTTGCCCAGACCCTTTCCAAGGCTGCCAAACCTTGCCACCACCTTGCCCAGGGCTGCCAACACTTGCCCGGACCCCGAACATGGTTGCCAACCCATGCCACCAAAAATCCGACTTTTGCAAATCCTTGCCCGGTTCCCCTAGAAAGTTGCATTGGGCCTAGAAAGGGGGGATGCAACAAAAAAATCAAAAATGTAATGAGTAGATTTCATTTTGGTACGGGGGTGAAGTTTTTGTACTGCGCAGAACCTTACCCGGGTAAGTCCTGAGCAGGTCCTTGACATGCCAGAACCAGTCCTGGACGTGCCAGGACTTGCCCGGAACCTATCCAAGCCTGCCAAACCATGCCCGGACCCCGAAAATGGGTGCCACCCCATGCCACCAAAAATCCGACTTGAGCAAATCCAAGCCCGGACCCCCTAGAGAGTTGCATTGGGCCTAGAAAGGGGTGATGCAACCAAAAATTCGAAAATGTAACGAGTAGATTTCATTTTGGTATGGGGTGAAGTTTTTGTACTGCGCAGAACCTTGCCCGGGCAAGTCCTGAGCAGGTCCTGGACGTGCCAGTACCAGTCCTGGACGTGCCAGGACTTGCCCGGACCCTGCCCAAGTGTGCCTAACCTTGCCCGGACCCTTTCCAAGGGTGCCAAACCTTGCCACCACCTTGCCCAGGGCTGCCAACACTTGCCCGGACCCCGAACATAGTTGCCAACCCATGCCACCAAAAATCTGACTTTTGTAAATCCATGCCCGGACCCCCTAGAAAGTTGCACTGGGCCTAGAAAGGGGGGATGCAACAAAAAAATCGAAAATGTAACGAGTAGATTTCATTTTGGTACAGGGGTTAAATTTTTGTACTGCGCAGAACCTTGCCCGGGCAAGTCCTGAGTAGGTCCTAGACGTACCAGAACCAGTCCTGGACGTGCCAGGACTTGGCCGGACCCTGCCCAAGTGTGCCAAACCTTGCCCGGACCCTTTCCAAGGCTGCCAAACCTTGCCACCACCTTGCCCAGGGCTGCCAACACTTGCCCGGACCCCGAGCATGGTTGCCAACCCATGCCACCAAAAATCTGACTTTTGCAAATCCATGCCCGGACCCCCTAGAAAGTTGCATTGGGCCTAGAAAGGGGGGATGCAACAAAAAAATTGAAAATGTAACGAGTAGATTTCATATTGGTACGGGGGTGAAGTTTATGTTCTGCGCAGAACCTTCCCCGGGCAAGTCCTGAGCAGGTCCTGGACGTGCCAGAACCAGTCCTGGATGTGCCAGGACTTGCCCGGACCCTGCCCAAGTGTGCCAAACCTTGCCCGGACCCTTTTCAAGGCTGCCAAACCTTGCCACCACCTTGCTCAGGGCTGCCAGCACTTGCCCGGACCCCGAACATGGTTGCCAACCCATGCCACCAAAAATCCGAGTTTTGTAAATCCATGCCCGGACCCCTTAGAAAGTTGCATTGGGCCTAGAAAGGGGGGATGCAACAAAAAAATCGAAAATGTAACGAGTAGATTTCATTTTGGTACGGGGGTGAAGTTTTTGTACTGCGCAAAACCTTGCCCGGGCAAGTCCTGAGTAGGTCCAGGACGTGCCAGATCCAGTCCTGGACGTGCCAGGACTTGCCCAGACCCTGCCCAAGTGTGCCTAACCTTGCCCGGACCCTTTCCAAGGCTGCCAAACCTTGCCACCACCTTGCCCAGGGCTGCCAACACTTGCCCGGACCCCGAACATGGTTGCCAACCAATGCCACCAAAAATCCGAATTTTGCAAATCCATGCCCCGACCCCCTAAAAAGTTGCATTGGGCCTAGAAAGGGGGGATGCAACAAAAAAATCAAAAATGTAATGAGTAGATTTCATTTTGGTACGGGGGTGAAGTTTTTGTACTGCGCAGAACCTTACCCGGGGAAGTCCTGAGCAGGTCCTGGACGTGCCAGAACCAGTCCTGGACGTGCCAGGACTTGCTCGGACCCTGCCCAAGTGTGCCAAACCTTGCCTGGACCCTTTCCAGGGCTGCCAAACCTTCCCCGTACCCCGAAAATGGGTGCCACCCCATGCCACCAAAAATCCGACTTTAGCATATCCATGCCCGGACCCCTTAGAGAGTTGCATTGGGCCTAGAAGGGGGGATGCAACAAAAAATTCGAAAATGTAACGAGTAGATTTCATTTTGGTACGGGGGTGAAGTTTTTGTACTGCGCAGAACCTTGCCCGGGCAAGTCCTGAGCAGGTACTGGACGTGCCAGAACCAGTCCTGGACATGCCAGGACTTGCCCGGACCCTGCCCAAGTGTGCCAAACCTTGGCCGGACCCTTTGCAAGGCTGCCAAACCTTGCCACCACCTTGCCCAGGGCTGCCAACACTTGCCCGGACCCCGAACATAGTTGCTAACCCATGCCACCAAAAATCTGACTTTTGCAAATCCATGCCCGGACCCCCTAGAAAGTTGCATTGGGCCTAGAAAGGGGGGATGCAACAAAAAAATCAAAAATGTAACGAGTAGATTTCATTTTGGTACGGGGGTGAAGTTTATGTTCTGCGCAGAACCTTCCCCGGGCAAGTCCTGAGCAGGTCCTGGACGTGCCAGAACCAGTCCTGGACGTGCCAGGACTTGCCCAGACCCTGCCCACGTGTGCCAAACCTTGCCTGGACCCTTTCCAAGCCTGCCAAACCTTGCCCGGACCCCGAAAATGGGTGCCACCCCATGGCACCAAAAATCCGACTTGAGCAAATCCAAGCCCGGACCCCCTAGAGAGTTGCATTGGGTATAGAAAGGGGTGATGCAACAAAAAAATCGAAAATGTAACGAGTGGATTTCATTTTGGTACGGGGGTGAAATTTTTGTACCGCGCAGAACCTTGCCCGGGCAAGCCCTGAGAAGGTCCTGGACGTACCAGAACCAGTCCTGGACGTGCCAGGACTTGCCCAGACCCTGCCCAAGTGTGCCAAACCTTGACCGGACCCTTTCCAAGGCTGGCAAACCTTGCCACCACATTGCCCAGGGCTGCCAACACTTGCCCGGACCCCGAACATAGTTGCCAACCCATGCCACCAAAAATCTGACTTTTGTAAATCCATGCCAGGACCCCCTAGAAAGTTGCACTGGGCCTAGAAAGGGGGGATGCAACAAAAAAATCGAAAATGTAACGAGTAGATTTCATTTTGGTACGGGGGCGAAATTTTTGTACTGCGCAGAACCTTGCCCGGGCAAGTCCTGAGTAGGTCCTAGACGTACCAGAACCAGTCCTGGACGTGCCAGGACTTGCCCGGACCCTGCCCAAGTGTGCCAAACCTTGCCCGGACCCTTTCCAAGGCTGCCAAACCTTGCCACGACCTTGCCCAGGGCTGCCAACACTTGCCCGGACCCCGAATATAGTTGCCAACCCATGCCACCAAAAATCTGACTTTTGCAAATCCATGCCCGGACCCCCTAGAAAGTTGCATTGGGCCTAGAAAAGGGGGATGCAACAAAAAAATCGAAAATGTAACGAGTAGATTTCATTTTGGTACGGGGGTGAAGTTTTTGTACTGCGCAGAACCTTCCCCGGGCAAGTCCTGAGCAGGTCCTGGACGTGCCAGAACCAGTCCTGGATGTGCCAGGACTTGCCCGGACCCTGCCCAAGTGTGCCAAACCTTGCCCGGACCCTTTCCAAGGCTGCCAAACCTTGCCCGGACCCCGAAAATGGGTGCCACCCCATGCCACCAAAAATCCAACTTTTGCAAATCCAAGCCCGGACCCCCTAGAGAGTTGCATTAGGCCTAGAAAGGGGGGATGCAACAAAAAATTCGAAAATGTAACGAGTAGATTTCATTTTAGTACGTGGGTGAAGTTTTTGCACTGCGCAGAACCTTGCCCGGGCAAGTCCTGAGCAGGTCCTGGACGTGCCAGAACCAGTCCTGGACGTGCCAGGACTTACCCGGACCCTGCCCAAGTGTGCCAAACCTTGCCCGGACCCTTTGCAAGGCTGCCAAACCTTGCCACCACCTTGCTCAGGGCTGCCAGCACTTGCCCGGACCCCGAACATGGTTGCCAACCCATGCCACTAAAAATCCGAGTTTTGCAAATCCATGCCCGGACCCCCTAGAAAGTTGCATTGGGCCTAGAAAGGGGGGATGCAACAAAAATATCGAAAATGTAACGAGTAGATTTCATTTTGGTACAGGGGTGAAATTTTTGTACTGCGCAGAACCTTGCCCGGGCAAGTCCTGAGTAGGTCCTGGACGTACCAGAACCAGTCCTGGACGTGCCAGGACTTGCCCGGACCCTGGCCAAGTATGCCAAACCTTGTCCGGACCCTTTCCAAGGCTGCCAAACCTTGCCACCACCTTGCCCAGGGCTGCCAACACTTGCCCGGACCCCGAACATGGTTGCCAACCCATGCCACCAAAAATCCGAGTATTGCAAATCCATGCCCGGACCCCCTAGAAAGTTGCATTGGGCCTAGAAAGGGGGGATGCAACAAACAATTCAAAAATGTAACGAGTAGATTTCATTTTGGTACGGGGGTGAAGTTTTTATACTGCGCAGAACCTTACCCGGGTAAGTCCTGAGCAGGTCCTGGACGTGCCAGGACTTGCCTGGACCCTGCCCAAGTGTGCCAAACCTTGCACGTACCCCGAAAATGGGTGCCACCCCATGCCACCAAAAATCCGACTTTAGCAAATCCAAGCCCGAACCCCCTAGAGAGTTGCATTGGGCCTAGAAGGGGGGATGCAACAAAAAATTCGAAAATGTAACGAGTAGATTTCATTTTGGTACGGGGGTGAAGTTTTTGTACAGCGCAGAACCTTGCCCGGGCAAGTCCTGAGCAGGTCCTGGACGTGCCAGGACTTGCCCGGACCCTGCCCAAGTGTGCCAAACCTTGCCCGGACCCTTTCCAAGGCTGCCAAACCTTGCCACTACCTTGCGCAGGGCTGCCAACACTTGCCCGGAACCCGAACATAGTTGCCACCCCATGCCACCAAAAATCGGACTTTTGCAAATCCATGCCCGGACCCCCTAGAAAGTTGCATTGGGCCTAGAAAGGGGGGATGCAACAAAAAAATCGAAAATGTAACGAGTAGATTTCATTTTGGTACGTGGGTGAAGTTTTTGTACTGCGCAGAACCTTGCCCGGGCAAGTCCTGAGCAGGTCCTGGAAGTACCAGAACCAGTCCTGGACGTGCCAGGACTTTCCCGGACCCTGCCCAAGTGTGCCAAAACTTGCCCGGACCCTTTCCAAGGCTGCCAAACCTTGCCACCACCTTGCCCGTGGCTGCCAACACCTGCACGGACCCCTAACATAGTTGCCAACCCATGCCACCGAAAATCTGACTTTTGCAAATCCATGCCCGGACCCCCTAGAAAGTTGCATTGGGCCTAGAAAGGGGGGATGCAACAAAAAAATTGAAAATATAACGAGTAGATTTCATTTTGGTACGGGGGTGAAATTTTTCTACTGCGCAGAACCTTACCCGGGCAAGTCCTGAGTAGGTCCTGGACGTGCCAGAACCAGTCCTGGACGTGCCAGGACTTACCCGGACCCTGCCCAAGTGTGCCAAAACTTGCCCGGACCCTTTCCAAGGCTGCCAAACCTTGCCACCACCTTGCCCAGGGCTGCCAACACTTGCCCGGACCCCGAACATAGTTGCCAACCCATGCCACAAAAATCCGAGTTTTGCAAATCCATGCCCAGACCCCCTAGAAAGTTGCATTGGGCCTAGAAAGGGGGGATGCAACAAAAAAATCGAAAATGTAACGAGTATATTTCATTTTGGTACGGGGGTGAAGTTTTTGTACTGCGCAGAACCTTGCTTGGGCAAGTCCTGAGCAGGTCCTGGACGTGCCAGAACCAGTCCTGGAGGTGCCAGGACTTGCCCGGACCCTGCCCAAGTGTGCCTAACCTTGCCCGGACCCTTTCCAAGGCTGCCAAACCTTGCCACCACCTTGCCCAGGGCTGCCAACACTTGCCTGGACCCCGAACATGGTTGCAAACCCATGCCACCAAAAATCGGACTTTTGCAAATCCATGCACGGACCCCCTAGAAAGTTGCATTGGCCCTTGAAAGGGGGGATGCAACAAAAAAATAAAAAATGTAACGAGTAGATTTCATTTTGGTACGGGGGTGAAGTTTTTATACTGCGAAGAGCCTTCCCCGGGTAAGTCCTGAGCAGGTCCTGGACGTGCCAGAACTAGACCTGGACGTGCCAGGACTTGCCCGGACCCTGCCCAAGTGTGCCAAACCTTGCCTGGACCCTTTCCAGGGCTGCCAAACCTTGCCCGGACCCCGAAAATGGGTGACACCCCATGCCACCAAAAATTCGACTTTAGCAAATCCAAGCCTGGACCCCTAGAGAGTTGCATTGCGCCTAGAAGGGGGGATGCAACAAAAAATTCGAAAGTGTAACGAGTAGATTTCATTTTGGTACGGGGGTGAAGTTTTTGTACTGCGCAGAACCTTGCCCGGGCAGGTCCTGAGCAGGTCCTGGACGTGCCAGAACCAGTCCTGGACGAGCCAGGACTTGGCCGGACCCTGCCCAAGTGTGCCAAACCTTGCCCGGACCCTTTCCAAGGCTGCCAAACCTTGCCACCACCTTGCCCAGGGCTGCCAACACTTGCCCGGACCCCGAATATAGTTGCCAACCCATGCCACCAAAAATCTGACTTTTGCAAATCCATGCCCGGACCCCCTAGAAAGTTGCATTGGGCCTAGAAAGGGGGGATGCAACAAAAAAAATCGAAAATGTAACGAGTAGATTTCATTTTGGTACGGGGGTGAAGTTTTTGTACTGTGCAGAACCTTCCCCGGGCAAGTCTTGAGCAGGTCCTGGACGTGCCAGAACCAGTCCTGGATGTGCCAGGACTTGCCCGGACCCCGCCCAAGTGTGCCAAACCTTGCCCGAACCCTTTCCAAGGCTGCCAAACCTTGCCCGGACCCCGAAAATGGGTGCCACCCCATGCCACCAAAAATCCGACTTTTGCAAATCCAAGCCCGGACCCCCTAGAGAGTTGCATTGGGCATAGAAAGGGGGTATGCAACAAAAAATTCGAAAATGTAACGAGTAGATTTCATTTTAGTACGGGGGTGAAGTTTTTGCACTGCGCAGAACCTTGCCCGGGCAAGTCCTGAGCAGGTCCTGGACGTGCTAGAACCAGTCCTGGACGTTCCAGGACTTGCCTGGACCCTGCCCAAGTGTGCCAAACCTTGCCCGGACCATTTTCAAGGCTGCCAAACCTTGCCACCACCTTGCTCAGGGCTGCCAGCACTTGCCCGGACCCCGAACATGGTTGCCAACCCATGCCACCAAAAATCCGAGTTTTGCAAATCCATGCCCGGACCCCCTTGAAAGTTGCATTGGGCCTAGAAAGGGGGGATGCAACAAAAAAATCGAAAATGTAACAAGTAGATTTCATTTTGGTACGGGGGTGAAGTTTTTGTACTGCGCAGAACCTTGCCCGGGCAAGTCCTGAGCAGGTCCTGGACGTGCCAGAACCAGTCCTGGACGTGCCAGGACTTGCCCGGACCCTGCCCAAGTGTGCCTAACCTTGCCCGGACCCTTTCCAAGGCTGCCAAACCTTGCCACCACCTTGCCCAGGGCTGCCAACACCTGCCCGGACCCCGAACATAGTTGCCAACCCATGCCACCAAAAATCCGACTTTTGCAAATCCATGCCCGGACCCCCTAGAAAGTTGCATTGGCCCTTGAAAGGGGGGATGCAACAATAAAATAAAAAATGTAACGAGTAGATTTCATTTTGGTACGGGGGTGAAGTTTTTATACTGCGAAGAGCCTTCCCCGGATAAGTCCTGAGCAGGTCCTGGACGTGCCAGAACGAGACCTGGACGTGCCAGGACTTGCCCGGACCCTGCCCAAGTGTGCCAAACCTTGCCTGGACCCTTTCCAGGGCTGCCAAACCTTGCCCGGACCCCGAAAATGGGTGCCACCCAATGCCACCAAAAATCCGACTTTAGCAAATCCAAGCCCGGACCCCCTAGAGAGTTGCATTACGCCTAGAAGGGGGGATGCAACAAAAAATTCGAAAGTGTAACGAGTAGATTTCTTTTTGGTACGGGGGTGAAGTTTTTGTACTGCGCAGAACCTTGCCCGGGCAAGTCCTGAGCAGGTCCTGGACGTGCCAGAACCAGTCCTGGACGTGCCAGGACTTGGCCGGACCCTGCCCAAGTGTGCTAAACCTTGCCCGGACCCTTTCCAAGGCTGCCAAACCTTGCCACCACCTTGCCCAGGGCTGCCAACACTTGCCCGGACCCCGAATATAGTTGCCAACCCATGCCACCAAAAATCTGACTTTTGCAAATCCATGCCCGGACCCCCTAGAAAGTTGCATTGGGCCTAGAAAGGGGGGATGCAACAAAAAAAATTGAAAATGTAACGAGTAGATTTCATTTTGGTACGGGGGTGAAGTTTTTGTACTGTGCAGAACCTTCCCCGGGCAAGTCTTGAGCAGGTCCTGGACGTGCCAGAACCAGTCCTGGATGTGCCAGGACTTGCCCGGACCCCGCCCAAGTGTGCCAAACCTTGCCCGAACCCTTTCCCAGGCTGCCAAACCTTGCCCGGACCCCGAAAATGGGTGCCACCCCATGCCACCAAAAATCCGACTTTTGCAAATCCAAGCCCGGACCCCCTAGAGAGTTGCATTGGGCATAGAAAGGGGGTATGCAACAAAAAATTCGAAAATGTAACGAGTAGATTTCATTTTAGTACGGGGGTGAAGTTTTTGCACTGCGCAGAACCTTGCCCGGGCAAGTCCTGAGCAGGTCCTGGACGTGCTAGAACCAGTCCTGGACGTTCCAGGACTTGCCTGGACCCTGCCCAAGTGTGCCAAACCTTGCCCGGACCATTTTCAAGGCTGCCAAACCTTGCCACCACCTTGCTCAGGGCTGCCAGCACTTGCCCGGACCCCGAACATGGTTGCCAACCCATGCCACCAAAAATCCGAGTTTTGCAAATCCATGCCCGGACCCCCTTGAAAGTTGCATTGGGCCTAGAAAGGGGGGATGCAACAAAAAAATCGAAAATGTAACAAGTAGATTTCATTTTGGTACGGGGGTGAAGTTTTTGTACTGCGCAGAACCTTGCCCGGGCAAGTCCTGAGCAGGTCCTGGACGTGCCAGAACCAGTCCTGGACGTGCCAGGACTTGCCCGGACCCTGCCCAAGTGTGCCTAACCTTGCCCGGACCCTTTCCAAGGCTGCCAAACCTTGCCACCACCTTGCCCAGGGCTGCCAACACCTGCCCGGACCCCGAATATAGTTGCCAACCCATGCCACCAAAAATCTGACTTTTGCAAATCCATGCCCGGACCCCCTAGAAAGTTGCATTGGGCCTAGAAAGGGGGGATGCAACAAAAAAATAAAAAATGTAACGAGTAGATTTCATTTTGGTACGGGGGTGAAGTTTTTATACTGTGAAGAGCCTTCCCCGGATAAGTCCTGAGCAGGTCCTGGACGTGCCAGAACTAGACCTGGACGTGCCAGGACTTGCCCGGACCCTGCCCAAGTGTGCCAAACCTTGCCTGGACCCTTTCCAGGGCTGCCAAACCTTGCCCGGACCCCGAAAATGGGTGCCACCCCATGCCACCAAAAATCTGACTTTTGCAAATCCATGCCCGGACCCCCAAGAAAGTTGCATTGGGCCTAGAAAGGGGGGATGCAACAAAAAAAATCGAAAATGTAACGAGTAGATTTCATTTTGGTACGGGGGTGAAGTTTTTGTACTGCGCAGAACCTTGCCCGGGCAAGTCCTGAGCAGGTCCTGGACGTGCCAGAACCAGTCCTGGACGTGCCAGGACTTGGCCGGACCCTGCCCAAGTGTGCCAAACTTTGCCCGGACCCTTTCCAAGGCTGCCAAACCTTGCCACCACCTTGCCCAGGGCTGCCAACACTTGGCCGGACCCCGAACATGGTTGCCAACCCATGCCACCAAAAATCCGGCTTCTGCAAATCCATGCCCGGATGCCCTAGAAAGTTGCATTGGACATAGAAAGGGCGGATGCAACAAAAAAATCGAAAATGTAACGAGTAGATTTCATTTTGGTACGTGGGTGAAGTTTTTGCACTGCGCAGAACCTTGCCCGGGCAAGTCCTGAGTAAGTCCTGTACCAGCCAGGACCAGTCCTGGACGTGCCAGGACTTGCCCGGACCCTGCCCAAGTGTGCCAAAACTTGCCCGGACCCTTTCCAAGGCTGCCAAACCTTGCCACCACCTTGCCCAGGGCTGCCAACAATTGCCCAGACCCCGAACATAGTTGCCAACCCATGCCACCAAAAATCCGAGTTTTGCAAATCCATGCCCGGACCCCCTAGAAAGTTGCATTGGGCCTAGAAAGGGGGGATGCAACAAAAAAATCGAAAATGTAACGAGTAGATTTCATTTTGCTACGGGGGTGAAGTTTTTGTACTGCGCAGAACCTTGCCCGGGCAAGTCCTGAGCAGGTCCTGGACGTGCCAGAACCAGTCCTGGACATGCCAGGACTTGCCCGGACCCTGCCCAAGTGTGCCAAACCTTGCCCGGACCCTTTCCAAGGCTGCCAAACCTTGCCACCACCTTGCCTAGGGCTGCCAACACTTGCCCGGACCCCGAATATAGTAGCCAACCCATGCCACCAAAAATCTGACTTTTGCAAATCCATGCCCGGACCCCATAGAAAGTTGCATTGGGCCTAGAAAGGGGGGATGCAACAAAAAAAATCGAAAATGTAACGAGTAGATTTCATTTTGGTACGGGGGTGAAGTTTTTGTACTGTGCAGAACCTTCCCCGGGCAAGTCCTGAGCAGGTCCTGGACGTGCCAGAACCAGTCCTGGATGTGCCAGGACTTGCCCGGACCATGCCCAAGTGTGCCAAACCTTGCCCGGACCCTTTCCAAGGCTGCCAAACCTTGCCCGCACCCCGAAAATGGGTGCCACCCCATGCCACCAAAAATCCGACTTTTGCAAATCCAAGCCCGGACCCCCTAGAGAGTTGCATTGGGCCTAGAAAGGGGGGATGCAACAAAAAATTCGAAAATGTAACGAGTAGATTTCATTTTAGTACGGGGGTGAAGTTTTTACACTGCGCAGAACCTTGCCCGGGCAAGTCCTGAGCAGGTCCTGGACGTGCTAGAACCAGTCCTGGACGTTCCAGGACTTGCCTGGACCCTGCCCAAGTGTGCCAAACCTTGCCCGGACCCTTTTCAAGGCTGCCAAACCTTGCCACCACCTTGTTCAGGGCTGCCAGCACTTGCCCGGACCCCGAACATGGTTGCCAACCCATGCCACCAAAAATCGAGTTTTGCAAATCCATGCCCGGACCCCCTAGAAAGTTGCATTGGGCCTAGAAAGGGGGGATGCAACAAAAAAAATCGAAAATGTAACAAGTAGATTTCATTTTGGTATGGGGTGAAGTTTTTGTACTGCGCAGAACCTTGCCCGGGCAAGTCCTGAGCAGGTCCTGGACGTGCTAGAACCAGTCCTGGACGTGCCAGGACTTGCCCGGACCCTGGCCAAGTGTGCCAAACCTTGCCCGGACCCTTTCCAAGGCTGCCAAACCTTGCCTGGACCCTTTCCAAGGCTGCCAAACGTTGCCACCACCTTGCCCAGGGCTGCCAACACTTGCCCGGACCCCGAACATGGTTGCCAACCCATGCCACCAAAAATCCGGCTTCTGCAAATCCATGCCTGGATGCCCTAGAAAGTTGCATTGGACATAGAAAGGGCGGATGCAACAAAAAAATCGAAAATGTAACGAGTAGATTTCATTTTGCTACGGGGGTGAAGTTTTTGTACTGCGCAGAACCTTGCCCGGGCAAGTCCTGAGCAGGTCCTGGACCTGCCAGAACCAGTCCTGGACGTGCCAGGACTTGCCCGGACCCTGCCCAAGTGTGCCTAACCTTGCCCGGACCCTTTCAAAGGCTGCCAAACCTTGCCACCACCTTGCCCAGGGCTGCCAACATTTGCCCGGACCCCGAACATGGTTGCCAACCCATGCCACCAAAAATCCGACTTTTGCAAATCCATGCCCGGACCCCCTAGAAAGTTGCATTGGGCCTAGAAAGGGGTGATGCAACAAAAAAATCAAAAATGTAACGAGTAGATTTCATTTTGGTACGGGGGTGAAGTTTTTATACTGCGCAGAACCTTACCCGGGTAAGTCCTGAGCAGGTCCTGGACGTGCCAGAACCAGTCCTGGACGTGCCAGGACTTGCCTGGACCCTGCCCAAGTGTGCCAAACCTTGCCTGGACCCTTTCTAGGGCTGCCAAACCTTGCCCGGACCCCGAAAATGGGTGCCAAACCATGCCACCAAAAATCCTACTTTAGCAAATCCAAGCCCGAACCACCTAGAGAGTTGCATTGCGCCTAGAAGGGGGGGATGCAACAAAAAATTCGAAAATGTAACGAGTAGATTTCATTTTGGTACGGGGGTGAAGTTTTTGTACAGCGCAGAACCTTGCCCGGGCAAGTCCTGAGCAGGTCGTGGACGTGCCAGAACCAGTCCTGGACGTGCCAGGACTTGGCCGGACCCTGGCCAAGTGTGCCAAACCTTGCCCGGACCCTTTCCAAGGCTGCCAAACCTTGCCACCACCTTGTCCTGGGCTGCCAACTCTTGCCCGGAACCCGAACATAGTTGCCAACCCATGCCACCAAAAATATGACTTTTGCAAATCCATTCCCGGACCCCCTAGAAAGTTGCATTGGGCCTAGAAAGGGGGGATGCAACAAAAAATTCGAAAATGTAACGAGTAGATTTCATTTTGGTACGTGGGTGAAGTTTTTGCACTGCGCAGAACTTTGCCCGGGCAAGTCCTGAGCAGGTCATGGACGTAACAGAACCAGTCCTGGACGTTCCAAGACTTGCCTGGACCCTGCCCAAGTGTGCCAAACCTGGCCCGGACCCTTTTCAAGGCTGCCAAACCTTGCCCAGGGCTGCCAACACTTGCCCGGACCCCGAACATGGTTGGCAACCCATGCCACCAAAAATCCGACTTTTGCAAATCCATTCCCGGACCCCCTAGAAAGTTGCATTGGGCCTAGAAAAGGGTGATGCAACAAAAAAATCAAAAATGTAACGATTAGATTTCATTTTGGTACGGGGGTGAAGTTTTTGTACTGCGCAGAACCTTGCCCGGGCAAGTCCTGAGCAGGTCCTGGACGTGCCAGGACTTGCCCGGACCCTGCCCAAGTGTGCCAAACCTTGCCCGGACCCTTTTCAAGGCTGCCAAACCTTGCCCAGGGCTGCCAACACTTGCCCGGACCCCGAACATGGTTGCCAACCCATGCCACCAAAAATCCGACTTTTGCAAATCCATTCCCGGACCCCCTAGAAAGTTGCATTGGGCCTAGAAAAGGGTGATGCAACAAAAAAATCGAAAATGTAACGATTAGATTTCATTTTGGTACGGGGGTGAAGTTTTTGCACTACACAGAACCTTGCCCGGGCAAGTCCTGAGCAGGTCCTGGACGTGCCAGAACCAGTCCTGGACATTCCAGGACTTGCCTGGACCCTGCCCAAGTGTGCCAAACCTTGCCCGGACCCTTTTCAAGGCTGCCAAACCTTGCCACCACCTTGCTCAGGGCTGCCAGCACTTGCCCGGACCCCGAACATGGTTGCCAACCCATGCCACCAAAAATCCGATTTTTGCAAATCCATGCCCGGACCCCCTAAAGAGTTGCATTGGGCCTAGAAAAGGGGGATGCAACAAAAAATTCAAAAATGTAACGATTAGATTTCATTTTGGTACGGGGGTGAAGTTTTTGTACTGCGCAGAACCTTGCCCAGGCAAGTCCTGAGGAGGTCCTGGACGTACCAGAACCAGTCCTGGACGTGCCAGGACTTGCCCGGACCCTGGCCAAGTGTGCCAAACCTTGCCCGGACCTTTTCCAAGGCTGCAAAACCTTGCCACCACCTTGCCCAGGGCTGCCAACACTTGCCCGGACCCCGAACATGGTTGCCAACCCATGCCACCAAAAATCCGACTTTTCCAAATCCAAGCCCGGAACCCCTAAAGAGTTGCATTGGGCCTAGAAAGGGGGGATGCAACAAAAAAATCGAAAATGTAACGAGTAGATTTCATTTTGGTATGGGGGTGAAGTTTTTGTACTGCGCAGAACCTTGCCCGGGCAAGTCCTGAGGAGGTCCTGGACGTGCCAGAACCAGTCCTGGACGTGCCAGGACTTGCCCGGACCCTACCCGAGTGTGCCAAACCTTGCCCGGACCCTTTCCAAGGCTGCCAAACCTTGCCACCACCTTACCCAGGGCTGCGAACACTTGCCCGGACCCCGAGCATAGTTGCCAACCCATGCCACCAAAAATCCGACTTTTGCAAATCCATGCCCGGACCACTTAGACAGTTGCATTGGGCATAGAAAGGGGGGATGCAACAAAAAAATCGAAAATGTAACGAGTAGATTTCATTTTGGTACGGGGGTGAAATTTTTGTACATCGTAGAACCTTGCCCGGGCAAGTCCTGAGTGGGTCCTGGACGTACCAGAACCAGTCCTGGACGTGCCAGGACTTGCCCGGACCCTGGCCAAGTGTGCCAAACCTTGCCCGGACCCTTTCCAAGGCTGCCAAACCTTACCACCACCTTGCCCAGGACTGCCAACACTTGCCCGGACCCCGAACATGGTTGCCAACCCATTCCACCAAAAATCCGACTTCTGCAAACCCATGCCCGGACGCCCTAGAAAGTTGCATTGGTCATAGAAAGGGCGGATGCAACAAAAAAATCGAAATTGTAACGAGAAGATTTCATTTTGGTACGTGGGTGAAGTTTTTGCACTGTACAGAACCTTGCCCGGGCAAGTCCTGAGGAGGTCCTGGACGTACCAGAACCAGTCCTGGACGTGCCAGGACTTGCCTGGACCCTGGCCAAGTATGCCAAACCTTGCCCGGACCCTTTCCAAGGCTGCCAAACCTTGCCACCACCTTGCCCAGGGATGCCAACACTTGCCCGGACCCCGAACATGGTTGCCAACCCATGCCACCAAAAATCCAACTTCTGCAAATCCATGCCCGGACGCCCTAGAAAGTTGCATTGGTCATAGAAAGGGCGGATGCAACAAAAAAATCGAAAATGTAACGAGTAGATTTCATTTTGGTAAGGGGGTGAAGTTTTTGGACTGCGCAGAACCTTGCCCGGGCAAGTCCTGAGCAGGTCCTGGACGTGCCAGAACCAGTCCTGGACGTTCCAGGACTTGCCCGGACCCTGCCCAAGTGTGCCAAACCTTGCCCGGACCCTTTCCAGGGCTGCCAAACCTTGCCCAGACCCCGAAAATGGGTTCCACCCCATGCCACCAAAAATCCGACTTTAGCAAATCCAAGCACGGACCCCCTAAAGAGTTGCATTAGGCCTAGAAAGGGGGGATGCAACAAAAAATTTGAAAATGTAACGAGTAGATTTCATTTTGGTACGGGGGTGAAGTTTTTGCACTGCACAGAACCTTGCCCGGGCAAGTCTTGAGCAGGTCCTGGACGTGCCAGAACCAGTCCTGGACGTTCCAGGACTTGCCTGGACCCTGCCCAAGTGTGCCAAACCTTGCCCGGACCATTTCCAAGGCTCCCAAACCTTGCCCGGACCCCGAACATGGTTGCCAACCCATGCCACCAAAAATCCGACTTTTGCAAATCCATTCCCGGACCCCCTAGAAAGTTGCATTGGGCCTAGAAAAGGGTGATGCAACAAAAAAATCGAAAATGTAACGAGTAGATTTCATTTTGGTACGGGGGTGAAGTTTTTATACTGCGTAGAACCTTGCCCGGGCAAGTCCTGAGCAGGTCCTGGACATGTTAGAACCAGTCCTGGACGTGCCAGGACATGCCCGGACACTGCCCAAGTGTGCCAAACCTTGCCCGGACCCTTTCCACGGCTGCCAAACCTTGCCCGGACCCCGAAAATGGGTGCCACCCCATGCCACCAAAAATCCGACTTTAGCAAATCCAAGCCCGGACCCCCTAAAGAGTTGCATTGGGCCTAGAAAGGGGGGATGCAACAAAAAATTCGAAAATGTAACGAGTAGATTTCATTTTGGTACGTGGGTGAAGTTTTTGTACTGCGCAGAACCTTCCCCGGGCAAGTCCTGAGCAGGTCCTGGACGTGCCAGAACCAGTCCTGGACGTGCCAGGACATGCCCGGACCCTGCCCAAGTGTGCCAAACCGTGCCCGGACCCTTTCCACGGCTGCCAAACCTTGCCCGGACCCCGAAAATGGGTGCCACCCCATGCCACCAAAAATCCGACTTTAGCAAATCCAAGCCCGGACCCCCTAAAGAGTTGCATTGGGCCTAGAAAGGGGGGATGCAACAAAAAATTCGAAAATGTAACGAGTAGATTTCATTTTGGTACGTGGGTGAAGTTTTTGTACTGCGCAGAACCTTCCCCGGGCAAGTCCTGAGCAGGTCCTGGACGTGCCAGAACCAGTCCTGGACGTGCCAGGACTTGCCCGGACCCTGCCCAAGTGTGCCAAACCTTGCCCGGACCATTTCCAAGGCTGCCAAACCTTGCCCGGACCCCTAAAATGGGTGCCACCCCATGCCACCAAAAATCCGACTTTTCCAAATCCAAGCCCGGAACCCCTAGAGAGTTGCATTGGGCCTAGAAAGGGGGGATGCAACAAAAAATTCGAAAATGTAACGAGTAGATTTCATTTTGGTACGAGGGTGAAGTATTTGCACTGCGCAGAACCTTGCCCGGGCAAGTCCTGAGCAGGTCCTGGACGTAACAGAACCAGTCCTGGACGTTCCAAGACTTGCCTGGACCCTGCCCAAGTGTGCCAAACCTTGCCCGGACCCTTTTCATGGCTGCCAAACCTTGCCCAGGGCTGCCAACACTTGCCCGGACCCCGAACATGGTTGCCAACCCATGCCACCAAAAATCCGACTTTTGCAAATCCATTCCCGGACCCCCTAGAAAGTTGCATTGGGCCTAGAAAAGGGTGATGCAACAAAAAAATTGAAAATGTAACAATTAGATTTCATTTTGGTACGGGGGTGAAGTTTTTGTACTGCGCAGAACCTTGCCCGGGCAAGTCCTGAGCAGGTCCTGGACGTGCCAGAACCAGTCCTGGACATGCCAGGACTTGCCCGGACCCTGCCCAAGTGTGCCAAACCTTGCCCGGACCCTTTCCAAGGGTGCCAAACCTTGCCACCACCTTGCCCAGGGCTGCCAACACGTGCCCGGACCCCGACCATAGTTGCCAACCCATGCCACCAAAAATCCGACTTTTGCAAATCCATGCCCGGACCCCCTAGAAAGATGCATTGGGCCTAGAAAGGGGGGATGCAACAAAAAACTCGAAAATGTAACGAGTAGATTTCATTTTGATACGGGTCTGAAATTTTTGTACTGCGCAGAACCTTGCCCAGGCAAGTCCTGAGGAGGTCCTGGACGTACCAGAACCAGTCCTGGACGTGCCAGGACTTGCCCGGACCCTGGCCAAGTATGCCAAACCTTGCCCGGACCCTTTCCAGGGCAGCCAAACCTTGCCCAGACCCCGAAAATGGGTGCCACCCCATGCCACCAAAAATCCGACTTGAGCAAATCCAAGCCAGGACCCCCTAAAGAGTTGCATTGGGCCTAGAAAAGGGTGATGCAACAAAAAAATCGAAAATGTAACGATTAGATTTCATTTTGGTACGGGGGTGAAGTTTTTGTACTGCGCAGAACCTTGCCCGGGCAAGTCCTGAGCAGGTCCTGGACGTGCAAGGACTTGCCCGGACCCTGCCCAAGTGTGCCAAACCTTGCCCGGACCCTTTCCAAGGCTGCCAAACCTTGCCACCACCTTGCCCAGGGCTGCCAACACGTGCCCGGACCCCGAACATAGTTGCCAACCCATGCCACCAAAAATCAGACTTTTGCAAATCCATGCCCGGACCCCCTAGAAAGTTGCATTGGGCCTAGAAAGGGGGGATGCAACAAAAAAATCGAAAATGTAACGAGTAGATTTCATTTTGGTACGGGTCTGAAATTTTTGTACTGCGCAGAACCTTGCCCAGGCAAGTCCTGAGGAGGTCCTGGACGTACCAAAACCAGTCCTGGACGTGCCAGGACTTGCCCGGACCCTGGCCAAGTGTGCCAAACCTTGCCCGGACCCTTTCCAAGGCTGCCAAACCTTGCCACCACCTTGCCCAGGGCTGCCAACACTTGCCCGGACCCAAAACATGGTTGCCAACCCATGCCACCAAAAATCCGATTTTTGCAAATCCATGCCCGGACCCCCTAGAAAGTTGCATTGGGCCTAGAAAGGGGGGATGCAACAAAAAAATCGAAAATGTAACGAGTAGATTTCATGTTGTTACGGGGGTGAAGTTTTTGTACTGCGCAGAACCTTGCCCGGGCAAGTCCTGAGCAGGTCCTGGACGTGCCAGAACCAGTCCTGGACGTGCCAGGACTTGCCCGGACCCTGCCCAAGTGTGCCAAACCTTGCCCGGACCCTTTCCACGGCTGCCAAACCTTGCCCGGACCCCGAAAATGGGTGCCACCCCATGCCACCAAAAATCCGACTTTAGCAAATCCAAGCTCGGACCCCCTAAAGAGTTGCATTGGGCCTAGAAAGGGGGGATGCAACAAAAAATTCGAAAATGTAACGAGTATATTTCATTTTGGTACGGGGGTGAAGTTTTTGTACTGCGCAGAACCTTCCCCGGGAAAGTCCTGAGCAGGTCCTGGACGTGCCAGAACCAGTCCTGGACGTGCCAGGACTTGCCCGGACCCTGCCCATGTGTGCCACACCTTGCCCGGACCATTTCCAAGGCTGCCAAACCTTGCGCGGACCCCTAAAATGGGTGCCACCCCATGCCACCAAAAATCCGACTTTTCCAAATCCAAGCCCGGAACCCCTAGAGAGTTGCATTGGGCCTAGAAAGGGGGGATGCAACAAAAAATTCAAAAATGTAACGAGTAGATTTCATTTTGGTACGTGGGTGAAGTTTTTGCACTGCGCAGAACTTTGCCCGGGCAAGTCCTGAGCAGGTCCTGGAAGTAACAGAACCAGTCCTGGACGTTCCAAGACTTGCCTGGACCCTGCCCAAGTGTGCCAAACCTTGCCCGGACCCTTTTCAAGGCTGCCAAACCTTGCCCAGGGCTGCCAACACTTGCCCGGACCCCGAAGATGGTTGCCAACCCATGCCACCAAAAATCCGACTTTTGCAAATCCATTCCCGGGCCCCCTAGAAAGTTGCATTGGGCCTAGAAAGGGGGGATGCAACAAAAAAATCGAAAATGTAACGAGTAGATTTCATTTTGGTACGGGGGTGAAGTTTTTGTACTGCGCAGAACCTTCCCCGGGAAAGTCCTGAGCAGGTCCTGGACGTGCCAGAACCAGTCCTGGACGTGCCAGGACTTGCCCGGACCCTGCCCATGTGTGCCACACCTTGCCCGGACCATTTCCAAGGCTGCCAAACCTTGCGCGGACCCCTAAAATGGGTGCCACCCCATGCCACCAAAAATCCGACTTTTCCAAATCCAAGCCCGGAACCCCTAGAGAGTTGCATTGGGCCTAGAAAAGGGTGATGCAACAAAAAAATCGAAAATGTAACGATTAGATTTCATTTTGGTACGGGGGTGAAGTTTTTGTACTGCGCAGAACCTTGCCCGGGCAAGTCCTGAGCAGGTCCTGGACGTGCCAGAACCAGTCCTAGACGTGCCAGGACTTGCCCGGACCCTGCCCAAGTGTGCCAAACCTTGCCCGGACCCTTTCCAAGGCTGCCAAACCTTGCCACCACCTTGCCCAGGGCTGCCAACACGTGCCCGGACCCCGAACATAGTTGCCAACCCATGCCACCAAAAATCCGACTTTTGCAAATCCATGCCCGGACCCCCTAGAAATTTGCATTGGGCCTAGAAAGGGGGGATGCAACAAAAAAATCGAAAATGTAACGAGTAGATTTCATTTTGGTACGGGTCTGAAATTTTTGTACTGCACAGAACCTTGCCCAGGCAAGTCCTGAGGAGGTCCTGGACGTACCAGAACCAGTCCTGGACGTGCCAGGACTTGCCCGGACCCTGGCCAAGTGTGCCAAACCTTGCCCGGACCCTTTCCAAGGCTGCCAAACCTTGCCACCACCTTGCCCAAGGCTGCCAACACTTGCCCGGACCCCGAACATGGTTGCCAACCCATGCCACCAAAAATCCGATTTTTGCAAATCCATGCCCGGACCCCCTAGAAAGTTGCATTGGGCCTAGAAAGGGGGGATGCAACAAAAAAATCGAAAATGTAACGAGTAGATTTCATTTTGTTACGGGGGTGAAGTTTTTGTACTGCGCAGAACCTTGCCCGGGCAAGTCCTGAGCAGGTCCTGGACGTGCCAGAACCAGTCCTGGACGTGCCAGGACTTGCCCGGACCCTGCCCAAGAGTGCCAAACCTTGCCCGGACCCTTTCCACGGCTGCCAAACCTTGCCCGGACCCCGAAAATGGGTGCCACCCCATGCCACCAAAAATCCGACTTTAGCAAATCCAAGCCCGGAACCCCTAGAGAGTTGCATTGGGCCTAGAAAGGGGGGATGCAACAAAAAATTCGAAAATGTAACGAGTAGATTTCATTTTGGTACGTGGGTGAAGTTTTTGCACTGCGCAGAACCTTGCCCGGGCAAGTCCTGAGCAGGTCCTGGACGTGCCAGAACCAGTCCTGGACGTTCCAAGACTTGCCTGGACCTTGCCCAAGTGTGCCAAACCTTGCCCGGACCCTTTTCAAGGCTGCCAAACCTTGCCACCACCTTGCTCAGGACTGCCAGCACTTGCCCGGACCCCGAACATGGTTGCCAACCCATGCCGCCAAAAATCCGATTTTTGCAAATCCCTGGCCGGACCCCCTAGAAAGTTGCATTGGGCCTAGAAAGGGGGGATGCAACAAAAAAATCGAAAATGTAACGAGTAGATTTCATTTTGGTACGGGGGTGAAGTTTTTATACTGCGCAGAACCGTGCCCGGGCAAGTCCTGAGCAGGTCCTGGACGTGCCAGAACCAGTCCTGGACGTGCCAGGACTTGCCCGGACCCTGCCCAAGTGTGCCAAACCTTGCCCGGACCCTTTCCTGGGCTGCCAAACCTTGCCCGGACCCCGAAAATGGGTGCAACCCCATGCCACCAAAAATCCGACTTTAGCAAATCCAAGCCCGGACCCCCTAAAGAGTTGCATTGGGCCTAGAAAGGGGGGATGCAACAAAAAATTCGAAAATGTAACGAGTAGATTTCAATTTGGTACGGGGGTGAAGTTTTTGCACAGTGCAGAACCTTGCCCGGGCAAGTCCTGAGCAGGTCCTGGACGTGCCAGAACCAGTCCTGGACGTTCCAGGACATGCCTGGACCCTGCCCAAGGGTGCCAAACCTTGCCCGGATCCTTTTCAAGGCTGCCAAACCTTGCCACCACCTTGCTCAGGACTGCCAGCACTTTCCCGGACCCCGAACATGGTTGCCAACCCATGCCACCAAAAATCCGATTTTTGCAAATCCATGGCCGGACCCCCTAAAAAGTTGCATTGGGCCAAGAAAGGGGGGATGCAACAAAAAAATCGAAAATGTAACGAGTAGATTTCATTTTGGTACGGGTCTGAAATTTTTGTACTGCGCAGAACCTTGCCCAGGCAAGTCCAGAGGAGGTCCTGGACGTACCAGAACCAGTCCTGGACGTGCCAGGACTTGCCCGGACCCTGGCCAAGTGTGCCAAACCTTGCCCGGACCCTTTCCAAGGCTGCCAAACCTTGCCACCACCTTGCCCAGGGCTGCCAACACTCGCCCGGACCCCGAACATGGTTGCCAACCCATGCCACCAAAAATCCGATTTTTGCAAATCCATGCCCGGACCCCCTAGAAAGTTGCATTGGGCCTAGAAAAGGGGGATGCAACAAAAAAATCGAAAATGTAACGAGTAGATTTCATTTTGTTACGGGGGTGAAGTTTTTGTACTGCGCAGAACCTTGCCCGGGCAAGTCCTGAGCAGGTCCTGGACGTGCCAGAACCAGTCCTGGACGTGCCAGGACTTGCCCGGACCCTGCCCAAGTGTGCCAAACCTTGCCCGGACCCTTTCCACGGCTGCCAAACCTTGCCCGGACCCCGAAAATGGGTGCCACCCCATGCCACCAAAAATCCGACTTTAGCAAATCCAAGCCCGGAACCCCTAGAGAGTTGCATTGGGCCTAGAAAGGGGGGATGCAACAAAAAATTCGAAAATGTAACGAGTAGATTTCATTTTGGTACGTGGGTGAAGTTTTTGCACTGCGCAGAACCTTGCCCGGGCAAGTCCTGAGCAGGTCCTGGACGTGCCAGAACCAGTCCTGGATGTTCCAAGACTTGCCTGGACCCTGCCCAAGTGTGCCAAACCTTGCCTGGACCCTTTTCAAGGCTGCCAAACCTTGCCACCACCTTGCTCAGGACTGCCAGCACTTGCCCGGACCCCGAACATGGTTGCCAACCCATGCCACCAAAAATCCGATTTTTGCAAATCCCTGGCCGGACCCCCTAGAAAGTTGCATTGGGCCTAGAAAGGGGGGATGCAACAAAAAAATCGAAAATGTAACGAGTAGATTTCATTTTGGTACGGGGGTGAAGTTTTTATACTGCGCAGAACCGTGCCCGGGCAAGTCCTGAGCAGGTCCTGGACGTGCCAGAACCAGTCCTGGACGTGCCAGGACTTGCCCGGACCCTGCCCAAGTGTGCCAAACCTTGCCCGGACCCTTTCCTGGGCTGCCAAACCTTGCCCGGACCCCGAAAATGGGTGCAACCCCATTCCACCAAAAATCCGACTTTAGCAAATCCAAGCCCGGACCCCCTAAAGAGTTGCATTGGGCCTAGAAAGGGGGGATGCAACAAAAAATTCGAAAATGTAACGAGTAGATTTCAATTTGGTACGGGGGTGAAGTTTTTGCACTGTGCAGAACCTTGCCCGGGCAAGTCCTGAGCAGGTCCTGGACGTGCCAGAACCAGTCCTGGACGTTCCAGGACATGCCTGGACCCTGCCCAAGGGTGCCAAACCTTGCCCGGATCCTTTTCAAGGCTGCCAAACCTTGCGACCACCTTGCTCATTACTGCCAGCACTTTCCCGGACCCCGAACATGGTTGCCAACCCATGCCACCAAAAATCCGATTTTTGCAAATCCATGGCCGGACCCCCTAGAAAGTTGCATTTGGCCTAGAAAGGGGGGATGCAACAAAAAAATCGAAAATGTAACGAGTAGATTTCATTTTGGTACTGGAGTGAAGTTTTTGTACTGCGCAGAACCTTACCCGGGCAAGTCCTGAGCAGGTCCTGGATGTGCCAGAACCAGTCCTTGACGTGCCAGGACTTGCCCGGACCCTGTACAAGTGTGCCAAACCTTGCCCGGACCCTTTCCAGGGCTGTCAAACCTTGCCCGGACCCCGAAAATGGGTGCCACCCCATGCCACCAAAAATCCGACTTTAGCAAATCCAAGCCCGGACCCCCTAAAGAGTTGCATTGGGCCTAGAAAGGGGGGATGCAACAAAAAATTCGAAAATGTAACGAGTATATTTCATTTTGGTACGGGGGTGAAGTTTTTGCACTACGCAGAACCTTGCCCGGGCATGTCCTGAGCAGGTCCTGGACGTGCCAGAACCAGTCCTGGACGTTCCAGGACTTGCCTGGACCCTGCCCAAGAGTGCCAAACCTTGCCCGGACCCTTTTCAAGGGTGCCAAACCTTGCCACCACCTTGCTCAGGGCTGCCAGCACTTGCCCGGACCCCGAACATGGTTGCCAACCCATGCCACCAAAAATATGAGTTTTGCAAATCCATGCCCGGACCCCCTAGAAAGTTGCATTGGGCCTAGAAAGGGGGGATGCAACAAAAAATTCGAAAATGTAACGAGTAGATTTCATTTTGGTACGGGGGTGAAATTTTTGTACTGCGCAGAACCTTGCCCGGGCAAGTCCTGAGCAGGTCCTGGACGTGCCAGGACTTGCCCGGACCCTGCCCAAGTGTGCCAAACCTTGCCCGGACCCTTTCCATGGCTGCCAAACCTTGCCCGGACCCCGAAAATGGGTGCCACCCCATGCCACCAAAAATCCGACTTTAGCAAATCCAAGCCCGGACCCCCTAAAGAGTTGCATTGGGCCTAGAAAGGGGGGATGCAACAAAAAATTCGAAAATGTAACGAGTATATTTCATTTTGGTACGGGGGTGAAATTTTTGAACTGCGCAGAACCTTGCCCGGGCATGTCCTGAGCAGGTCCTGGACGTGCCAGAACCAGTCCTGGACCTTCCAGGACGTGCCTGGACCATGCCCAAGTGTGTCAAACCTTGCCCGGACCCTTTCCAAGGCTGCCAAACGTTGCCACCACCTTGCTCAGGGCTGCCAGCACTTGCCCGGACCCCGAACATGGTTGCCAACCCATGCCACCAAAAATCCGATTTTTGCAAATCCATGCCCGGACCCTCTAGAAAGTTGCATTGGGCCTAGAAAGGGGGGATGCAACAAAAAAATCGAAAATGTAACGAGTAGATTTCACTTTGGTAGGGGGTGAAGTTTTTGTACTGCGCAGAACCTTGCCCGGGCAAGTCCTGAGCATGTCCTGGACGTGCCAGAACCAGTCCTGGACGTGCCAGGACTTGCCCGGACCCTGCCCAAGTGTGCCAAACCTTGACCGGACCCTTTCCATTGCTGCCAAACCTTGCCCGGACCCCGAAAATGGGTGCCACCCCATGCCACCAAAAATCCGACTTTAGCAAATCCAAGCCCGGACCCCCTAAAGAGTTGCATTGGGCCTAGAAAGGGGGGATGCAACAAAAAATTCGAAAATGTAACGAGTATATTTCATTTTGGTACGGGGGTGAAATTTTTGAACTGCGCAGAACCTTGCCCGGGCATGTCCTGAGCAGGTCCTGGACGTGCCAGAACCAGTCCTGGACCTTCCAGGACGTGCCTGGACCATGCCCAAGTGTGTCAAACCTTGCCCGGACCCTTTCCAAGGCTGCCAAACGTTGCCACCACCTTGCTCAGGGCTGCCAGCACTTGCCCGGACCCCGAACATGGTTGCCAACCCATGCCACCAAAAATCCGATTTTTGCAAATCCATGCCCGGACCCCCTAGAAAGTTGCATTGGGCCTAGAAAGGGGGGATGCAACAAAAAAATCGAAAATGTAACGAGTAGATTTCACTTTGGTAGGGGGTGAAGTTTTTGTACTGCGCAGAACCTTGCCCGGGCAAGTCCTGAGCATGTCCTGGACGTGCCAGAACCAGTCCTGGACGTGCCAGGACTTGCCCGGACCCTGCCCAAGTATGCCAAACCTTGCCCGGACCCTTTCCAGGGCTGCCAAACCTTGCCCGGACCCCGAAAATGGGTGCCACCCCATGCCACCAAAAATCCAACTTTAGCAAATCCAAGCCCGGACCCCATAAAGAGTTGCATTGGGCCTAGAAAATGGGGATGCAACAAAAAATTCGAAAATGTAACGAGTAGATTTCATTTTGGTACGGGGGTGAAGTTTTTGTACTGCGTAGAACCTTGCCCGGGCAAGTCCTGAGCAGGTCCTGGACGTGCCAGAACAAGTCCTGGACGTGCCAGGACTTGCCCGGACCCTGCCTAAGTGTGCCTAACCTTGCCCGGACCCTTTCCAAGGCTACCAAACCTTGCCACCACCTTGCCCAGGGCTGCCAACACTTGCCCGGACCCCGAACATGGTTGCCAACCCATGCCACCAAAAATCCGACTTTTGCAAATCCATGCCCGGACCCCCTAGAAAGTTGCATTGGGCCTAGAAAGGGGGGATGCAACAAAAAAATCGAAAATGTAACGAGTAGATTTCATTTTTGTACGGGGGTGAATTTTTGTACTGCGCAGAACCTTGCCCGGGCAAGTCCTGAGCAGGTCCTGGACGTGCCAGAACCAGTCCTGGACGTGCCAGGACTTGCCCGGACCCTGCCCAAGTGTGCCAAACCTTGCCCGGTCCCTTTCCAGGGCTGCCAAACCTTGCCCGGACCCCGAAAATGGGTGCCACCCCATGCCACCAAAAATCCGACTATAGCAAATCCAAGCCCGGACCCCCTAAAGAGTTGCATTGGGCCTAGAAAGGGGGGATGCAACAAAAAATTCGAAAATGTAACGAGTAGATTTCATTTTGGTACGGGGGTGAAGTTTTTGTACTGCGCAGAACCTTGCCCGGGCAATTCCTGAGCAGGTCCTGGACGTGCCAGAACAAGTCCTGGACGTGCCAGGACTTGCCCGGACACTGCCTAAGTGTGCCTAACCTTGCCCGGACCCTTTACAAGGCTGCCAAACCTTGCCACCACCTTGCCCAGGGCTGCCAACACTTGCCCGGACCCCGAACATGGTTGCCAACCCATGCCACCAAAAATCCGACTTTTGCAAATCCATGCCCGGACCCCCTAGAAAGTTGCATTGGGCCTAGAAAGTGGGGATGCAACAAAAAAATCAAAAATGTAACGAGTAGATTTCATTTTGGTACGGGTGTAAAGTTTTTGTACTGCAAAGAACCTACCCCGGGCAAGTCCTGAGCAGGTCCTGGACGTGCCAGGACTTTCCCGGACCCTGCCCAAGTGTGCCAAACCTTGCCCGGACCCTTTTCAAGGCTGTCAAACCTTGCCCGGACCACGAAAATGGGTGCCACCAAAAATTCGACTTTTGCAAATCCAAGCCCGGACCCCCTAGAGAGTTGCATTGGGCCTAGAAAGGGGGGATGCAACAAAAAATTCGAAAATGTAACGAGTAGATTTCACTTTGGTACGGGGGTGAAGTTTTTGTACTGGGCAGAACCTTGCCCGGGCAAGTCCTGAGCAGGTCCTGGACGTGCCAGAACCTGTCCTGGACGTGCCAGGACATGCCCGGACCCTGCCCAAGTGTGCCAAACCTTGCCCGGACCCCGAAAATGGGTGCCACCCCATGCCACCAAAATTCCGACTTTTGCAAATCCAAGCCCGGACCCCCTAGAGAGTTGCATTGGGCCTAGAAAGGGGGGATACAACAAAAAATTCAAAAATGTAACGAGTAGATTTAATTTTGGTACGGGGGTGAATTTTTGTACTGCGCAGAACCTTGCTCGGGCAAGTCCTGAGCAGGTCCTGCACGTGCCAGAACCAGTCCTGGACGTTCCAGGACTTGCCTGAACCCTGCCCAAGTGTGCCAAACCTTGCCCGGACCCTTTTCAAGTCTGCCAAACCTTGCCACCACCTTGCTCAGGGCTGCCAGCACTTGCCCGCACCCCGAAAATGGTTGCCAACCCATGCCACCAAAAATCCGAGTTTTGCAAATCCATGCCCGGACCCCCTAGAATGTTGCATTGGGCCTAGAAAGGGGGGTTGCAACAAAAAAATCGAAAATGTAACGAGTAGATTTCATTTTGGTACGGGGGTGAAGTTTTTGCACTGCGCAGAACCTTGCCTGGGCAAGTCCTGAGTAAGTCCTGAACGAGCCAGGACCAGTGCTGGACATGCCAGGACTTGCCCGGACCCTGCCCAAGTGTGCCAAACCTTGGCCGGACTCTTTCCAAGGCTGCCAAACCTTGCCACCACCTTGCCCAGGGCTGCCAACACTTGCCCGGACCCCGAACATGGTTGCCAACCCATGCCACCAAAAATATGACTTTTACAAATCCATGCCCGGACCCCCTAGAAAGTTGCATTGGGCCTAGAAAAGTGTGATGCAATAAAAAATCGAAAATGTAACGAGTAGATTTCATTTTGGTACGAGGGTGAAGTTTTTGTACTGCGCAGAACCTTGCCCGGGCAAGTCCTGAGCAGGTCCTGGACGTGCCAGAACCAGTCCTGGACGTGCCAGGACTTGCCCGGACCCTGCCCAAGTGTGCCAAACCTTGCCCGGACCCTTTTCAAGGCTGCCAAACCTTGCCACCACCTTGCTCAGGACTGCCAGCACTTGCCCGGACCCCGAACATGGTTGCCAACCCATGCCACCAAAAATCCGATTCTTGCAAATCCCTGGCCGGACCCCCTAGAAAGTTGCATTGGGCCTAGAAAGGGGGGATGCAACAAAAAAATCGAAAATGTAACGAGTAGATTTCATTTTGGTACGGGGGTGAAGTTTTTATACTGCGCAGAACCGTGCCCGGGCAAGTCCTGAGCAGGTCCTGGACGTGCCAGAACCAGTCCTGGACGTGCCAGGACTTGCCCGGACCCTGCCCAAGTGTGCCAAACCTTGCCCAGACCCTTTCCTGGGCTGCCAAACCTTGCCCGGACCCCGAAAATGGGTGCAACCCCATGCCACCAAAAATCCGACTTTAGCAAATCCAAGCCCGGACCCCCTAAAGAGTTGCATTGGGCCTAGAAAGGGGGGATGCAACAAAAAATTCGAAAATGTAACGAGTAGATTTCAATTTGGTACGGGGGTGAAGTTTTTGCACTGTGCAGAACCTTGCCCGGGCAAGTCCTGAGCAGGTCCTGGACGTGCCAGAACCAGTCCTGGACGTTCCAGGACATGCCTGGACCCTGCCCAAGGGTGCCAAACCTTGCCCGGATCCTTTTCAAGGCTGCCAAACCTTGCCACCACCTTGCTCAGGACTGCCAGCACTTTCCCGGACCCCGAAAATGGGTGCCACCCCATGCCACCAAAAATCCGACTTTAGCAAATCCAAGCCCGGACCCCCTAAAGAGTTGCATTGGGCCTAGAAAGGGGGGATGCAACAAAAAATTCGAAAATGTAACGAGTATATTTCATTTTGGTACGGGGGTGAAGTTTTTGCACTACGCAGAACCTTGCCCGGGCATGTCCTGAGCAGGTCCTGGACGTGCCAGAACCAGTCCTGGACGTTCCAGGACTTGCCTGGACCCTGCCCAAGAGTGCCAAACCTTGCCCGGACCCTTTTCAAGGGTGCCAAACCTTGCCACCACCTTGCTCAGGGCTGCCAGCACTTGCCCGGACCCCGAACATGGTTGCCAACCCATGCCACCAAAAATATGAGTTTTGCAAATCCATGCCCGGACCCCCTAGAAAGTTGCATTGGGCCTAGAAAGGGGGGATGCAACAAAAAATTCGAAAATGTAACGAGTAGATTTCATTTTGGTACGGGGGTGAAATTTTTGTACTGCGCAGAACCTTGCCCGGGCAAGTCCTGAGCAGGTCCTGGACGTGCCAGAACCAGTCCTGGACGTGCCAGGACTTGCCCGGACCCTGCCCAAGTATGCCAAACCTTGCCCGGACCCTTTCCAGGGCTGCCAAACCTTGCCCGGACCCCGAAAATGGGTGCCACCCCATGCCACCAAAAATCCAACTTTAGCAAATCCAAGCCCGGACCCCATAAAGAGTTGCATTGGGCCTAGAAAATGGGGATGCAACAAAAAATTCGAAAATGTAACGAGTAGATTTCATTTTGGTACGGGGGTGAAGTTTTTGTACTGCGTAGAACCTTGCCCGGGCAAGTCCTGAGCAGGTCCTGGACGTGCCAGAACAAGTCCTGGACGTGCCAGGACTTGCCCGGACCCTGCCTAAGTGTGCCTAACCTTGCCCGGACCCTTTCCAAGGCTACCAAACCTTGCCACCACCTTGCCCAGGGCTGCCAACACTTGCCCGGACCCCGAACATGGTTGCCAACCCATGCCACCAAAAATCCGACTTTTGCAAATCCATGCCCGGACCCCCTAGAAAGTTGCATTGGGCCTAGAAAGGGGGGATGCAACAAAAAAATCGAAAATGTAACGAGTAGATTTCATTTTGGTACGGGGGTGAAGTTTTTGTACTGCGCAGAACCTTGCCCGGGCAAGTCCTGAGCAGGTCCTGGACGTGCCAGAACCAGTCCTGGACGTGCCAGGACTTGCCCGGACCCTGCCCAAGTGTGCCAAACCTTGCCCGGTCCCTTTCCAGGGCTGCCAAACCTTGCCCGGACCCCGAAAATGGGTGCCACCCCATGCCACCAAAAATCCGACTATAGCAAATCCAAGCCCGGACCCCCTAAAGAGTTGCATTGGGCCTAGAAAGGGGGGATGCAACAAAAAATTCAAAAATGTAACGAGTAGATTTCATTTTGGTACGGGGGTGAAGTTTTTGTACTGCGCAGAACCTTGCCCGGGCAATTCCTGAGCAGGTCCTGGACGTGCCAGAACAAGTCCTGGACGTGCCAGGACTTGCCCGGACACTGCCTAAGTGTGCCTAACCTTGCCCGGACCCTTTACAAGGCTGCCAAACCTTGCCACCACCTTGCCCAGGGCTGCCAACACTTGCCCGGACCCCGAACATGGTTGCCAACCCATGCCACCAAAAATCCGACTTTTGCAAATCCATGCCAGGACCCCCTAGAAAGTTGCATTGGGCCTAGAAAGTGGGGATGCAACAAAAAAATCAAAAATGTAACGAGTAGATTTCATTTTGGTACGGGTGTAAAGTTTTTGTACTGCAAAGAACCTACCCCGGGCAAGTCCTGAGCAGGTCCTGGACGTGCCAGGACTTTCCCGGACCCTGCCCAAGTGTGCCAAACCTTGCCCGGACCCTTTTCAAGGCTGTCAAACCTTGCCCGGACCACGAAAATGGGTGCCACCAAAAATTCGACTTTTGCAAATCCAAGCCCGGACCCCCTAGAGAGTTGCATTGGGCCTAGAAAGGAGGGATGCAACAAAAAATTCGAAAATGTAACGAGTAGATTTCACTTTGGTACGGGGGTGAAGTTTTTGTACTGGGCAGAACCTTGCCCGGGCAAGTCCTGAGCAGGTCCTGGACGTGCCAGAACCAGTCCTGGACGTGCCAGGACATGCCCGGACCCTGCCCAAGTGTGCCAAACCTTGCCCGGACCCCGAAAATGGGTGCCACCCCATGCCACCAAAATTCCGACTTTTGCAAATCCAAGCCCGGACCCCCTAGAGAGTTGCATTGGGCCTAGAAAGGGGGGATACAACAAAAAATTCAAAAATGTAACGAGTAGATTTAATTTTGGTACGGGGGTGAATTTTTGTACTGCGCAGAACCTTGCTCGGGCAAGTCCTGAGCAGGTCCTGCACGTGCCAGAACCAGTCCTGGACGTTCCAGGACTTGCCTGAACCCTGCCCAAGTGTGCCAAACCTTGCCCGGACCCTTTTCATGGCTGCCAAACCTTGCCACCACCTTGCTCAGGGCTGCCAGCACTTGCCCGCACCCCGAAAATGGTTGCCAACCCATGCCACCAAAAATCCGAGTTTTGCAAATCCATGCCCGGACCCCCTAGAATGTTGCATTGGGCCTAGAAAGGGGGGTTGCAACAAAAAAATCGAAAATGTAACGAGTAGATTTCATTTTGGTACGGGGGTGAAGTTTTTGCACTGCGCAGAACCTTGCCTGGGCAAGTCCTGAGTAAGTCCTGAACGAGCCAGGACCAGTGCTGGACATGCCAGGACTTGCCCGGACCCTGCCCAAGTGTGCCAAACCTTGGCCGGACTCTTTCCAAGGCTGCCAAACCTTGCCACCACCTTGCCCAGGGCTGCCAACACTTGCTCGGACCCCGAACATGGTTGCCAACCCATGCCACCAAAAATATGACTTTTACAAATCCATGCCCGGACCCCCTAGAAAGTTGCATTGGGCCTAGAAAAGTGTGATGCAATAAAAAATCGAAAATGTAACGAGTAGATTTCATTTTGGTACGAGGGTGAAGTTTTTGTACTGCGCAGAACCTTGCCCGGGCAAGTCCTGAGCAGGTCCTGGACGTGCCAGAACCAGTCCTGGACGTGCCAGGACTTGCCCGGACCCTGCCTAAGTGTGCCAAACCTTGCCCGGACCCTTTCCAAGGCTGCCAAACCTTGCCACCACCTTGCCCAGGGCTGCCAACACTTGCCCGGAACCCGAACATGGTTGCCAACCCATGCCAACAAAAATCTGACTTCTGCAAATCCATGCCCGGACGCCCTAGAAAGTTGCATTGGGCCTAGAAAAGGGTGATGAAACAAAAAAAATCGAAAATGTAACGAGTAGATTTCATTTTGGTACGTGGGTGAAGTTTTTGCACTGCGCAGAACCTTGCCCGGGCAAGTCCTGAGTAAGTCCTGAACCAGCCAGGACCAGTCCTGGACGTGCCAGGACTTGCCCGGACCCTGCCCAAGTGTGCCAAACCTTGCCCAGAGCCTTCCCAAGGCTGCCAAATTTTGCCACCACCTTCCCCAGGGCTGCCAACACTTGCCCGGACCCCGAACATGGTTGCCAACCCATGCCACCAAAAATCTGACTTCTGCAAATCCATGCCCGGACGCCCTAGAAAGTTGCATAGGGACTCAAAAAGGGTGATACAACAAAAAAATCGAAAATGTAACGAGTAGATTTCATTTTGGTACGTGGGTGAAATTTTTGCACTGCACAGAACCTGGCCCGGGCAAGTCCTGAGTAAGTCCTGAACCAGCCAGGACCAGTCCTGGACATGCCAGGACTTGCCCGGACCCTGCCCAAGTGTGCCAAACCTTGCCCGGACCCTTTCCAAGGCTGCCAAACCTTGCCACCACCTTGCCCGGGGCTGCCAACACTTGCCCGGACCCAGAACATGGTTGCCAACCCATGCCACCAAAAATCAGACTTCTGCAAATCCATGCCCGGACGCCCTAGAAAGTTGTATTGGTCATAGAAAGGGCGGATGCAACAAAAAAATCGAAAATGTAACGAGTAGATTTAATTTTGGTACGTGGGTGAAGTTTTTGCACTGCGCAGAACCTTGCCCGGGCAAGTCCTGAGTAAGTCCTGAACCAGCCAGGACCAGTCCTGGACGTGCCAGGACTTGCCCGGACCCTGCCCAAGTGTGCCAAACCTTGCCTAGACCCTTTCAAAGGCTGCCAAACCTTGCAACCACCTTGCCCAGGGCTGCCAACACTTGACCGGACCCCGAACAAGGTTGCCAACCCATGCAACCAAAAATCCGACTTTTGCAAATCCATGCCAGGACCACCTAGAAAGTTGCATTGGGCCTAGAAAGGGGGAATGCAACAAAAAATTCGAAAATGTAACGAGTAGATTTCATTTTGGTACGGGGGTGAAGTCTTTGCACTGCACAGAACCTTGCCCGGGCAAGTCCTGAGCAGGTCCTGGACGTGCCATTACCAGTCCTGGACGTTCCAGGACTTGCCTAGACCCTACCCAAGTGTGCCAAACCTTGCCCGGACCATTTCCAAGGATGCCAAACCTTGGCCGGAACACGGAAATGGGTGCCACCCCATGCCACCAAAAATCCGACTTTTGCAAATCCAAGCCCGGTCCCCCTAGAGAGTTGCATTGGGCCTAGAAAGGGGGGATGCAACAAAAAATTCGAAAATGTAATGAGTAGATTTCATTATGGTACGTGGGTGAAGTTTTTGCACTGCGCAGAACCTTGCCCGGGCAAGTCCTCAGTAAGTCCAGAACCAGCCAGGACCAGTCCTGGACGTGCCAGGACTTGCCCGGACCCTGCCCAAGTGTGCCAAACCTTGCCCAGACCCTTTCCAAGGCTGCCAAATTTTGCCACCACCTTGCCTAGGGCTGCCAACACTTGCCCGGACCCCGAACATGGTTGCCAACCCATGCCACCAAAAATCAGACTTCTGCAAATCCATGCCCGGACGCCCTAGAAAGTTGCATTGGGCCTAGAAAATGGTGATGCAACAAAAAATTCCAAAATGTAACGAGTAGATTTCATTTTGGTACGTGGGTGAAGTTTTTGTACTGCACAGAACCTTCCCAGGGCAAGTCCTGAGCAGGTCCTGGACGTGCCAGGACTTGGCCGGACCCTGCCCAAGTGTGCCAAACCTTGCCCGGACCCTTTCCAAGGATGCCAAACCTTGCCCGGACCACGAAAATGGGTGCCACCCCATGCCACCAAAAATCCGACTTTTGCAAATCCAAGCCCGGACCCCCTAGAGAGTTGCATTGGGCCTAGAAAGGGGGGATGCAACAAAAAATTCGAAAATGTAACGAGTAGATTTCATTTTGGTACGGGGGTGAAGTTTTTGTACTGCGCAGTACCTTGCCCGGGCATGTCCTGAGCAGGTCCTGGACGTGCCATTACCAGTCCTGGACGTTCCAGGACTTGCCTAGACCCTACCCAAGTGTGCCAAACCTTGCCCGGACCCTTTTCAAGGCTGCCAAACCTTGCCACCACCTTGCTCAGGGCTGCCAACACTTGCCCGGACCCCGAACATGGTTGCCAACCCATGCCACCAAAAATCTGACTATTGCAAATCCATGCCCGGACCCCCTAGAAAGATGCATTCGGCCTAGAAAAAGGGGATGCAACAAAAAATTCGAAAATGTAACGAGTAGATTTCATTTTGGTACGGGGGTGAAGTTTTTGTACTACGCAGAACCTTGCCCGGGCATGTCCTGAGCAGGTCCGGGACGTCCCAGAACCAGTTCTGGACATTCCAGGACGTGCCTGGACCCTGCCCAAGTGTGCCAAACCTTGCCCGGACCCTTTTCAAGGCTGCCAAACCTTGCCACCACCTTGCTCAGGGCTGCCAACACTTGCCCGGACCCCGAACATGGTTGCCAACCCATGCCACCAAAAATCTGACTATTGCAAATCCATGCCCGGAACCCCTAGAAAGTTGCATTCGGCCTAGAAAAAGGGGATGCAACAAAAAAATAAAAAATGTAACGAGTAGATTTCATTTTGGTACGTGGGTGAAGTTTTTGTACTGCGCAGAACATTCCCCGGGCAAGTCCTGAGTAGGTCCTGGACATGCCAGAACCAGTCCTGGACGTGCCAGGACTTTTCCGAACCCTGCCCAAGTGTGCCAAACCTTGGCCGGACCCTTCCCAAGGCTGCCAAACCTTGCCCGGACCACGAAAATGGGTGCCACCCCATGCCACCAAAAATCCGACTTTTGCAAATCCAAGCCCGGACCCCCTAGAGAGTTGCATTGGGCCTAGAAAGGGGGGATGCAACAAAAAATTCGAAAATGTAACGAGTAGATTTCATTTTGGTACGGGGGTGAAGTTTTTGTACTGCGCAGAACCTTGCCCGGGCAAGTCCTGAGCAGGTCCTGGACGTGCCTGGACTTGCCCGGCCCCTGCCCAAGTGTGCCAAACCTTGCCCGGACCCTTTCCAAGGCTGCTAAACCTTGCCACCACCTTGCCCAGGGCTGCCAACACTTGCCCGGACCCCGAACATAGTTGCCAACCCATGCCACCAAAAATCTGACTTTTGCAAATCCATGCCCGGACCCCCTAGAAAGTTACATTGGGCCTAGAAAGGGGGGATGCAACAAAAAAATCGAAAATGTAACGAGTAGATTTCATTTTGGTACGGGGGTGAAGTTTTTGTACTGTGCAGAATCTTGCCCGGGCAAGTCCTGAGTAGATCCTGGACGTGCCAGTACCAGTCCTGGACGTTCCAGGACTTGCCTGGACCCTGCCCAAGTGTGCCAAACCTTGACCGGACCCTTTCCAAGGCTGCCAAACCTTGCCACCACCTTGCTCAGGGCTGCCAGCACTTGGCCGTACCCCGAACATGGTTGCCAACCCATGCCACCGAAAATCCGATTTTTGCAAATCCATGCCCGGACCGCCTAGAAAGTTGCATTGGGCCTAGAAACGGGGGATGCAACAAAAAAATCGAAAATGTAATGAGTAGATTTCTTTTTGGTACGGGGGTGAAGTTTTTGTACTACGCAGAACCTTGCCCGGGCAAGTCCTGAGCAGGTCCTGGACGTGCCAGAACCAGTCCTGGACGTGCCAGGACATGCCCGGACCCTGCCCAAGTGTGCCAAACCTTGCCCGGACCCCGAAAATGGGTGCCACCCCATGCCACCAAAATTCCGACTTTTGCAAATCCAAGCCCGGACCCCCTAGAGAGTTGCATTGGGCCTAGAAAAGGGGGATACAACAAAAAATTCAAAAATGTAACGAGTAGATTTAATTTTGGTACGGGGGTGAATTTTTGTACTGCGCAGAACCTTGCTCGGGCAAGTCCTGAGCAGGTCCTGCACGTGCCAGAACCAGTCCTGGACGTTCCAGGACTTGCCTGAACCCTGCCCAAGTGTGCCAAACCTTGCCCGGACCCTTTTCAAGGCTGCCAAACCTTGCCACCACCTTGCTCAGGGCTGCCAGCACTTGCCCGCACCCTGAAAATGGTTGCCAACCCATGCCAACAAAAATCTGAGTTTTTCAAATCCATGCCCGGACCCCCTAGAATGTTGCATTGGGCCTAGAAAGGGGGGTTGCAACAAAAAAATCGAAAATGTAACGAACAGATTTCATTTTGGTACGGGGGTGAAGTTTTTGCACTGCGCAGAACCTTGCCTGGGCAAGTCCTGAGTAAGTCCTGAACGAGCCAGGACCAGTGCTGGACATGCCAGGACTTGCCCGGACCCTGCCAAAGTGTGCCAAACCTTGGCCGGACTCTTTCCAAGGCTGCCAAACCTTGCCACCACCTTGCCCAGGGCTGCCAACACTTGCCCGGACCCCGAACATGGTTGCCAACCCATGCCACCAAAAATATGACTTTTACAAATCCATGCCCGGACCCCCTAGAAAGTAGCATTGGGCCTAGAAAAGTGTGATGCAATAAAAAATCGAAAATGTAACGAGTAGATTTCATTTTGGTACGTGGGTGAAGTTTTTGTACTGCGCAGAACCTTCCCCGGGCAAGTCCTGAGTAGGTCCTGGACATGCCAGAACCAGTCCTGGACGTGCCAGGACTTTTTCGAACCCTGCCCAAGTGTGCCAAACCTTGGCCGGACCCTTTCCAAGGCTGCCAAACCTTGCCCGGACCACGAAAATGGGTGCCACCCCATGCCACCAAAAATCCGACTTTTGCAAATCCAAGCCCGGACCCCCTAGAGAGTTGCATTGGGCCTAGAAAGGGGGGATGCAACAAAAAATTCGAAAATGTAACGAGTAGATTTCATTTTGGTACGGGGGTGAAGTTTTTGTACTGCGCAGAACCTTGCCCGGGCAAGTCCTGAGCAGGTCCTGGACGTGCCTGGACTTGCCCGGCCCCTGCCCAAGTGTACCAAACCTTGCCCGGACCCTTTCCAAGGCTGCTAAACCTTGCCACCACCTTGCCCAGGGCTGCCAACACTTGCCCGGACCCCGAACATAGTTGCCAACCCATGCCACCAAAAATCTGACTTTTGCAAATCCATGCCCGGACCCCCTAGAAAGTTACATTGGGCCTAGAAAGGGGGGATGCAACAAAAAAATCGAAAATGTAACGAGTAGATTTCATTTTGGTACGGGGGTGAAGTTTTTGTACTGTGCAGAATCTTGCCCGGGCAAGTCCTGAGTAGGTCCTGGACTTGCCAGTACCAGTCCTGGACGTTCCAGGACTTGCCTGGACCCTGCCCAAGTGTGCCAAACCTTGACCGGACCCCGAAAATGGGTGCCACCCCATGCCACCAAAATTCCGACTTTTGCAAATCCAAGCCCGGACCCCCTAGAGAGTTGCATTGGGCCTAGAAAAGGGGGATACAACAAAAAATTCAAAAATGTAACGAGTAGATTTAATTTTGGTTCGGGGGTGAATTTTTGTACTGCGCAGAATCTTGCTCAGGCAAGTCCTGAGCAGGTCCTGCACGTGCCAGAACCAGTCCTGGATGTTCCAGGACTTGCCTGAACCCTGCCCAAGTGTGCCAAACCTTGCCCGGACCCTTTTCAAGGCTGCCAAACCTTGCCACCACCTTGCTCAGGGCTGCCAGCACTTGCCCGCACCCCGAAAATGGTTGCCAACCCATGCCACCAAAAATCCGAGTTTTGCAAATCCAAGCCCGGACCCCCTAGAATGTTGCATTGGGCCTAGAAAGGGGGGTTGAAACAAAAAAATCGAAAATGTAACGAGTAGATTTCATTTTGGTACGGGGGTGAAGTTTTTGCACTGCGCAGAACCTTGCCTGGGCAAGTCCTGAGTAAGTCCTGAACGAGCCAGGACCAGTGCTGGACATGCCAGGACTTGCCCGGACCCTGCCCAAGTGTGCCAAACCTTGGCCGGACTCTTTCCAAGGCTGCCAAACCTTGCCACCACCTTGCCCAGGGCTGCCAACACTTGCCCGGACCCCGAACATGGTTGCCAACCCATGCCACCAAAAATATGACTTTTACAAATCCATGCCCGGACCCCCTAGAAAGTTGCATTGGGCCTAGAAAAGTGTGATGCAATAAAAAATCGAAAATGTAACGAGTAGATTTCATATTGGTACGAGGGTGAAGTTTTTGCACTGCGCAGAACCTTGCCCGGGCAAGTCCTGAGCAGGTCCTGGACGTGCCAGAACCAGTCCTGGACGTGCCAGGACTTGCCCGGACCCTGCCCAAGTGTGCCAAACCTTGCCCGGACCCTTTTCAAGGCTGCCAAACCTTGCCACCACCTTGCTCAGGGCTGCCAACACTTGCCCGGACCCCGAACATGGTTGCCAACCCATGCCACCAAAAATCTGACTATTGCAAATCCATCCCCGGACCCCCTAGAAAGTTGCATTCGGCCTAGAAAAAGGGATGCAACAAAAGAATAAAAAATGTAACGAGTAGATTTCATTTTGGTACGGGGGTGAAGTCTTTGCACTGCACAGAACCTTGCCCGGGCAAGTCCTGAGCAGGTCCTGGACGTGCCATTACCAGTCCTGGACGTTCCAGGACTTGCCTAGACCCTACCCAAGTGTGCCAAACCTTGCCCGGACCCTTTTCAAGGCTGCCAAACCTTGCCACCACCTTGCTCAGGGCTGCCAGCACTTGCCCGGACCCCGAAAATGGTTGCCAACCCATGCCACCAAAAATCTGACTATTGCAAATCCATGCCCGGACCCCCTAGAAAGTTGCATTCGGCCTAGAAAAAGGGGATGCAACAAAAAAATAAAAAATGTAACGAGTAGATTTCATTTTGGTACGTGGGTGAACTTTTTGTACTGCGCAGAACCTTCCCCGGGCAAGTCCTGAGTAGGTCCTGGACATGCCAGAACCAGTCCTGGACGTGCCAGGACTTTTCCGAACCCTGCCCAAGTGTGCCAAACCTTGGCCGGACCCTTTCCAAGGCTGCCAAACCTTGCCCGGACCACGAAAATGGGTGCCACCCCATGCCACCAAAAATCCGACTTTTGCAAATCCAAGCCCGGACCCGCTAGAGAGTTGCATTGGGCCTAGAAAGGGGGGATGCAACAAAAAATTCAAGAATGTAACGAGTAGATTTCATTTTGGTACGGGGGTGAAGTTTTTGTACTGCGCAGAACCTTGCCCGGGCAAGTCCTAAGCAGGTCCTGGACGTGCCTGGACTTGCCCGGCCCCTGCCCAAGTGTGCCAAACCTTGCCCGGACCCTTTCCAAGGCTGCTAAACCTTGCCACCACCTTGCCCAGGGCTGCCAACACTTGCCCGGACCCCGAACATGGTTGCCAACCCATGCCACCAAAAATATGACTTTTACAAATCCATGCCCGGACCCCCTAGAAAGTTGCATTGGGCCTAGAAAAGTGTGATGCAATAAAAAATCAAAAATGTAACGAGTAGATTTCATTTTGGTACGGGGGTGAAGTTTTTGTACTGTGCAGAATCTTGCCCGGGCAAGTCCTGAGTAGGTCCTGGACTTGCCAGTACCAGTCCTGGACGTTCCAGGACTTGCCTGGACCCTGCCCAAGTGTGCCAAACCTTGACCGGACCTTTTCCAAGGCTGCCAAACCTTGCCACCACCTTGCCCAGGGCTGCCAGCACTTGGCCGGACCCCGAACATGGTTGCCAACCCATGCCACCGAAAATCCGATTTTTGCAAATCCATGCCCGGACCCCCTAGAAAGTTGCATTGGGCCTAGAAAGGGGGGATGCAACAAAAAAATCGAAAATGTAATGAGTAGATTTCTTTTTGGTACGGGGGTGAAGTTTTTGTACTGCGCAGAACCTTGCCCGGGCAAGACCTGAGCAGGTCCTGGACGTGCCAGAACCAGTCCTGGACGTGCCAGGACATGCCCGGACCCTGCCCAAGTGTGCCAAACCTTGCCCGGACCCCGAAAATGGGTGCCACCCCATGCCACCAAAATTCCGACTTTTGCAAATCCAAGCCCGGACCTCCTAGAGAGTTGCATTGGGCCTAGAAAAGGGGGATACAACAAAAAATTCAAAAATGTAACGAGTAGATTTAATTTTGGTACGGGGGTGAATTTTTGTACTGCGCAGAACCTTGCTCGGGCAAGTCCTGAGCAGGTCCTGCACGTGCCAGAACCAGTCCTGGACGTTCCAGGACTTGCCTGAACCCTGCCCAAGTGTGCCAAACCTTGCCCGGACCCTTTTCAAGGCTGCCAAACCTTGCCACCACCTTGCTCAGGGCTGCCAGCACTTGCCCGCACCCCGAAAATGGTTGCCAACCCATGCCACCAAAAATCCGAGTTTTGCAAATCCAAGCCCGGACCCCCTAGAATGTTGCATTGGGCCTAGAAAGGGGGGTTGAAACAAAAAAATCTAAAATGTAACGAGTAGATTTCATTTTGGTACGGGGGTGAAGTTTTTGCACTGCGCAGAACCTTGCCTGGGCAAGTCCTGAGTAAGTCCTGAACGAGCCAGGACCAGTGCTGGACATGCCAGGACTTGCCCGGACCCTGCTCAAGTGTGCCAAACCTTGGTCGGACTCTTTCCAAGGCTGCCAAACCTTGCCACCACCTTGCCCAGGGCTGCCAACACTTGCCCGGACCCCGAACATGGTTGCCAACCCATGCCACCAAAAATATGACTTTTACAAATCCATGCCCGGACCCCCTAGAAAGTTGCATTGGGCCTAGAAAAGTGTGATGCAATAAAAAATCGAAAATGTAACGAGTAGATTTCATTTTGGTACGAGGGTGAAGTTTTTGTACTGCGCAGAACCTTGCCCGGGCAAGTCCTGAGCAGGACCTGGACGTGCCAGAACCAGTCCTGGACGTGCCAGGACTTGCCCGGACCCTGCCCAAGTGTGCCAAACCTTGCCCGGACCCTTTCCAAGGCTGCCAAACCTTGCCACCACCTTGCCCAGGGCTGCCAACACTTGCCCGGAACCCGAACATGGTTGCCAACCCATGCCACCAAAAATCTGACTTCTGCAAATCCATGCCCGGACGCCCTAGAAAGTTTCATTGGGCCTAGAAAAGGGTGATGAAACAAAAAAATCGAAAATGTAACGAGTAGATTTCATTTTGGTACGTGGGTGAAGTTTTTGCACTGCGCAGAACCTTGCCCGGGCAAGTCCTGAGTAAGTCCTGAACCAGCCAGGACCAGTCCTGGACGTGCCAGGACTTGCCCGGACCCTGCCCAAGTGTGCCAAACCTTGCCCAGAGCCTTCCCAAGGCTGCCAAATTTTGCCACCACCTTGCCCAGGGCTGCCAACACTTGCCCGGACCCCGAACATGGTTGCCAACCCATGCCACCAAAAATCCGACTTCTGCAAATCCATGCCCGGACGCCCTAGAAAGTTGCATAGGGCCTCGAAAAGGGTGATACAACAAAAAAATCGAAAATGTAACGAGTAGATTTCATTTTGGTACGTGGGTGAAGTTTTTGCACTGCACAGAACCTTGCCCGGGCAAGTCCTGAGTAAGTCCTGAACCAGCCAGGACCAGTCCTGGACATGCCAGGACTTGCCCGGACCCTGCCCAAGTGTGCCAAACCTTGCCCGGACCCTTTCCAAGGCTGTCAAACCTTGCCACCACCTTGCCCGGGGCTGCCAACACTTGCCCGGACCCAGAACATGGTTGCCAACCCATGCCACCAAAAATCAGACTTCTGCAAATCCATGCCCGGACGCCCTAGAAAGTTGTATTGGTCATAGAAAGGGCGGATGCAACAAAAAAATCGAAAATGTAACGAGTAGATTTAATTTTGGTACGTGGGTGAAGTTTTTGCACTGCGCAGAACCTTGCCCGGGCAAGTCCTGAGTAAGTCCTGAACTAGCCAGGACCAGTCCTGGACGTGCCAGGACTTGCCCGGACCCTGCCCAAGTGTGCCAAACCTTGCCCAGACCCTTTCAAAGGCTGCCAAACCTTGCCACCACCTTGCCCAGGGCTGCCAACACTTCACCGGACCCCGAACAAGGTTGCCAACCCATGCAACCAAAAATCCGACTTTTGCAAATCCATGCCAGGACCACCTAGAAAGTTGCATTGGGCCTAGAAAGGGGGGATGCAACAAAAAATTCGAAAATGTAACGAGTAGATTTCATTTTGGTATGGGGGTGAAGTCTTTGCACTGCACAGAACCTTGCCCGGGCAAGTCCTGAGCAGGTCCTGGACGTGCCATTACCAGTCCTGGACGTTCCAGGACTTGCCTAGACCCTACCCAAGTGTGCCAAACCTTGCCCGGACCATTTCCAAGGATGCCAAACCTTGCCCTGAACACGGAAATGGGTGCCACCCCATGCCACCAAAAATCCGACTTTTGCAAATCCAAGCCCGGACCCCCTAGAGAGTTGCATTGGGCCTAGAAAGGGGGGATGCAACAAAAAATTCGAAAATGTAATGAGTAGATTTCATTATGGTACGTGGGTGAAGTTTTTGCACTGCGCAGAACCTTGCCCAGGCAAGGCCTCAGTAAGTCCAGAACCAGCCAGGACCAGTCCTGGACGTGCCAGGACTTGCCCGGACCCTGCCCAAGTGTGCCAAACCTTGCCCAGACCCTTTCCAAGGCTGCCAAATTTTGCCACCACCTTGCCTAGGGCTGCCAACACTTGCCCGGACCCCGAACATGGTTGCCAACCCATGCCACCAAAAATCAGACTTCTGCAAATCCATGCCCGGACGCCCTAGAAAGTTGCATTGGGCCTAGAAAAGGGTGATGCAACAAAAAATTCAAAAATGTAACGAGTAGATTTCATTTTGGTACGTGGGTGAAGTTTTTGTACTGCACAGAACCTTCCCAGGGCAAGTCCTGAGCAGGTCCTGGACGTGCCAGGACTTGGCCGGACCCTGCCCAAGTGTGCCAAACCTTGCCCGGACCCTTTCTAAGGATGCCAAACCTTGCCCGGACCACGAAAATGGGTGCCACCCCATGCCACCAAAAATCCGACTTTTCGAAATCCAAGCCCGGACCCCCTAGAGAGTTGCATTGGGCCTAGAAAGGGGGGATGCGACAAAAAATTCAAAAATGTAACGAGTAGATTTCATTTTGGTACGGGGGTGAAGTTTTTGTACTGCGCAGAACCTTGCCCGGGCATGTCCTGAGCAGGTCCTGGACGTGCCAGAACCAGTTCTGGACATTCCAGGACGTGCCTGGACCCTGCCCAAGTGTGCCAAACCTTGCCCGGACCCTTTTCAAGGCTGCCAAACCTTGCCACCACCTTGCTCAGGGCTGCCAACACTTGCCCGGACCCCGAACATGGTTGCCAACCCATGCCACCAAAAATCTGACTATTGCAAATCCATCCCCGGACCCCCTAGAAAGTTGCATTCGGCCTAGAAAAAGGGGATGCAACAAAAAAATAAAAAATGTAACGAGTAGATTTCATTTTGGTACGGGGGTGAAGTCTTTACACTGCACAGAACCTTGCCCGGGCAAGTCCTGAGCAGGTCCTGGACGTGCCATTACCAGTCCTGGACGTTCCAGGACTTGCCTAGACCCTACCCAAGTGTGCCAAACCTTGCCCGGACCCTTTTCAAGGCTGCCAAACCTTGCCACCACCTTGCTCAGGGCTGCCAACACTTGCCCGGACCCCGAACATGGTTGCCAACCCATGCCACCAAAAATCTGACTATTGCAAATCCATGCCCGGACCCCCTAGAAAGTTGCATTCGGCCTAGAAAAAGGGGATGCAACAAAAAAATAAAAAATGTAACGAGTAGATTTAATTTTGGTACGTGGGTGAAGTTTTTGTACTGCGCAGAACCTTCCCCGGGCAAGTCCTGAGTAGGTCCTGGACATGCCAGAACCAGTCCTGGACGTGCCAGGACTTTTCCGAACCCTGCCCAAGTGTGCCAAACCTTGGCCGGACCCTTTCCAAGGCTGCCAAACCTTGCCCGGACCACGAAAATGGGTGCCACCCCATGCCACCAAAAATCCGACTTTTGCAAATCCAAGCCCGGACCCCCTAGAGAGTTGCATTGGGCCTAGAAAGGGGGGATGCAACAAAAAATTCGAAAATGTAACGAGTAGATTTCATTTTGGTACGGGGGTGAAGTTTTTGTACTGCGCAGAACCTTGCCCGGGCAAGTCCTGAGCAGGTCCTGGACGTGCCTGGACTTGCCCGGCCCCTGCCCAAGTGTGCCAAACCTTGCCCGGACCCTTTCCAAGGCTGCTAAACCTTGCCACCACCTTGCCCAGGGCTGCCAACACTTGCCCGGACCCCGAACATAGTTGCCAACCCATGCCACCAAAAATCTGACTTTTGCAAATCCATGCCCGGACCCCTAGAAAGTTACATTGGGCCTAGAAAGGGGGGATGCAACAAAAAAATCAAAAATGTAACGAGTAGATTTCATTTTGGTACGGGGGTGAAGTTTTTGTACTGTGCAGAATCTTGCCCGGGCAAGTCCTGAGTAGGTCCTGGACGTGCCAGTACCAGTCCTGGACGTTCCAGGACTTGCCTGGACCCTGCCCAAGTGTGCCAAACCTTGACCGGACCCTTTCCAAGGCTGCCAAACCTTGCCACCACCTTGCCCAGGGCTGGCAACACTTGCCCGGACCCTGAACATGGTTGCCAACCCATGCCACCAAAAATCTGACTTCTGCAAATCCATGCCCGGACGCCCTAGAAAGTTGCATTGGGCCTATAAAATGGTGATGCAACAAAAAAATCGAAAATGTAACGAGCAGATTTCATTTTGGTACGTGGGTGAAGTTTTTGCACTGCGCAGAACCTTGCCCGGGCAAGTCTTGAGTAAGTCCTGAACCAGCCAGGACCAGTCCTGGACGTGCCAGGACTTGCCCGGATCCTGCCCAAGTGTGCCAAACCTTGCCCAGACCCTTTCCAAAGCTGCCAAATTTTGCCACCACCTTGCCCAGGGCTGCCAACACTTGCCCGGACCCCGAACATGGTTGCCAACCCATGCCACCAAAAATCCGACTTCTGCAAATCCATGCCCGGACGCCCTAGAAAGTTGCATTGGGCCTAGAAAAGGGTGATGCAACAAAAAAATCGAAAATGTAACGAGTAGATTTCATTTTGGTACGTGGGTGAAGTTTTTGCACTACGCAGAACCTTGCCCGGGCAAGTCTTGAGCAGGTCCTGGACGTGCCAAAACCAGTCCTGGACCTGCCAGGACTTGCCCAGACCCTGCCTAAGTGTGCCAAACCTTGCCCGGACCCTTTCTAAGGCTGCCAAACCTTGCCCGGACCCCGAAAATGGGTGCCACCCCATGCCACCAAAAATCCGACTTTTGCAAATCCAAGCCCGGACCCCCTAGAGAGTTGCATTGGGCCTAGAGAGGGGGGATGCAACAAAAAAATTGAAAATGTAACGAGTAGATTTCATTTTGGTACGGGGGTGAAATTTTTGCACTACGCAGAACCTTGCCCGGGCAAGTCCTGAGCAGGTCCTGGACGTGCCAGAACCAGTCCTGGACGTTCCAGGACTTGCCTGGACCCTGCCCAAGTGTGCCAAACCTTGCCCGGACCCTTTTCAAGGCTGCCAAACCTTGCCACCACCTTGCTCAGGGCTGCCACCACTTGCCCGGACCCCGAACATGGTTGCCAACCCATGCCACCAAAAATCTGACTATTGCAAATCCATGCCCGGACCCCCTAGAAAGTTGCATTCGGCCTAGAAAAAGGGGATGCAACAAAAAAATAAAAAATGTAACGAGTAGATTTCATTTTGGTACGAGGGTGAAGTTTTTGTACTGCGCAGAACCTTGCCCGGGCAAGTCCTGAGCAGGTCCTGGACGTGCCTGGACTTGCCCGGCCCCTACCCAAGTGTGCCAAACCTTGCCCGGACCCTTTTCAAGGCTGCCAAACCTTGCCACCACCTTGCTCAGGGCTGCCAACACTTGAACGGACCCCAAACATGGTTGCCAACCCATGCCACCAAAAATCCGATTTTTGCAAATCCATGCCCGGACGCCCTAGAAAGTTGCATTGGGCCTAGAAAGGGGGGATGCAACAAAAAAATCGAAAATGTAAAGAGTAGATTTCTTTTTGGTACGGGGGTGAAGTTTTGTACTGCGCAGAACCTTGCCCGGGCAAGTCCTGAACAGGTCCTGGACGTGCCAGAACTAGTCCTGGACGTGCCAGGACTTGTCCGGACCCTGCCCAAGTGTGCCAAACCTTGCCCGGACCAATTCCAAGGCTGCCAAACCTTGCCACCACCTTACCCAGGGCTGCCAACACTTGCCCGGACCCCGAACATGGTTGCCAACCCATGCCACCAAAAATCTGACTTCTGCAAATCCATGCCCGGACGCCCTAGAAAGTTGCATCGGGCCTATAAAATGGTGATGCAACAAAAAAAATCGAAAATGTAACGAGTAGATTTAATTTTTGGTACGTGGGTGAAGTTTTTGCACTACGCAGAACCTTGCCCGGGCAAGTCCTAAGTAAGTCCTGAACCAGCCAGGACCAGTCCTGGACGTGCCAGGACTTGCCCGGATCCTACCCAAGTGTGCCAAACCTTGCCCAGACCCTTTCCAGGGCTGCCAAATTTTGCCACCACCTTGCCCAAGGCTGCCAACACTTGCCCGGACCCCGAACATGGTTGCCAACCCATGCCACCAAATATCCGACTTCTGCAAATCCATGCCCGGACGCCCTAGAAAGTTGCATTGGGAATAGAAAAGGGTGATGCAACAAAAAAATCGAAAATGTAATGAGTAGATTTCATTTTGGTACGTGGGTGAAGTTTTTGCACTACGCAGAACCTTGCCCGGGCAAGTCTTGAGCAGGTCCTGGACGTGCCAAAACCAGTCCTGGACGTGCCAGGACTTGCCCAGACCCTGCCTAAGTGTGCCAAACCTTGCCCGGACCCTTTCCAAGGCTGCCAAACCTTGCCCGGACCCCGAAAATGGGTGCCACCCCATGCCACCAAAAATCCGACTTTTGCAAATCCAAGCCCGGACCCCCTAGAGAGTTGCATTGGGCCTAGAGAGGGGGGATGCAACAAAAAAATCGAAAATGTAACGAGTAGATTTCATTTTGGTACGGGGGTGAAATTTTTGCACTACGCAGAACCTTGCCCGGGCAAGTCCTGAGCAGGTCCTGGACGTGCCAGAACTAGTCCTGGACGTTCCAGGACTTGCCTGGACCCTGCCCAAGTGTGCCAAACCTTGCCCGGACCCTTTTCAAGGCTGCCAAACCTTGCCACCACCTTGCTCAGGGCTGCCACCACTTGCCCGGACCCCGAACATGGTTGCCAACCCATGCCACCAAAAATCTGACTATTGCAAATCCATGCCCGGACCCCCTAGAAAGTTGCATTCGGCCTAGAAAAAGGGGATGCAACAAAAAAATAAAAAATGTAACGAGTAGATTTCATTTTGGTACGAGGGTGAAGTTTTTGTACTGCGCAGAACCTTGCCCGGGCAAGTCCTGAGCAGGTCCTGGACGTGCCTGGACTTGCCCGGCCCCTACCCAAGTGTGCCAAACCTTGCCCGGACCCTTTTCAAGGCTGCCAAACCTTGCCACCACCTTGCTCAGGGCTGCCAACACTTGAACGGACCCCAAACATGGTTGCCAACCCATGCCACCAAAAATCCGATTTTTGCAAATCCATGCCCGGACGCCCTAGAAAGTTGCATTGGGCCTAGAAAGGGGGAATGCAACAAAAAAATCGAAAATGTAAAAAGTAGATTTCTTTTTGGTACGGGGGTGAAGTTTTGTACTGCGCAGAACCTTTCCCGGGCAAGTCCTGAACAGGTCCTGGACGTGCCAGAACTAGTCCTGGACATGCCAGGACTTGTCCGGACCCTGCCCAAGTGTGCCAAACCTTGCCCGGACCAATTCCAAGGCTGCCAAACCTTGCCACCACCTTGCCCAGGGCTGCCAACACTTGCCCGGACCCCGAACATGGTTGCCAACCCATGCCACCAAAAATCTGACTTCTGCAAATCCATGCCCGGACGCCCTAGAAAGTTGCATCGGGCCTATAAAATGGTGATGCAACAAAAAAAATCGAAAATGTAACGAGTAGATTTAATTTTTGGTACGTGGGTGAAGTTTTTGCACTGCGCAGAACCTTGCCCGGGCAAGTCCTGAGTAAGTCCTGAACCAGCGAGGACCAGTCCTGGACGTGCCAGGACTTGCCCGGATCCTACCCAAGTGTGCCAAACCTTGCCCAGACCCTTTCCAGGGCTGCCAAATTTTGCCACCACCTTGCCCAAGGCTGCCAACACTTGCCCGGACCCCGAACATGGTTGCCAACCCATGCCACCAAATATCTGACTTCTGCAAATCCATGCCCGGACGCCCTAGAAAGTTGCATTGGGAATAGAAAAGGGTGATGCAACAAAAAAATCGAAAATGTAACGAGTAGATTTCATTTTGGTACGTGGGTAAAGTTTTTGCACTGCGCAGAACCTTGGCCGGGCAAGTCTTGAGCAGGTCCTGGACGTGCCAAAACCAGTCCTGGACATGCCAGGACTTGCCCAGACCCTGCCTAAGTGTGCAAACCTTGCCCGAACCCTTTCCAAGGCTGCCAAACCTTGCCCGGACCCCGAAAATGGGTGCCACCCCATGCCACCAAAAATCCGACTTTTGCAAATCCAAGCCCGGACCCCCTAGAGAGTTGCATTGGGCCTAGAGAGGGGGGATGCAACAAAAAATTTGAAAATGTAACTAGTAGATTTCATTTTGGTACGGGGGTGAAGTTTTTGCACTGCGCAGAACCTGGACAGGCCAGAACCAGTCCTGGACGTTCCAGGACTTGCCTGGACCCTGCCCAAGTGTGCCAAACCTTGCCTGGACCCTTTTCAAGGCTGCCAAACCTTGCCACCACCTTGCTCAGGGCTGCCAACACTTTCCCGGACCCCGAACATGGTTGCCAACCCATGCCACCAAAAATCTGACTATTGCAAATCCATGCCCGGACCCCCTAGAAAGTTGCATTCGGCCTAGAAAAAGGGGATGCAACAAAAAAATAAAAAATGTAACGAGTAGATTTCATTTTGGTACGAGGGTGAAGTTTTTGTACTGCGCAGAACCTTCCCCGGGCAAGTCCTGAGTAGGTCCTGGACGTGCCAGAACCAGTCCTGGACGTGCCAGGACTTGGCCGAACCCTGCCCAAGTGTGCCAAACCTTGGCCGGACCCTTTCCAAGGCTGCCAAACCTTGCGCGGACCACGAAAATGGGTGCCACCCCATGCCACCAAAAATCCGACTTATGCAAATCCAAGCCCGGACCCCCTAGAGAGTTGCATTGGGCCTAGAAAGGGGGGATGCAACAAAAAAATCGAAAATGTAACGAGTAGATTTCATTTTGGTACGTGGGTGAAGTTTTTGCACTGCGCAGAACCTTGCCCGGGCAAGTCTTGAGTAAGTCCTGAACCAGCCAGGACCAGTCCTGGACGTGCCAGGACTTGCCCGGATCCTGCCCAAGTGTGCCAAACCTTGCCCAGACCCTTTCCAAAGCTGCCAAATTTTGCCACCACCTTGCCCAGGGCTGCCAACACTTGCCCGGACCCCGAACATGGTTGCCAACCCATGCCACCAAAAATCCGACTTCTGCAAATCCATGCCCGGACGCCCTAGAAAGTTACATTGGGCCTAGAAAAGGGTGATGCATCAAAAAAATCGAAAATGTAACGAGTAGATTCCATTTTGGTACGTGGGTGAAGTTTTTTCACTACGCAGAACCTTGCCCGGGCAAGTCTTGAGCAGGTCCTGGACGTGCCAAAACCAGTCCTGGACGTGCCAGGACTTGCCCAGACCCTGCCAAAGTGTGCCAAACCTTGCCCGGATCCTTTCCAAGGCTGCCAAACCTTGCCCGGACCCCGAAAATGGGTGCCACCCCATGCCACCAAAAATCCGACTTTTGCAAATCCAAGCCCGGACCCCCTAGAGAGTTGCATTGGGCCTAGAGAGGGGGGATGCAACAAAAAATTCGAAAATGTAACGAGTAGATTTCATTTTGGTACTGGGGTGAAGTTTTTGCACTACGCAGAACCTTGCCCAGGCAAGTCCTGAGCAGGTCCTGGACGTGCCAGAACCAGTCCTGGACGTTCCAGGACTTGCCTGGACCCTGCCCAGGTGTGCCAAACCTTGCCCGGACCCTTTTCAAGGCTGCCAAACCTTGCCACCACCTTGCTCAGGGCTGCCACCACTTGCCCGGACCCCGAACATGGTTGCCAACCCATGCCACCAAAAATCTGACTATTGCAAATCCATGCCCGGACCCCCTAGAAAGTTGCATTCGGCCTAGAAAAAGGGGATGCAACAAAAAAATAAAAAATGTAACGAGTAGATTTCATTTTGGTACGAGGGTGAAGTTTTTGTATTGCGCAGAACCTTGCCCGGGCAAGTCCTGAGCAGGTCCTGGACGTGCCTGGACTTGCCCGGCCCCTGCCCAAGTGTGCCAAACCTTGCCTGGACCCTTTCCAAGGCTGCTAAACCTTGCCACCACCTTGCCCAGGGCTGCCAACACTTGCCCGGAACCCGAACATGGTTGCCAACCCATGCCACCAAAAATCTGACTTCTGCAAATCCATGCCCGGACGCCCTAGAAAGTTGCATTGGGCCTAGAAAAGGGTGATGCAACAAAAAAATCGAAAATGTAACGAGTAGATTTCATTTTGGTACCTGGGTGAAGTTTTTGCACTGCGCAGAACCTTGCCCGGGCAAGTCGTGAGTAAGTCCTGAACCAGCCACGACCAGTCCTGGACGTGCCAGGACTTGCCCGGACCCTGCCCAAGTGTGCCAAACCTTGCCCAGACCCTTTCCAAGGCTGCCAAACCTTGCCCGGACCAGGACTGGTCCTGGCTGGTTCAGGACTTACTTAGGACTTGCCCGGGCAAGGTTCTGCGCAGTACAAAAACTTCACCCCCGTACCAAAATGAAATCTACTCGTTACATTTTCGATTTTTTTGTTGCATCCCCCCTTTCTAAGCCCAATGCAACTTTCTAGGGGTCCGGGCATGGATTTGCAACAGTCGGATTTTTGGTGGCATGGGATGGCAACCATGTTCGGGGTCCGGGCAAGTGTTGGCAGCCCTGGGCAAGGTGGTGGCAAGGTTTGGCAGCCTTGGAAAGGGTCCAGGCAAGGTTTGGCTCACTTGGGCAGGGTCCGGGCAAGTCCTAGCACGTCCAGGACTGGTCCTGGCTGGTTCAGGACTTACTCAGGACTTGCCCGGGCAAGGTTCTGTGCAGTACAAAAACTTCACCCCCGTACCAAAATGAAATCTACTCGTTACATTTTTGATTTTTTTGTTGCATCCCCCCTTTCCAGGCCCAATGCAACTTTCTAGGGGGTCCGGGAATGGATTTGCAACAGTCGGATTTTTGGTGGCATGGGATGGCAACCATGTTCGGGGTCCGGGCAAGTGTTGGCATCCCTGGGCAAGGTCGTGGCATGGTTTGGCAGCCTTGGAAAGGGTCCGGGCAAGGTTTGGCACACTTGGGCAGGGTCCGGGGAAGTCCTGGCACGTCCAGGACTGGTATTGGCTGGTTCAGGACTTACTCAGGACTTGCCCGGACAAGGTTCTGCGCAGTACAAAAACTTCACCCCCGTACCAAAATGAAATCTACTCGTGACATTTTCGATTTTTTTGTTGCATCCCCCCTTTCTAGGCCCAATGCAACTTTCTAGGGGGTCCGAGCATGGATTTGCAACAGTCGGATTTTTGGTGGCATGGGATGGCAACCATGTTTGGGGTCCGGACAAGTGTTGGCAGCCCTGGGCAAGGTGGTGGCAAGGTTTGGCAGCCTTGGAAAGGGTCCGGGCAAGGTTTGGCTTACTTGGGCAGGGTCCGGGCAAGTCCTGGCACGTCCAGGACTGGTCCTGGCTGGTTCAGGACTTACTCAGGACTTGCCCGGGCAAGGTTCTGCGCAGTACAAAAACTTCACCCCCGTACCAAAATGAAATCTACTCGTTACATTTTTGATTTTTTTGTTGCATCCCCCCTTTCTAGGCCCAATGCAACTTTCTAGGGGGTCAGGGAATAGATTTGCAACAGTCGGATTTTTGGTGGCATGGGATGGCAACCATGTTCGGGGTCCGGGCAAGTGTTGGCAGCCCTGGGCAAGGTGGTGGCATGGTTTGGCAGCCTTGGAAAGGGTCCGGACAAGGTTTGGCACACTTGGGCAGGGTCCGGGGAAGTCCTGGCACGTCCAGGACTGGTATTGGCTGGTTCAGGACTTACTCAGGACTTGCCCGGACAAGGTTCTGCGCAGTACAAAAACTTCACCCCCGTACCAAAATGAAATCTACTCGTTACATTTTTGATTTTTTTGTTGCATCCCCCCTTTCGAGGCCCAATGCAACTTTCTAGGGGGTCCGGGCATGGATTTGCAACAGTCGGATTTTTGGTGGCATGGGATGGCAACCATGTTCGGGGTCCGGGCAAGTGTTGGCAGCCCTGGGCAAGGTGGTGGCATGGTTTTGCAGCCTTGGAAAGGGTCCGGGCAAGGTTTGGCACACTTGGGCAGGATCCGGGCAAGTCCTGGCACGTCCAGGACTGGTCCTGGCTGGTTCAGGACTTACTCAGGACTTGCTCAGGCAAGGTTCTGCGCAGTACAAAAACTTCAACCCCGTACCAAAATGAAATCTACTCGTTACATTTTTGATTTTTTTGTTGCATCCCCAATTTCAAGGCCCAATGCAACTTTCTAGGGGGTCTGGGCATGGATTTGCAACAGTCGGATTTTTGGTGGCATGGGATGGCAACCATGTTCGGGGTCCGGGCAAGTGTTGGCAGCCCTGGGCAAGGTGGTGGCAAGGTTTGGCACCCTTGGAAAGGGTCCGGGCAAGGTTTGGCGCACTTGGGCAGGGTCCGGGCAAGTTCTGGCACGTCCAGGACTGGTCCTGGCTGGTTCAGGACTTACTCAGGACTTGCTCGGGCAAGGTTCTGCGCAGTACAAAAACTTTACCCCCACACCAAAATGAAATCTACTCATTACATTTTCGATTTTTTTGTTGCATCCCCCCTTTCTAGGCCCAATGCAACTTTCTAGGGGGTCCGGGCATGGATTTGCAACAGTCGGATTTTTGGTGGCATGGGATGGCAACCATGTTCGGGGTCCGGGCAAGTGTTGGCAGCCCTGGGCAAGGTGGTGGCAAGGTTTGGCACCCTTGGAAAGGGTCCGGTCAAGGTTTGGCGCACTTGGGCAGGGTCCGGGCAAGTTCTGGCACGTCCAGGACTGGTCCTGGCTGGTTCAGGACTTACTCAGGACTTGCTCGGGCAAGGTTCTGCGCAGTACAAAAACTTTACCCCCACACCAAAATGAAATCTACTCGTTACATTTTCGATTTTTTTGTTGCATCCCCCCTTTCTAGGCCCAATGCAACTTTCTAGGGGGTCCGGGCATGGATTTGCAACAGTCGGATTTTTGGTGGCATGGGATGGCAACCATGTTCGGGGTCCGGGCAAGTGTTGGCAGCCCTGGGCAAGGTGGTGGCATGGTTTTGCAGCCTTGGAAAGGGTCCGGGCAAGGTTTGGCACACTTGGGCAGGGTCCGGGCAAGTCCTGGCACGTCCAGGACTGGTCCTGGCTGGTTCAGGACTTACTCAGGACTTGCTCAGGCAAGGTTCTGCGCAGTACAAAAACTTCAACCCCGTACCAAAATGAAATCTACTCGTTACATTTTCGATTTTTTTGTTGCATCCCCAATTTCAAGGCCCAATGCAACTTTCTAGGGGGTCCGGGCATGGATTTGCAACAGTCGGATTTTTGGTGGCATGGGATGGCAACCATGTTCGGGGTCCGGGCAAGTATTGGCAGCCCTGGGCAAGGTGGTGGCAAGGTTTGGCAGCCTTGGAAAGGGTCCGGGCAAGGTTTGGCGCACTTGGGCAGGGTCCGGGCAAGTTCTGGCACGTCCAGGACTGGTCCTGGCTGGTTCAGGACTTACTCAGGACTTGCTCGGGCAAGGTTCTGCGCAGTACAAAAACTTTACCCCCACACCAAAATGAAATCTACTCGTTACATATTCGATTTTTTTGTTGCATCCCCCCTTTCTAGGCCCAATGCAACTTTCTAGGGGGTCCGGGCATGGATTTGCAACAGTCGGATTTTTGGTGGCATGGGATGGCAACCATGTTCGGGGTCCGGGCAAGTGTTGGCAGCCCTGGGCAAGGTGGTGGCATGGTTTTGCAGCCTTGGAAAGGGTCCGGGCAAGGTTTGGCACACTTGGGCAGGGTCCGGGCCAGTCCTGGCACGTCCAGGACTGGTCCTGGCTGGTTCAGGACTTACTCAGGACTTGCTCAGGCAAGGTTCTGCGCAGTACAAAAACTTCAACCCCGTACCAAAATGAAATCTACTCGTTACATTTTCGATTTTTTTGTTGCATCCCCAATTTCAAGGCCCAATGCAACTTTCTAGGGGGTCCGGGCATGGATTTGCAACAGTCGGATTTTTGGTGGCATGGGATGGCAACCATGTTCGGGGTCCGGGCAAGTGTTGGCAGCCCTGGGCAAGGTGGTGGCAAGGTTTGGCTGCCTTGGAAAGGGTCCGGGCAAGGTTTGGCGCACTTGGGCAGGGTCCGGGCAAGTTCTGGCACGTCCAGGACTGGTCCTGGCTGGTTCAGGACTTACTCAGGACTTGCTCGGGCAAGGTTCTGCGCAGTACAAAAACTTTACCCCCACACCAAAATGAAATCTACTCGTTACATTTTCGATTTTTTTGTTGCATCCCCCCTTTCTAGGCCCAATGCAACTTTCTAGGGGGTCCGGGCATGGATTTGCAACAGTCGGATTTTTGGTGGCATGGGATGGCAACCATGTTCGGGGTCCGGGCAAGTGTTGGCAGCCCTGGGCAAGGTGGTGGCAAGGTTTGGCAGCCTTGGAAACGGTCTGGGCAAGGTTTGGCACACTTGGGCAGGGTCCGGGCAAGGTTTGGCGCACTTGGGCAGGGTCTGGGGAAGTCCTGGCACGTCCAGGACTGGTATTGGCTGGTTCAGGACTTACTCAGGACTTGCCCGGACAAGGTTCTGCGCAGTACAAAAACTTCACCCCCGTACCAAAATGAAATCTACTCGTTACATTTTCGATTTTTTTGTTGCATCCCCCCTTTCTAGGCCAATGCAACTTTCTAGGGGTCCGGGCATGGATTTGCAACAGTCGGATTTTTGGTGGGATGGGATGGCAACCATGTTCCGGGTCCGGGCAAGTGTTGGCAGGCCTGGGCAAGGTGGTGGCATGGTTTGGCAGCCTTGGAAAGGGTCTGGGCAAGGTTTGGCACACTTGGGCAGGGTCCGGGCAAGTCCTGGCACGTCCAGGACTGGTCCTGGCTGGTTCAGGACTTACTCAGGACTTGCTCGGGCAAGGTTCTGCGCAGTACAAAAACTTCACCCCCGTACCAAAATGAAATCTACTAGTTACATTTTCGATTTTTTTGTTGCATCCCCAATTTCAAGGCCCAATGCAACTTTCTAGGGGGTCCGGGAATGGATTTGCAACAGTCGGATTTTTGGTGGCATGGGATGGCAACCATGTTCGGGGTCCGGGCAAGTGTTGGCATCCCTGGGCAAGGTCGTGGCATGGTTTGGCAGCCTTGGAAAGGGTCCGGGCAAGGTTTGGCACACTTGGGCAGGGTCCGGGGAAGTCCCGGCACGTCCAGGACTGGTATTGGCTGGTTCAGGACTTACTCAGGACTTGCCCGGACAAGGTTCTGCGCAGTACAAAAACTTCACCCCCGTACCAAAATGAAATCTACTCGTTACATTTTCGATTTTTTTGTTGCATCCCCCCTTTCTAGGCCCAATGCAACTTTCTAGGGGTCCGGGCATGGATTTGCAACAGTCGGATTTTTGGTGGCATGGGATGGCAACCATGTTCGGGGTCCGGGCAAGTGTTGGCAGCCCTGGGCAAGGTGGTGGCATGGTTTGGCAGCCTTGGAAAGGGTCCGGACAAGGTTTGGCACACTTGGGCAGGGTCCGGGCAAGTCCTGGCACGTCAAGGACTGGTCCTGGCTTGTTCAGTACTTACTCAGGATTTGCTCGGGCAAGGTTCTGCGCAGTACAAAAACTTCACCCCCGTACCAAAATGAAATCTACTCGTGACATTTTCGATTTTTTTGTTGCATCCCCCCTTTCTAGGCCCAATGCAACTTTCTAGGGGGTCCGAGCATGGATTTGCAACAGTCGGATTTTGGGTGGCGTGGGATGGCAACCATGTTCGGGGTCCGGGCAAGTGTTGGCAGCCCTGGGCAAGGTGGTGGCAAGGTTTGGCAGCCTTGGAAAGGGTCCGGGCAAGGTTTGGCTCACTTGGGCAGGGTCCGGGCAAGTCCTGGCACGTCTAGGACTGGTCCTGGCTGGTTCAGGACTTACTCAGGACTTGCCCGGGCAAGGTTCTGCGCAGTACAAAAACTTCACCCCTGTACCAAAATGAAATCTACTCGTTACATTTTTGATTTTTTTGTTGCATCCCCCCTTTCTAGGCCCAATGCAACTTTCTAGGGGGTCCGGGAATAGATTTGCAACAGTCGGATTTTTGGTGGCATGGGATGGCAACCATGTTCGGGGTCCGGGCAAGTGTTGGCAGCCCTGGGCAAGGTGGTGGCATGGTTTGGCAGCCTTGGAAAGGGTCCGGACAAGGTTTGGCACACTTGGGCAGGGTCCGGGGAAGTCCTGGCACGTCCAGGACTGGTATTGGGTGGTTCAGGACTTACTCAGGACTTGCCCGGACAAGGTTCTGCGCAGTACAAAAACTTCACCCCCGTACCAAAATGAAATCTACTCGTTACATTTTCGATTTTTTTGTTGCATCCCCCCTTTCTAGGCCCAATGCAACTTTTTAGGGAGTCCGGGCATGGATTTGCAACACTCGGATTTTTGGTGGCATGGGATGGCAACCACGTTCGGGGTCCGGGCAAGTGTTGGCAGCCCTGGGCAAGGTGGTGGCAAGGTTTGGCAGCCTTGGGCAGGGTCCGGGCAAGGTTTGGCGCACTTGGGCAGGGTCCGGGGAAGTCCTGGCACGTCCAGGACTGGTATTGGCTGGTTCAGGACTTACTCAGGACTTGCCCGGACAAGGTTCTGCGCAGTACAAAAACTTCACCCCCGTACCAAAATGAAATCTACTCGTTACATTTTCGATATTTTTGTTGCATCCCCCCTTTCTAGGCCAATGCAACTTTCTAGGGGTCCGGGCATGGATTTGCAACAGTCGGATTTTTGGTGGCATGGGATGGCAACCATGTTCGGGGATCCGGGCAAGTGTTGGCAGCCCTGGGCAAGGTGGTGGCAAGGTTTGGCAGCCTTGGAAAGGGTCTGGGCAAGGTTTGGCACACTTGGGCAGGGTCCGGGCAAGGTTTGGCGCACTTGGGCAGGGTCTGGGGAAGTCCTGGCACGTCCAGGACTGGTATTGGCTGGTTCAGGACTTACTCAGGACTTGCCCGGACAAGGTTCTGCGCAGTACAAAAACTTCACCCCCGTACCAAAATGAAATCTACTCGTTACATTTTCGATTTTTTTGTTGCATCCCCCCTTTCTAGGCCAATGCAACTTTCTAGGGGTCCGGGCATGGATTTGCAACAGTCGGATTTTTGGTGGGATGGGATGGCAACCATGTTCGGGGTCCGGGCAAGTGTTGGCAGGCCTGGGCAAGGTGGTGGCATGGTTTGGCAGCCTTGGAAAGGGTCCGGGCAAGGTTTGGCACACTTGGGCAGGGTCCGGGCAAGTCCTGGCACGTCCAGGACTGGTCCTGGCTGGTTCAGGACTTACTCAGGACTTGCTCGGGCAAGGTTCTGCGCAGTACAAAAACTTCACCCCCGTACCAAAATGAAATCTACTAGTTACATTTTCGATTTTTTTGTTGCATCCCCAATTTCAAGGCCCAATGCAACTTTCTAGGGGGTCCGGGAATGGATTTGCAACAGTCGGATTTTTGGTGGCATGGGATGGCAACCATGTTCGGGGTCCGGGCAAGTGTTGGCATCCCTGGGCAAGGTCGTGGCATGGTTTGGCAGCCTTGGAAAGGGTCCGGGCAAGGTTTGGCACACTTGGGCAGGGTCCGGGGAAGTCCCGGCACGTCCAGGACTGGTATTGGCTGGTTCAGGACTTACTCAGGACTTGCCCGGACAAGGTTCTGCGCAGTACAAAAACTTCACCCCCGTACCAAAATGAAATCTACTCGTTACATTTTCGATTTTTTTGTTGCATCCCCCCTTTCTAGGCCCAATGCAACTTTCTAGGGGTCCGGGCATGGATTTGCAACAGTCGGATTTTTGGTGGCATGGGATGGCAACCATGTTCGGGGTCCGGGCAAGTGTTGGCAGCCCTGGGCAAGGTGGTGGCATGGTTTGGCAGCCTTGGAAAGGGTCCGGACAAGGTTTGGCACACTTGGGCAGGGTCCGGGCAAGTCCTGGCACGTCAAGGACTGGTCCTGGCTTGTTCAGTACTTACTCAGGATTTGCCCGGGCAAGGTTCTGCGCAGTACAAAAACTTCACCCCCGTACCAAAATGAAATCTACTCGTGACATTTTCGATTTTTTTGTTGCATCCCCCCTTTCTAGGCCCAATGCAACTTTCTAGGGGGTCCGAGCATGGATTTGCAACAGTCGGATTTTTGGTGGCATGGGATGGCAACCATGTTCGGGGTCCAGGCAAGTGTTGGCAGCCCTGGGCAAGGTGGTGGCAAGGTTTGGCAGCCTTGGAAAGGGTCCGGGCAAGGTTTGGCTCACTTGGGCAGGGTCCGGGCAAGTCCTGGCACGTCTAGGACTGGTCCTGGCTGGTTCAGGACTTACTCAGGACTTGCCTGGGCAAGGTTCTGCGCAGTACAAAAACTTCACCCCTGTACCAAAATGAAATCTACTCGTTACATTTTTGATTTTTTTGTTGCATCCCCCCTTTCTAGGCCCAATGCAACTTTCTAGGGGGTCCGGGAATAGATTTGCAACAGTCGGATTTTTGGTGGCATGGGATGGCAACCATGTTCGGGGTCCGGGCAAGTGTTGGCAGCCCTGGGCAAGGTGGTGGCATGGTTTGGCAGCCTTGGAAAGGGTCCGGACAAGGTTTGGCACACTTGGGCAGGGTCCGGGGAAGTCCTGGCACGTCCAGGACTGGTATTGGTTGGTTCAGGACTTACTCAGGACTTGCCCGGACAAGGTTCTGCGCAGTACAAAAACTTCACCCCCGTACCAAAATGAAATCTACTCGTTACATTTTCGATATTTTTGTTGCATCCCCCCTTTCTAGGCCAATGCAACTTTCTAGGGGTCCGGGCATGGATTTGCAACATTCGGATTTTTGGTGGGATGGGATGGCAACCATGTTCGGGGTCCGGGCAAGTGTTGGCAGCCCTGGGCAAGGTGGTGGCATGGTTTGGCAGCCTTGGAAAGGGTCCGGGCAAGGTTTGGCACACTTGGGCAGGGTCCGGGCAAGTCCTGGCACGTCCATGACTGGTCCTGGCTGGTTCAGGACTTACTCAGGACATGCTCGGGCAAGGTTCTGCGCAGTACAAAAACTTCACCCCCGTACCAAAATGAAATCTACTCGTTACATTTTCGATTTTTTTGTTGCATCCCCAATTTCAAGGCCCAATGCAACTTTCTAGGGGGTCCGGGCATGGATTTGCAACAGTCGGATTTTTGGTGGCATGGGATGGCAACCATGTTCGGGGTCCGGGCAAGTGTTGGCAGCCCTGGACAAGGTGGTGGCAAGGTTTGGCAGCCTTGGAAAGGGTCCGGTCAAGGTTTGGCGCACTTGGGCAGGGTCCGGGCAAGTCCTGGCACGTCCAGGACTGGTCCTGGCTGGTTCAGGACTTACTCAGGACTTGCTCGGGCAAGGTTCTGCGAAGTACAAAAACTTTACCCCCGCACCAAAATGAAATCTACTCGTTACATTTTCGATTTTTTTGTTGCATCCCCCCTTTCTAGGCCCAATGCAACTTTCTAGGGGGTCCGGGCATGGATTTGCAACAGTCGGATTTTTGGTGGCATGGGATGTTAACCATGTTCGGGGTCCGGGCAAGTGTTGGCAGCCCTGGGCAAGTTGGTGGCAAGGTTTGGCAGACTTGGAAAGGGTCTGGGCAAGGTTTGGCACACTTGGGCAGGGTCCGGGCAAGGTTTGGCGCACTTGGGCAGGGTCCGGGGAAGTCCTGGCACGTCCAGGACTGGTATTGGCTGGTTCAGGACTTACTCAGGACTTGCCCGGACAAGGTTCTGCGCAGTACAAAAACTTCACCCCCGTACCAAAATGAAATCTACTCGTTACATTTTCGATTTTTTTGTTGCATCCCCCCTTTCTAGGCCAATGCAACTTTCTAGGGGTCCGGGCATGGATTTGCAACAGTCGGATTTTTGGTGGCATGGGATGGCAACCATGTTCAGGGTCTGGGCAAGGTGGTGGCATGGTTTGGCACACTTGGGCAGGGTCCGGGCAAGTCCTGGCACGTCCAGGACTGGTCCTGGCTGGTTCAGGACTTACTCAGGACTTGCTCGGGCAAGGTTCTGCGCAGTACAAAAACTTCACCCCCGTACCAAAATGAAATCTACTCGTTACATTTTCGATTTTTTTGTTGCATCCCCAATTTCAAGGACCAATGCAACTTTCTAGGGGGTCCGGGCATGGATTTGCAACAGTCGGATTTTTGGTGGCATGGGATGGCAACCATGATCGGGGTCCGGGCAAGTGTTGGCAGCCCTGGACAAGGTGGTGGCAAGGTTTGGCAGCCTTGGAAAGGGTCCGGGCAAGGTTTGGCGCACTTGGGCAGGGTCCGGGCAAGTCCTGGCACGTCCAGGACTGGTCCTGGCTGGTTCAGGACTTACTCAGGACTTGCTCGGGCAAGGTTCTGCGAAGTACAAAAACTTTACCCCCGCACCAAAATGAAATCTACTCGTTACATTTTCGATTTTTTTGTTGCATCCCCCCTTTCTAGGCCCAATGCAACTTTCTAGGGGGTCCGGGCATGGATTTGCAACAGTCGGATTTTTGGTGGCATGGGATGGCAACCATGTTCGGGGTCCGGGCATGTGTTGGCAGCCCTGGGCAAGGTGGTGGCAAGGTTTGGCAGCCTTGGAAAGGGTCTGGGCAAGGTTTGGCACACTTGGGCAGGGTCCGGGCAAGGTTTGGCGCAATTGGGCAGGGTCCGGGGAAGTCCTGGCACGTCCAGGACTGGTATTGACTGGTTCAGGACTTACTCAGGACTTGCCCGGACAAGGTTCTGCGCAGTACAAAAACTTCACCCCCGTACCAAAATGAAATCTACTCGTTACATTTTCGATTTTTTTGTTGCATCCCCCCTTTCTAGGCCAATGCAACTTTCTAGGGGTCCGGGCATGGATTTGCAACAGTCGGATTTTTGGTGGCATGGGATGGCAACCATGTTCAGGGTCCGGGCAAGTGTTGGCAGGCCTGGGCAAGGTGGTGGCATGGTTTGGCAGCCTTGGAAAGGGTCCGGGCAAGGTTTGGCACACTTGGGCAGGGTCCGGGCAAGTCCAGGCACGTCCAGGACTGGTCCTGGCTGGTTCAGGACTTACTCAGGACTTGCTCGGGCAAGGTTCTGCGCAGTACAAAAACTTCACCCCCGTACCAAAATGAAATCTACTCGTTACATTTTCGATTTTTTTGTTGCATCCCCAATTTCAAGGCCCAATGCAACTTTCTAGGGGGTCCGGGCATGGATTTGCAACAGTCGGATTTTTGGTGGCATGGGATGGCAACCATGTTCGGGGTCCGGGCAAGTGTTGGCAGCCCTGGGCAAGGTGGTGGCAAGGTTTGGCAGCCTTGGAAAGGGTCTGGGCAAGGTTTGGCACACTTGGGCAGGGTCCGGGCAAGGTTTGGCGCACTTGGGCAGGGTCCGGGGAAGTCCTGGCACGTCCAGGACTGGTATTGGCTGGTTCAGGACTTACTCAGGACTTGCCCGGACAAGGTTCTGCGCAGTACAAAAACTTCACCCCCGTACCAAAATGAAATCTACTCGTTACATTTTCGATTTTTTTGTTGCAATCCCCCTTTCTAGGCCAATGCAACTTTCTAGGGGTCCGGGCATGGATTTGCAACAGTCGGATTTTTGGTGGCAGGGGATGGCAACCATGTTCAGGGTCCGGGCAAGTGTTGCAGCCCTGGGCAAGGTGGTGGCATGGTTTGGCAGCCTTGGAAAGGGTCCGGACAAGGTTTGGCACACTTGGGCAGGGTCCGGGCAAGTCCTGGCACGTCCAGGACTGGTCTTGGCTGGTTCAGGACTTACTCAGGACTTGCCCGGGCAAGGTTCTGCGCAGTACAAAAACTTCACCCCCGTACCAAAATGAAATCTACTCGTTACATTTTCGATTTTTTTGTTGCATCCCCCCTTTCTAGGCCCAATGCAACTTTCTAGGGGGTCCGGGCATGGATTTGCAACAGTCGGATTTTTGGTGGCATGGGATGGCAACCATGTTCGGGGTCCGGGCAAGTGTTGGCAGCCCTGGGCAAGGTGGTGGCAAGGTTTGGCAGCCTTGGAAAGGGTCTGGGCAAGGTTTGGCACACTTGGGCAGGGTCCGGGCAAGGTTTGGCGCACTTGGGCAGGGTCCGGGGAAGTCCTGGAACGTCCAGGACTGGTATTGGCTGGTTCAGGACTTACTCAGGACTTGCCCGGACAAGGTTCTGCGCAGTACAAAAACTTCACCCCCGTACCAAAATGAAATCTACTCGTTACATTTTCGATTTTTTTGTTGCATCCCCCCTTTCTAGGCCCAATGCAACTTTCTAGGGGTCCGGGCATGGATTTGCAACAGTCGGATTTTTGGTGGCATGGGATGGCAACCATGTTCGGGGTCCGGGCAAGTGTTGGCAGCCCTGGGCAAGGTGGTGGCATGGTTTGGCAGCCTTGGAAAGGGTCCGGACAAGGTTTGGCACACTTGGGCAGGGTCCGGGCAAGTCCTGGCACGTCAAGGACTGGTCCTGGCTTGTTCAGTACTTACTCAGGATTTGCCCGGGCAAGGTTCTGCGCAGTACAAAAACTTCACCCCCGTACCAAAATGAAATCTACTCGTGACATTTTCGATTTTTTTGTTGCATCCCCCCTTTCTAGGCCCAATGCAACTTTCTAGGGGGTCCGAGCATGGATTTGCAACAGTCGGATTTTTGGTGGCATGGGATGGCAACCATGTTCGGGGTCCGGGCAAGTGTTGGCAGCCCTGGGCAAGGTGGTGGCAAGGTTTGGCAGCCTTGGAAAGGGTCCGGGCAAGGTTTGGCTCACTTGGGCAGGGTCCGGGCAAGTCCTGGCACGTCTAGGACTGGTCCTGGCTGGTTCAGGACTTACTCAGGACTTGCCTGGGCAAGGTTCTGCGCAGTACAAAAACTTCACCCCTGTACCAAAATGAAATCTACTCGTTACATTTTTGATTTTTTTGTTGCATCCCCCCTTTCTAGGCCCAATGCAACTTTCTAGGGGGTCCGGGAATAGATTTGCAACAGTCGGATTTTTGGTGGCATGGGATGGCAACCATGTTCGGGGTCCGGGCAAGTGTTGGCAGCCCTGGGCAAGGTGGTGGCATGGTTTGGCAGCCTTGGAAAGGGTCCGGACAAGGTTTGGCACACTTGGGCAGGGTCCGGGGAAGTCCTGGCACGTCCAGGACTGGTATTGGTTGGTTCAGGACTTACTCAGGACTTGCCCGGACAAGGTTCTGCGCAGTACAAAAACTTCACCCCCGTACCAAAATGAAATCTACTCGTTACATTTTCGATATTTTTGTTGCATCCCCCCTTTCTAGGCCAATGCAACTTTCTAGGGGTCCGGGCATGGATTTGCAACATTCGGATTTTTGGTGGGATGGGATGGCAACGATGTTCGGGGTCCGGGCAAGTGTTGGCAGCCCTGGGCAAGGTGGTGGCATGGTTTGGCAGCCTTGGAAAGGGTCCGGGCAAGGTTTGGCACACTTGGGCAGGGTCCGGGCAAGTCCTGGCACGTCCATGACTGGTCCTGGCTGGTTCAGGACTTACTCAGGACATGCTCGGGCAAGGTTCTGCGCAGTACAAAAACTTCACCCCCGTACCAAAATGAAATCTACTCGTTACATTTTCGATTTTTTTGTTGCATCCCCAATTTCAAGGCCCAATGCAACTTTCTAGGGGGTCCGGGCATGGATTTGCAACAGTCGGATTTTTGGTGGCATGGGATGGCAACCATGTTCGGGGTCCGGGCAAGTGTTGGCAGCCCTGGACAAGGTGGTGGCAAGGTTTGGCAGCCTTGGAAAGGGTCCGGGCAAGGTTTGGCGCACTTGGGCAGGGTCCGGGCAAGTCCTGGCACGTCCAGGACTGGTCCTGGCTGGTTCAGGACTTACTCAGGACTTGCTCGGGCAAGGTTCTGCGAAGTACAAAAACTTTACCCCCGCACCAAAATGAAATCTACTCGTTACATTTTCGATTTTTTTGTTGCATCCCCCCTTTCTAGGCCCAATGCAACTTTCTAGGGGGTCCGGGCATGGATTTGCAACAGTCGGATTTTTGGTGGCATGGGATGTTAACCATGTTCGGGGTCCGGGCAAGTGTTGGCAGCCCTGGGCAAGTTGGTGGCAAGGTTTGGCAGACTTGGAAAGGGTCTGGGCAAGGTTTGGCACACTTGGGCAGGGTCCGGGCAAGGTTTGGCGCACTTGGGCAGGGTCCGGGGAAGTCCTGGCACGTCCAGGACTGGTATTGGCTGGTTCAGGACTTACTCAGGACTTGCCCGGACAAGGTTCTGCGCAGTACAAAAACTTCACCCCCGTACCAAAATGAAATCTACTCGTTACATTTTCGATTTTTTTGTTGCATCCCCCCTTTCTAGGCCAATGCAACTTTCTAGGGGTCCGGGCATGGATTTGCAACAGTCGGATTTTTGGTGGCATGGGATGGCAACCATGTTCAGGGTCCGGGCAAGGTGGTGGCATGGTTTGGCACACTTGGGCAGGGTCCGGGCAAGTCCTGGCACGTCCAGGACTGGTCCTGGCTGGTTCAGGACTTACTCAGGACTTGCTCGGGCAAGGTTCTGCGCAGTACAAAAACTTCACCCCCGTACCAAAATGAAATCTACTCGTTACATTTTCGATTTTTTTGTTGCATCCCCAATTTCAAGGACCAATGCAACTTTCTAGGGGGTCCGGGCATGGATTTGCAACAGTCGGATTTTTGGTGGCATGGGATGGCAACCATGATCGGGGTCCGGGCAAGTGTTGGCAGCCCTGGACAAGGTGGTGGCAAGGTTTGGCAGCCTTGGAAAGGGTCCGGGCAAGGTTTGGCGCACTTGGGCAGGGTCCGGGCAAGTCCTGGCACGTCCAGGACTGGTCCTGGCTGGTTCAGGACTTACTCAGGACTTGCTCGGGCAAGGTTCTGCGAAGTACAAAAACTTTACCCCCGCACCCAAATGAAATCTACTCGTTACATTTTCGATTTTTTTGTTGCATCCCCCCTTTCTAGGCCCAATGCAACTTTCTAGGGGGTCCGGGCATGGATTTGCAACAGTCGGATTTTTGGTGGCATGGGATGGCAACCATGTTCGGGGTCCGGGCATGTGTTGGCAGCCCTGGGCAAGGTGGTGGCAAGGTTTGGCAGCCTTGGAAAGGGTCTGGGCAAGGTTTGGCACACTTGGGCAGGGTCCGGGCAAGGTTTGGCGCAATTGGGCAGGGTCCGGGGAAGTCCTGGCACGTCCAGGACTGGTATTGACTGGTTCAGGACTTACTCAGGACTTGCCCGGACAAGGTTCTGCGCAGTACAAAAACTTCACCCCCGTACCAAAATGAAATCTACTCGTTACATTTTCGATTTTTTTGTTGCATCCCCCCTTTCTAGGCCAATGCAACTTTCTAGGGGTCCGGGCATGGATTTGCAACAGTCGGATTTTTGGTGGCATGGGATGGCAACCATGTTCAGGGTCCGGGCAAGTGTTGGCAGGCCTGGGCAAGGTGGTGGCATGGTTTGGCAGCCTTGGAAAGGGTCCGGGCAAGGTTTGGCACACTTGGGCAGGGTCCGGGCAAGTCCAGGCACGTCCAGGACTGGTCCTGGCTGGTTCAGGACTTACTCAGGACTTGCTCGGGCAAGGTTCTGCGCAGTACAAAAACTTCACCCCCGTACCAAAATGAAATCTACTCGTTACATTTTCGATTTTTTTGTTGCATCCCCAATTTCAAGGCCCAATGCAACTTTCTAGGGGGTCCGGGCATGGATTTGCAACAGTCGGATTTTTGGTGGCATGGGATGGCAACCATGTTCGGGGTCCGGGCAAGTGTTGGCAGCCCTGGGCAAGGTGGTGGCAAGGTTTGGCAGCCTTGGAAAGGGTCTGGGCAAGGTTTGGCACACTTGGGCAGGGTCCGGGCAAGGTTTGGCGCACTTGGGCAGGGTCCGGGGAAGTCCTGGCACGTCCAGGACTGGTATTGGCTGGTTCAGGACTTACTCAGGACTTGCCCGGACAAGGTTCTGCGCAGTACAAAAACTTCACCCCCGTACCAAAATGAAATCTACTCGTTACATTTTCGATTTTTTTGTTGCAATCCCCCTTTCTAGGCCAATGCAACTTTCTAGGGGTCCGGGCATGGATTTGCAACAGTCGGATTTTTGGTGGCAGGGGATGGCAACCATGTTCAGGGTCCGGGCAAGTGTTGCAGCCCTGGGCAAGGTGGTGGCATGGTTTGGCAGCCTTGGAAAGGGTCCGGACAAGGTTTGGCACACTTGGGCAGGGTCCGGGCAAGTCCTGGCACGTCCAGGACTGGTCTTGGCTGGTTCAGGACTTACTCAGGACTTGCCCGGGCAAGGTTCTGCGCAGTACAAAAACTTCACCCCCGTACCAAAATGAAATCTACTCGTTACATTTTCGATTTTTTTGTTGCATCCCCAATTTCAAGGCCCAATGCAACTTTCTAGGGGGTCCGGGCATGGATTTGCAACAGTCGGATTTTTGGTGGCATGGGATGGCAACCATGTTCGGGGTCCGGGCAAGTGTTGGCAGCCCTGGACAAGGTGGTGGCAAGGTTTGGCAGCCTTGGAAAGGGTCCGGGCAAGGTTTGGCGCACTTGGGCAGGGTCCGGGCAAGTCCTGGCACGTCCAGGACTGGTCCTGGCTGGTTCAGGACTTACTCAGGACTTGCTCGGGCAAGGTTCTGCGAAGTACAAAAACTTTACCCCCGCACCAAAATGAAATCTACTCGTTACATTTTCGATTTTTTTGTTGCATCCCCCCTTTCTAGGCCCAATGCAACTTTCTAGGGGGTCCGGGCATGGATTTGCAACAGTCGGATTTTTGGTGGCATGGGATGTTAACCATGTTCGGGGTCCGGGCAAGTGTTGGCAGCCCTGGGCAAGTTGGTGGCAAGGTTTGGCAGACTTGGAAAGGGTCTGGGCAAGGTTTGGCACACTTGGGCAGGGTCCGGGCAAGGTTTGGCGCACTTGGGCAGGGTCCGGGGAAGTCCTGGCACGTCCAGGACTGGTATTGGCTGGTTCAGGACTTACTCAGGACTTGCCCGGACAAGGTTCTGCGCAGTACAAAAACTTCACCCCCGTACCAAAATGAAATCTACTCGTTACATTTTCGATTTTTTTGTTGCATCCCCCCTTTCTAGGCCAATGCAACTTTCTAGGGGTCCGGGCATGGATTTGCAACAGTCGGATTTTTGGTGGCATGGGATGGCAACCATGTTCAGGGTCCGGGCAAGGTGGTGGCATGGTTTGGCACACTTGGGCAGGGTCCGGGCAAGTCCTGGCACGTCCAGGACTGGTCCTGGCTGGTTCAGGACTTACTCAGGACTTGCTCGGGCAAGGTTCTGCGCAGTACAAAAACTTCACCCCCGTACCAAAATGAAATCTACTCGTTACATTTTCGATTTTTTTGTTGCATCCCCAATTTCAAGGACCAATGCAACTTTCTAGGGGGTCCGGGCATGGATTTGCAACAGTCGGATTTTTGGTGGCATGGGATGGCAACCATGATCGGGGTCCGGGCAAGTGTTGGCAGCCCTGGACAAGGTGGTGGCAAGGTTTGGCAGCCTTGGAAAGGGTCCGGGCAAGGTTTGGCGCACTTGGGCAGGGTCCGGGCAAGTCCTGGCACGTCCAGGACTGGTCCTGGCTGGTTCAGGACTTACTCAGGACTTGCTCGGGCAAGGTTCTGCGAAGTACAAAAACTTTACCCCCGCACCAAAATGAAATCTACTCGTTACATTTTCGATTTTTTTGTTGCATCCCCCCTTTCTAGGCCCAATGCAACTTTCTAGGGGGTCCGGGCATGGATTTGCAACAGTCGGATTTTTGGTGGCATGGGATGGCAACCATGTTCGGGGTCCGGGCATGTGTTGGCAGCCCTGGGCAAGGTGGTGGCAAGGTTTGGCAGCCTTGGAAAGGGTCTGGGCAAGGTTTGGCACACTTGGGCAGGGTCCGGGCAAGGTTTGGCGCAATTGGGCAGGGTCCGGGGAAGTCCTGGCACGTCCAGGACTGGTATTGACTGGTTCAGGACTTACTCAGGACTTGCCCGGACAAGGTTCTGCGCAGTACAAAAACTTCACCCCCGTACCAAAATGAAATCTACTCGTTACATTTTCGATTTTTTTGTTGCATCCCCCCTTTCTAGGCCAATGCAACTTTCTAGGGGTCCGGGCATGGATTTGCAACAGTCGGATTTTTGGTGGCATGGGATGGCAACCATGTTCAGGGTCCGGGCAAGTGTTGGCAGGCCTGGGCAAGGTGGTGGCATGGTTTGGCAGCCTTGGAAAGGGTCCGGGCAAGGTTTGGCACACTTGGGCAGGGTCCGGGCAAGTCCTGGCACGTCCAGGACTGGTCTTGGCTGGTTCAGGACTTACTCAGGACTTGCCCGGGCAAGGTTCTGCGCAGTACAAAAACTTCACCCCCGTACCAAAATGAAATCTACTCGTTACATTTTCGATTTTTTTGTTGCATCCCCCCTTTCTAGGCCCAATGCAACTTTCTAGGGGGTCCGGGCATGGATTTGCAACAGTCGGATTTTTGGTGGCATGGGCTGGCAACCATGTTCGGGGTCCGGGCAAGTGTTGGCAGCCCTGGGCAAGGTGGTGGCAAGGTTTGGCAGCCTTGGAAAGGGTCTGGGCAAGGTTTGGCACACTTGGGCAGGGTCCGGGCAAGGTTTGGCGCACTTGGGCAGGGTCCGGGGAAGTCCTGGAACGTCCAGGACTGGTATTGGCTGGTTCAGGACTTACTCAGGACTTGCCCGGACAAGGTTCTGCGCAGTACAAAAACTTCACCCCCGTACCAAAATGAAATCTACTCGTTACATTTTCGATTTTTTTGTTGCATCCCCCCTTTCTAGGCCAATGCAACTTTCTAGGGGTCCGGGCATGGATTTGCAACAGTCGGATTTTTGGTGGCATGGGATGGCAACCATGTTCAGGGTCCGGGCAAGTGTTGGCAGCCCTGGGCAAGGTGCTGGCATGGTTTGGCAGCCTTGGAAAGGGTCCGGACAAGGTTTGGCACACTTGGGCAGGGTCCGGGCAAGTCCTGGCACGTCCAGGACTGGTATTGGCTGGTTCAGGACTTACTCAGGACTTGCCCGGGCAAGGTTCTGCGCAGTACAAAAACTTCACCCCCGTACCAAAATGAAATCTACTCGTTACATTTTCGATTTTTTTGTTGCATCCCCCCTTTCTAGGCCCAATGCAACTTTCTTGGGGGTCCAAGCATGGATTTGCAACAGTCGGATTTTTGGTGGCATGGGATGGCAACCATGTTCGGTGTCCGGGCAAGTGTTGGCAGCCCTGGGCAAGGTGGTGGCAAGGTTTGGCAGCCTTGGAAAGGGTCCGGGCAAGGTTTGGCTCACTTGGGCAGGGTCCGGGCAAGTCCTGGCACGTCCAGGACTGGTCCTGGCTGGTTCAGGACTTACTCAGGACTTGCCCGGGCAAGGTTCTGCGCAGTACAAAAACTTCACCCCCATACCAAAATGAAATCTACTCGTTACATTTTTGATTTTTTTGTTGCATCCCCCCTTTCTAGGCCCAATGCAACTTTCTAGGGGGTCCGGGAATGGATTTGCAACAGTCGGATTTTTGGTGGCATGGGATGGCAACCATGTTCGGGGTCCGGGCAAGTGTTGGCAGCCCTGGGCAAGGTGGTGGCATGGTTTGGCAGCCTTGGAAAGGGTCTGGGCAAGGTTTGGCACACTTGGGCAGGGTCCGGGGAAGTCCTGGCACGTCCAGGACTGGTATTGGCTAGTTCAGGACTTACTCAGGACTTGCCCGGACAAGGTTCTGCGCAGTACAAAAACTTCACCAACGTACCAAAATGAAATCTACTCGTTACATTTTTCGATTTTTTTGTTGCATCCCCAATTTCAAGGCCCAATGCAACTTTCTAGGGGGTCCGGGCATGGATTTGCAACAGTCGGATTTTTGGTGGCATGGGATGGCAACCATGTTCGGGGTCCGGGCAAGTGTTGGCAGCCCTGGGCAAGGTGGTGGCATGGTTTGGCAGCCTTGGAAAGGGTCCGGACAAGGTTTGGCGCACTTGGGCAGGGTCCGGGCAAGTCCTGGCACGTCCAGGACTGGTCCTGGCTGGTTCAGGACTTACTCAGGACTTTCTCGGGCAAGGTTCTGCGAAGTACAAAAACTTTACCCCCGCACCAAAATGAAATCTACTCGTTACATTTTCGATTTTTTTGTTGCATCCCCCCTTTCTAGGCCCAATGCAACTTTCTAGGGGGTCCGGGCATGGATTTGCAACAGTCGGATTTTTGGTGGCATGGGATGGCAACCATGTTCGGGGTCCGGGCAAGTGTTGGCAGCCCTGGGCAAGGTGGTGGCAAGGTTTGGCAGCCTTGGAAAGGGTCTGGGCAAGGTTTGGCACACTTGGGCAGGGTCCGGGCAAGGTTTGGCGCACTTGGGCAGGGTCCGGGGAAGTCCTGGCACGTCCAGGACTGGTATTGGCTGGTTCAGGACTTACTCAGGACTTGCCCGGACAAGGTTCTGCGCAGTACAAAAACTTCACCCCCGTACCAAAATGAAATCTACTCGTTACATTTTCGATTTTTTTGTTGCATCCCCCCTTTCTAGGCCAATGCAACTTTCTAGGGGTCCGGGCATGGATTTGCAACAGTCGGATTTTTGGTGGCATGGGATGGCAACCATGTTCAGGGTCCGGGCAAGTGTTGGCAGGCCAGGGCAAGGTGGTGGCATGGTTTGGCAGCCTTGGAAAGGGTCCGGGCAAGGTTTGGCACACTTGGGCAGGGTCCGGGCAAGTCCTGGCACGTCCAGGACTGGTCCTGGCTGGTTCAGGACTTACTCAGGACTTGCTCGGGCAAGGTTCTGCGCAGTACAAAAACTTCACCCCCGTACCAAAATGAAATCTACTCGTTACATTTTCGATTTTTTTGTTGCATCCCCAATTTCAAGGCCCAATGCAACTTTCTAGGGGGTCCGGGCATGGATTTGCAACAGTCGGATTTTTGGTGGCATGGGATGGCAACCATATTCGGGGTCCGGGCAAGTGTTGGCAGCCCTGGGCAAGGTGGTGGCAAGGTTTGGCAGCCTTGGAAAGGGTCCGGGCAAGGTTTGGCGCACTTGGGCAGGGTCCGGGCAAGTCCAGGCACGTCCAGGACTGGTCCTGGCTGGTTCAGGACTTACTCAGGACTTGCTCGGGCAAGGTTCTGCGCAGTACAAAAACTTTACCCCCGCACCAAAATGAAATCTACTCGTTACATTTTCAATTTTTTTGTTGCATCCCCCCTTTCTAGGCCCAATGCAACTTTCTAGGGGGTCCGGGCATGGATTTGCAACAGTCGGATTTTTGGTGGCATGGGATGGCAACCATGTTCGGGGTCCGGACAAGTGCTGGCAGCCCTGGGCAAGGTGGTGGCAAGGTTTGGCAGCCTTGGAAAGGGTCTGGGCAAGGTTTGGCACACTTGGGCAGGGTCCGGGCAAGGTTTGGCGCACTTGGGCAGGGTCCGGGGAAGTCCTGGCACGTGTAGGACTGGTATTGGCTGGTTCAGGACTTACTCAGGACTTGCCCGGACAAGGTTCTGCGCAGTACAAAAACTTCACCCCCGTACCAAAATGAAATCTACTCGTTACATTTTCGATTTTTTTGTTGCATTCCCCCTTTCTAGGCCAATGCAACTTTCTAGGGGTCCGGGCATGGATTTGCAAAAGTCGGATTTTTGGTGGCAGGGGATGGCAACCATGTTCAGGGTCCGGGCAAGTGTTGCAGCCCTGGGCAAGGTGGTGGTATGGTTTGGCAGCCTTGGAAAGGGTCCGGACAAGGTTTGGCACACTTGGGCAGGGTCCGGGCAAGTCCTGGCACGTCCAGGACTGGTCTTGGCTGGTTCAGGACTTACTCAGGACTTGCCCGGGCAAGGTTCTGCGCAGTACAAAAACTTCACCCCCGTACCAAAATGAAATCTACTCGTTACATTTTCGATTTTTTTGTTGCATCCCCCCTTTCTAGGCCCAATGCAACTTTCTAGGGGGTCCGGGCATGGATTTGCAACAGTCGGATTTTTGGTGGCATGGGATGGCAACCATGTTCTGGGTCCGGGCAAGTGTTGGCAGCCCTGGGCAAGGTGGTGGCAAGGTTTGGCAGCCTTGGAAAGGGTCCGGACAAGGTTTGGCGCACTTGGGCAGGGTCCGGGCAAGGTTTGGCGCACTTGGGCAGGGTCCGGGGAAGTCCTGGAACGTCCAGGACTGGTATTGGCTGGTTCAGGACTTACTCAGGGCTTGCCCGGACAAGGTTCTGCGCAGTACAAAAACTTCACCCCCGTACCAAAATGAAATCTACTCGTTACATTTTCGATTTTTTTGTTGCATCCCCCCTTTCTAGGCCAATGCAACTTTCTAGGGGTCCGGGCATGGATTTGCAACAGTCGGATTTTTGGTGGCATGGGATGGCAACCATGTTCAGGGTCCGGGCAAGTGTTGGCAGCCCTGGGCAAGGTGCTGGCATGGTTTGGCAGCCTTGGAAAGAGTCCGGACAAGGTTTGGCACACTTGGGCAGGGTCCGGGCAAGTCCTGGCACGTCCAGGACTGGTATTGGCTGGTTCAGGACTTACTCAGGACTTGCCCGGGCAAGGTTCTGCGCAGTACAAAAACTTCACCCCCGTACCAAAATGAAATCTACTCGTTACATTTTCGATTTTTTTGTTGCATCCCCCCTTTCTAGGCCCAATGCAACTTTCTTGGGGGTCCGAGCATGGATTTGCAACAGTCGGATTTTTGGTGGCATGGGATGGCAACCATGTTCGGTGTCCGGGCAAGTGTTGGCAGCCCTGGGCAAGGTGGTGGCAAGGTTTGGCAGCCTTGGAAAGGGTCCGGGCAAGGTTTGGCTCACTTGGGCAGGGTCCGGGCAAGTCCTGGCACGTCCAGGACTGGTCCTGGCTGGTTCAGGACTTACTCAGGACTTGCCCGGGCAAGGTTCTGCGCAGTACAAAAACTTCACCCCCATACCAAAATGAAATCTACTCGTTACATTTTTGATTTTTTTGTTGCATCCCCCCTTTCTAGGCCCAATGCAACTTTCTAGGGGGTCCGGGCATGGATTTGCAACAGTCGGATTTTTGGTGGGATGGGATGGCAACCATGTTCGGGGTCCGGGCAAGTGTTGGCAGCCCTGGACAAGGTGGTGGCAAGGTTTGGCAGCCTTGGAAAGGGTCCGGGCAAGGTTTGGCACACTTGGGCAGGGTCCGGGCAAGGTTTGGCGCACTTGGGCAGGGTCCGGGGAAGTCCTGGCACGTCCAGGACTGGTATTGGCTGGTTCAGGACTTACTCAGGACTTGCCCGGACAAGGTTCTGCGCAGTACAAAAACTTCACCCCCGTACCAAAATGAAATCTACTCGTTACATTTTCGATATTTTTGTTGCATCCCCCCTTTCTAGGCCAATGCAACTTTCTAGGGGTCCGGGCATGGATTTGCAACAGTCGGATTTTTGGTGGGATGGGATGGCAACCATGTTCAGGGTCCGGGCAAGTGTTGGCAGCCCTGGGCAAGGTGGTGGGATGGTTTGGCAGCCTTGGAAAGGGTCCGGACAAGGTTTGGCACACTTGGGCAGGGTCCGGGCAAGTCCTGGCACGTCCAGGACTGGTCTTGGCTGGTTCAGGACTTACTCAGGACTTGCCCGGGCAAGGTTCTGCGCAGTACAAAAACTTCACCCCCGTACCAAAATGAAATCTACTCTTTACATTTTCGATTTTTTTGTTGCATCCACCCTTTCTAGGCCCAATGCAACTTTCTAGGGGCTCCGGGCATGGATTTGCAACACTCGGATTTTTGGTGGCATGGGATGGCAACCATGTTCAGGGTCCGGGCAAGTGTTGGCAGCCCTGGGCAAGGTGGTGGCATGGTTTGGCAGCCTTGGAAAGGGTCCGGACAAGGTTTGGCACACTTGGGCAGGGTCCGGGGAAGTCCTGGCACGTCCAGGACTGGTATTGGCTAGTTCAGGACTTACTCAGGACTTGCCCGGACAAGGTTCTGCGCAGTACAAAAACTTCACCCCCGTACCAAAATGAAATCTACTCGTTACATTTTCGATTTTTTTGTTGCATCCCCCCTTTCTAGGCCCAATGCAACTTTCTAGTGGGTCCAGGCATGGATTTGCAACAGTCGGATTTTTGGTGGCATGGGATGGCAACCATGTTCGGGGACCGGGCAAGTGTTGGCAGCCCTTTGCAATGTGGTGGCAAGGTTTGGCAGCCTTGGGCAGGGTCCGGGCAAGGTTTGGCACACTTGGGCAGGGTCCGGGCAAGTCCTGGCACGTCCAGGACTGGTTCTGGCTGGTTCAGGACTTACTCAGGACTTGCCCGGGCAAGGTTCTGCGCATTACAAAAATTTCACCCCCGTACCAAAATGAAATCTACTCGTTACATTTTCGATTTTTTTGTTGCATCCCCAATTTCTAGGCCCAATGCAACTTTCTAGGGGGTCCGGGCATGGATTTGCAACAGTCGGATATTTGGTGGCATGGGATGGCAACCATGTTCGGGGTCCGGGCAAGTGTTGGCAGCCCTGGACAAGGTGGTGGCATGGTTTGCCAGCCTTGGAAAGGGTCCGGGCAAGGTTTGGCGCACTTGGGCAGGGTCCGGGCAAGTCCTGGCACGTCCAGGACTGGTCCTGGCTGGTTCAGGACTTACTCAGGACTTGCTCGGGCAAGGTTCTGCGAAGTACAAAAACTTTACCCCCGCACCAAAATGAAATCTACTCGTTACATTTTTGATTTTTTTGTTGCATCCCCCCTTTCTAGGCCCAATGCAACTTTCTAGGGGGTCCGGGCATGGATTTGCAACAGTCGGATTTTTGGTGGCATGGGATGGCAACTATGTTCGGGGTCCGGGCAAGTGTTGGCAGCCCTGGGCAAGGTGGTGGCAAGGTTTGGCAGCCTTGGAAAGGGTCTGGGCATGGTTTGGCACACTTGGGCAGGGTCCGGGCAAGGTTTGGCGCACTTGGTCAGGGTCCGGGGAAGTCCTGGCACGTCCAGGACTGGTATTGGCTGGTTCAGGACTTACTCAGGACTTGCCCGGACAAGGTTCTGCGCAGTACAAAAACTTCACCCCCGTACCAAAATGAAATCTACTCGTTACATTTTCGATTTTTTTGTTGCATCCCTCCTTTCTAGGCCAATGCAACTTTCTAGGGGTCCGGGCATGGATTTGCAACAGTCGGATTTTTGGTGGCATGGGATGGCAACCATGTTCAGGGTCCGGGCAAGTGTTGGCAGCCCTGGGCAAGGTGGTGGCATGGTTTGGCAGCCTTGGAAAGGGTCCGGACAAGGTTTGGCACACTTGGGCAGGGTCCGGGCAAGTCCTGGCACGTCCAGGACTGGTCTTGGCTGGTTCAGGACTTACTCAGGACTTGCCCGGGCAAGGTTCTGCGCAGTACAAAAACTTCACCCCCGTACCAAAATGAAATCTACTCTTTACATTTTCGATTTTTTTGTTGCATCCACCCTTTCTAGGCCCAATGCAACTTTCTAGGGGGTCCGGGCATGGATTTGCAACACTCGGATTTTTTGGTGGCATGGGATGGCAACCATGTTCGGGATCCGGGCAAGTGTTGGCAGCCCTGGGCAAGGTGGTGGCAAGGTTTGGCAGCCTTGGAAAGGGTCCGGGCAAGGTTTGGCACACTTGGGCAGGGTCCAGGCAAGTCCTGGCACGTCCAGGACTGGTCCTGGCTGGTTCATGTCTTGCCCGGCCAAGGTTCTGCGCAGTACAAAAACTTCACCCCCGTACCAAAATGAAATCTACTCGTTACATTTTCGATTTTTTTGTTGCATCCCCCCTTTCTACGCCAATGCAACTTTCTAGGGGTCCGGGCATGGATTTGCAACAGTCGGATTTTTGGTGGCATGGGATGGCAACCATGTTCAGGGTCCGGGCAAGTGTTGGCAGCCCTGGGCAAGGTGGTGGCATGGTTTGGCAGCCTTGGAAAGGGTCCGGACAAGGTTTGGCACACTTGGGCAGGGTCCGGGCAAGTCCTGGCACGTCCAGGACTGGTCTTGGCTGGTTCAGGACTTACTCAGGACTTGCCCGGGCAAGGTTCTGCGCAGTACAAAAACTTCACCCCCGTACCAAAATGAAATCTACTCTTTACATTTTCGATTTTTTTGTTGCATCCACCCTTTCTAGGCCCAATGCAACTTTCTAGGGGGTCCGGGCATGGATTTGCAACACTCGGATTTTTGGTGGCATGGGATGGCAACCATGTTCGGGATCCGGGCAAGTGTTGGCAGCCCTGGGCAAGGTGGTGGCAAGGTTTGGCAGCCTTGGAAAGGGTCCGGGCAAGGTTTGGCACACTTGGGCAGGGTCCAGGCAAGTCCTGGCACGTCCAGGACTGGTCCTGGCTGGTTCATGACTTGCCCGGCCAAGGTTCTGCGCAGTACAAAAACTTCACCCCCGTACCAAAATGAAATCTACTCGTTACATTTTCGATTTTTTTGTTGCATCCCCCCTTTCTACGCCCAATCCAACTTTCTAGGGGGTCCGGTCATGGATTTGCAACAGTCGGATTTTTGGTGGCATGGGATTGCAACCATGTTCGGGGTCCGAGCAAGGTGGTGGCAGCCCTGGGCAAGGTGGTGGCAAGGTTTGGCAGCCTTGGAAAGGGTCCGGACAAGGTTTGGCACACTTGGGCAGGGTCCGGGCAAGTCCTGGCACGTCCAGGACTGGTCCTGGCTGGTTCAGGACTTACTCAGGACTTGCCCGGGCAAGGTTCTGCGCAGTACAAAAACTTCACCCCCATACAAAAATGAAATCTACTCGTTACATTTTCGATTTTTTTGTTGCATCCCCCCTTTCTAGGCCCAATGCAACTTTCTAGTGGGTCCGGGCATGGATTTGCAACAGTCGGATTTTTGGTGGCATGGGATGGCAACCATGTTCAGGGTCCGGGCAAGTGTTGGCAGCCCTGGGCAAGGTGGTGGCAAGGTTTGTCAGCCTTGGAAAGGGTCCGGGCAAGGTTTGGCACACTTGGGCAGGGTCCGGGCAAGTCCTGGCACGTCCAGGACTGGTCCTGGCTGGTTCAGGACTTACTCAGGACTTGCCCGGGCAAGGTTCTGCGCAGTACAAAAACTTCACCCCCGTACCAAAATGAAATCTACTCGTTACATTTTCGATTTTTTTATTGCATCCCCCCTTTCTAGGCCCAATGCAACTTTCTAGGGGGTCCGGGCAAGGATTTGCAATAGTCGGATTTTTGGTGGCATGGGATGGCAACCATGTTCGGGGTCCGGGCAAGTGTTGGCAGCCCTGGGCAAGGTGGTGGCATGGTTTGGCAGCCTTGGAAAGTTTCCGGACAAGGTTTGGCACACTTGGGCAGGGTCCGGGCAAGTCCTGGCACGTCCAGGACTAGTGCTGGCTGGTTCAGGACTTACTCAGGACTTGCCCGGGCAAGGTTCTGCGCAGTACAAAAACTTCACCCCCATACAAAAATGAAATCTACTCGTTACATTTTCGATTTTTTTGTTGCATCCCCCCTTTCTAGGCCCAATGCAACTTTCTAGTGGGTCCGGGCATGGATTTGCAACAGTCGGATTTTTGGTGGCATGGGATGGCAACCATGTTCAGGGTCCGGGCAAGTGTTGGCAGCCCTGGGCAAGGTGGTGGCAAGGTTTGTCAGCCTTGGAAAGGGTCCGGGCAAGGTTTGGCACACTTGGGCAGGGTCCGGGCAAGTCCTGGCACGTCCAGGACTGGTCCTGGCTGGTTCAGGACTTACTCAGGACTTGCCCGGGCAAGGTTCTGCGCAGTACAAAAACTTCACCCCCGTACCAAAATGAAATCTACTCGTTACATTTTCGATTTTTTTATTGCATCCCCCCTTTCTAGGCCCAATGCAACTTTCTAGGGGGTCCGGGCAAGGATTTGCAAAAGTCGGATTTTTGGTGGCATGGGATGGCAACCATGTTCGGGGTCCGGGCAAGTGTTGGCAGCCCTGGGCAAGGTGGTGGCATGGTTTGGCAGCCTTGGAAAGTTTCCGGACAAGGTTTGGCACACTTGGGCAGGGTCCGGGCAAGTCCTGGCACGTCCAGGACTGGTGCTGGCTGGTTCAGGACTTACTCAGGACTTGCCCGGGCAAGGTTCTGCGCAGTACAAAAACTTCACCCCCATACAAAAATGAAATCTACTCGTTACATTTTCGATTTTTTTGTTGCATCCCCCCTTTCTAGGCCCAATGCAACTTTCTAGTGGGTCCGGGCATGGATTTGCAACAGTCGGATTTTTGGTGGCATGGGATGGCAACCATGTTCAGGGTCCGGGCAAGTGTTGGCAGCCCTGGGCAAGGTGGTGGCAAAGTTTGTCAGCCTTGGAAAGGGTCCGGGCAAGGTTTGGCACACTTGGGCAGGGTCCGGGCAAGTCCTGGCACGTCCAGGACTGGTCCTGGCTGGTTCAGGACTTACTCAGGACTTGCCCGGGCAAGGTTCTGCGCAGTACAAAAACTTCACCCCCGTACCAAAATGAAATCTACTCGTTACATTTTCGATTTTTTTATTGCATCCCCCCTTTCTAGGCCCAATGCAACTTTCTAGGGGGTCCGGGCAAGGATTTGCAATAGTCGGATTTTTGGTGGCATGGGATGGCAACCATGTTCGGGGTCCGGGCAAGTGTTGGCAGCCCTGGGCAAGGTGGTGGCATGGTTTGGCAGCCTTGGAAAGTTTCCGGACAAGGTTTGGCACACTTGGGCAGGGTCCGGGCAAGTCCTGGCACGTCCAGGACTGGTGCTGGCTGGTTCAGGACTTACTCAGGACTTGCCCGGGCAAGGTTCTGCGCAGTACAAAAACTTCACCCCCGTACCAAAATGAAATCTACTCTTTACATTTTCGATTTTTTTGTTGCATCCACCCTTTCTAGGCCCAATGCAACTTTCTAGGGGGTCCGGGCATGGATTTGCAACACTCGGATTTTTGGTGGCATGGGATGGCAACCATGTTCGGGGTCCGGGCAAGTGTTGGCAGCCCTGGGCAAGGTGGTGGCAAGGTTTGGCAGCCTTGGAAAGGGTCCGGGTAAGGCTTGGCACACTTGGGCAGGGTCCAGGCAAGTCCTGGCACGTCCAGGACTGGTCCTGGCTGGTTCATGACTTGCCCGGCCAAGGTTCTGCGCAGTACAAAAACTTCACCCCCATACCAAAATGAAATCTACTCGTTACATTTTCGATTTTTTTGTTGCATCCCCCCTTTCTAAGCCCAATCCAACTTTCTAGGGGGTCCGGTCATGGATTTGCAACAGTCGGATTTTTGGTGGCATGGGATTGCAACCATGTTCGGGGTCCGGGCAAGGTGGTGGCAGCCCTGGGCAAGGTGGTTGCAAGGTTTGGCAGCCTTGGAAAGGGTCCGGACAAGGTTTGGCACACTTGGGCAGGGTCCGGGCAAGTCCTGGCACGTCCAGGACTGGTCCTGGCTGGTTCAGGACTTACTCAGGACTTGCCCGGGCAAGGTTCTGCGCAGTACAAAAACTTCACCCCCATACAAAAATGAAATCTACTCGTTACATTTTCGATTTTTTTGTTGCATCCCCCCTTTCTAGGCCCAATGCAACTTTCTAGTGGGTCCGGGCATGGATTTGCAACAGTCGGATTTTTGGTGGCATGGGATGGCAACCATGTTCAGGGTCCGGGCAAGTGTTGGCAGCCCTGGGCAAGGTGGTGGCAAGGTTTGTCAGCCTTGGAAAGGGTCCGGGCAAGGTTTGGCACACTTGGGCAGGGTCCGGGCAAGTCCTGGCACGTCCAGGACTGGTCCTGGCTGGTTCAGGACTTACTCAGGACTTGCCCGGGCAAGGTTCTGCGCAGTACAAAAATTTCACCCCCGTACCAAAATGAAATCTACTCGTTACATTTTCGATTTTTTTATTGCATCCCCCCTTTCTAGGCCCAATGCAACTTTCTAGGGGGTCCGGGCAAGGATTTGCAATAGTCGGATTTTTGGTGGCATGGGATGGCAACCATGTTCGGGGTCCGGGCAAGTGTTGGCAGCCCTGGGCAAGGTGGTGGCATGGTTTGGCAGCCTTGGAAAGTTTCCGGACAAGGTTTGGCACACTTGGGCAGGGTCCGGGCAAGTCCTGGCACGTCCAGGACTGGTGCTGGCTGGTTCAGGACTTACTCAGGACTTGCCCGGGCAAGGTTCTGCGCAGTACAAAAACTTCACCCCCATACAAAAATGAAATCTACTCGTTACATTTTCGATTTTTTTGTTGCATCCCCCCTTTCTAGGCCCAATGCAACTTTCTAGTGGGTCCGGGCATGGATTTGCAACAGTCGGATTTTTGGTGGCATGGGATGGCAACCATGTTCAGGGTCCGGGCAAGTGTTGGCAGCCCTGGGCAATGTGGTGGCAAGGTTTGTCAGCCTTGGAAAGGGTCCGGGCAAGGTTTGGCACACTTGGGCAGGGTCCGGGCAAGTCCTGGCACGTCCAGGACTGGTCCTGGCTGGTTCAGGACTTACTCAGGACTTGCCCGGGCAAGGTTCTGCGCAGTACAAAAACTTCACCCCCGTACCAAAATGAAATCTACTCGTTACATTTTCGATTTTTTTATTGCATCCCCCCTTTCTAGGCCCAATGCAACTTTCTAGGGGGTCCGGGCAAGGATTTGCAATAGTCGTATTTTTGGTGGCATGGGATGGCAACCATGTTCGGGGTCCGGGCAAGTGTTGGCAGCCCTGGGCAAGGTGGTGGCATGGTTTGGCAGCCTTGGAAAGTTTCCGGACAAGGTTTGGCACACTTGGGCAGGGTCCGGGCAAGTCCTGGCACGTCCAGGACTGGTGCTGGCTGGTTCAGGACTTACTCAGGACTTGCCCGGGCAAGGTTCTGCGCAGTACAAAAACTTCACCCCCGTACCAAAATGAAATCTACTCTTTACATTTTCGATTTTTTTGTTGCATCCACCCTTTCTAGGCCCAATGCAACTTTCTAGGGGGTCCGGGCATGGATTTGCAACACTCGGATTTTTGGTGGCATGGGATGGCAACCATGTTCGGGATCCGGGCAAGTGTTGGCAGCCCTGGGTAAGGTGGTGGCAAGGTTTGGCAGCCTTGGAAAGGGTCCGGGCAAGGCTTGGCACACTTGGGCAGGGTCCAGGCAAGTCCTGGCACGTCCAGGACTGGTCCTGGCTGGTTCATGACTTGCCCGGCCAAGGTTCTGCGCAGTACAAAAACTTCACCCCCATACCAAAATGAAATCTACTCGTTACATTTTCGATTTTTTTGTTGCATCCCCCCTTTCTAAGCCCAATGCAACTTTCTAGGGGGTCCGGTCATGGATTTGCAACAGTCGGATTTTTGGTGGCATGGGATTGCAACCATGTTCGGGCTCCGGGCAAGGTGGTGGCAGCCCTGGGCAAGGTGGTGGCAAGGTTTGGCAGCCTTGGAAAGGGTCCGGACAAGGTTTGGCACACTTGGGCAGGGTCCGGGCAAGTCCTGGCACGTCCAGGACTGGTCCTGGCTGGTTCAGGACTTACCCAGGACTTGCCCGGGCAAGGTTCTGCGCAGTACAAAAACTTCACCCCCATACAAAAATGAAATCTACTCGTTACATTTTCGATTTTTTTGTTGCATCCCCCCTTTCTAGGCCCAATGCAACTTTCTAGTGGGTCCGGGCATGGATTTGCAACAGTCGGATTTTTGGTGGCATGGGATGGCAACCATGTTCAGGGTCCGGGCAAGTGTTGGCAGCCCTGGGCAAGGTGGTGGCAAGGTTTGTCAGCCTTGGAAAGGGTCCGGGCAAGGTTTGGCACACTTGGGCAGGGTCCGGGCAAGTCCTGGCACGTCCAGGACTGGTCCTGGCTGGTTCAGGACTTACTCAGGACTTGCCCGGGCAAGGTTCTGCGCAGTACAAAAACTTCACCCCCGTACCAAAATGAAATCTACTCGTTACATTTTTGATTTTTTTATTGCATCCCCCCTTTCTAGGCCCAATGCAACTTTCTAGGGGGTCCGGGCAAGGATTTGCAATAGTCGGATTTTTGGTGGCATGGGATGGCAACCATGTTCGGGGTCCGGGCAAGTGTTGGCAGCCCTGGGCAAGGTGGTGGCATGGTTTGGCAGCCTTGGAAAGTTTTCGGACAAGGTTTGGCACACTTGGGCAGGGTCCGGGCAAGTCCTGGCACGTCCAGGACTGGTGCTGGCTGGTTCAGGACTTACTCAGGACTTGCCCGGGCAAGGTTCTGCGCAGTACAAAAACTTCACACCCGTACCAAAATGAAATCTACTCTTTAAATTTTCGATTTTTTTGTTGCATCCACCCTTTCTAGGCCCAATGCAACTTTCTAGGGGGTCCGGGCATGGATTTGCAACAGTCGGATTTTTGGTGGCATGGGATGGCAACCATGTTCGGGATCCGGGCAAGTGTTGGCAGCCCTGGGCAAGGTGGTGGCAAGGTTTGGCAGCCTTGGAAAGGGTCCGGGCAAGGCTTGGCACACTTGGGCAGGGTCCAGGCAAGTCCTGGCACGTCCAGGACTGGTCCTGGCTGGTTCATGACTTGCCCGGCCAAGGTTCTGCGCAGTACAAAAACTTCACCCCCGTACCAAAATGAAATCTACTCGTTACATTTTCGATTTTTTTGTTGCATCCCCCATTTCTAAGCCCAATGCAACTTTCTAGGGGGTCCGGTCATGGATTTGCAACAGTCGGATTTTTGGTGGCATGGGATTGCAACCATGTTCGGGGTCCGGGCAAGGTGGTGGCAGTCCTGGGCAAGGTGGTGGCAAGGTTTGGCAGCCTTGGAAAGGGTCCGGACAAGGTTTGGCACACTTGGGCAGGGTCCGGGCAAGTCCTACCACGTCCAGGACTGGTCCTGGCTGGTTCAGGACTTACTCAGGACTTGCCCGGGCAAGGTTCTGCGCAGTATAAAAACTTCACCCCTATACAAAAATGAAATCTACTCGTTACATTTTCGATTTTTTTGTTGCATCCCCCCTTTCTAGGCCCAATGCAACTTTCTAGTGGGTCCGGGCATGGATTTGCAACAGTCGGATTTTTGGTGGCATGGGATGGCAACCATGTTCAGGGTCCGGGCAAGTGTTGGCAGCCCTGGGCAAGGTGGTGGCAAGGTCTGTCAGCCTTGGAAAGGGTCCGGGCAAGGTTTGGCACACTTGGGCAGGGTCCGGGCAAGTACTGGCACGTCCAGGACTGGTCCTGGCTGGTTCAGGACTTACTCAGGACTTGCCCGGGCAAGGTTCTGCGCAGTACAAAAACTTCACCCCCGTACCAAAATGAAATCTACTCGTTACATTTTCGATTTTTTTATTGCATCCCCCCTTTCTAGGCCCAATGCAACTTTCTAGGGGGTCCGGGCAAGGATTTGCAATAGTCGGATTTTTGGTGGCATGGGATGGCAACCATGTTCGGGGTCCGGGCAAGTGTTGGCAGCCCTGGGCAAGGTGGTGGCATGGTTTGGCAGCCTTGGAAAGTTTTCGGACAAGGTTTGGCACACTTGGGCAGGGTCCGGGCAAGTCCTGGCACGTCCAGGACTGGTGCTGGCTGGTTCAGGACTTACTCAGGACTTGCCCGGGCAAGGTTCTGCGCAGTACAAAAACTTCACCCCCGTACCAAAATGAAATCTACTCTTTACATTTTCGATTTTTTTGTTGCATCCACCCTTCCTAGGCCCAATGCAACTTTCTAGGGGGTCCGGGCATGGATTTGCAACACTCGGATTTTTGGTGGCATGGGATGGCAACCATGTTCGGGATCCGGGCAAGTGTTGGCAGCCCTGGGCAAGGTGGTGGCAAGGTTTGGCAGCCTTGGAAAGGGTCCGGGCAAGGCTTGGCACACTTGGGCAGGGTCCAGGCAAGTCCTGGCACGTCCAGGACTGGTCCTGGCTGGTTCATGACTTGCCCGGCCAAGGTTCTGCGCAGTACAAAAACTTCACCCCCGTACCAAAATGAAATCTACTCGTTACATTTTCGATTTTTTTGTTGCATCCCCCCTTTCTAAGCCCAATGCAACTTTCTAGGGGGTCCGGTCATGGATTTGCAACAGTCGGATTTTTGGTGGCATGGGATTGCAACCATGTTCGGGGTCCGGGCAAGGTGGTGGCAAGGTTTGGCAGCCTTGGAAAGGGTCCGGACAAGGTTTGGCACACTTGGGCAGGGTCCGGGCAAGTCCTGGCACGTCCAGGACTGGTCCTGGCTGGTTCAGGACTTACTCAGGACTTGCCCGGGCAAGGTTCTGCGCAGTACAAAAACTTCACCCCCATACAAAAATGAAATCTACTCGTTACATTTTCGATTTTTTTGTTGCATCCCCCCTTTCTAGGCCCAATGCAACTTTCTAGGGGGTCCGGGCAAGGATTTGCAATAGTCGGATTTTTGGTGGCATGGGATGGCAACCATGTTCGGGGTCCGGGCAAGTGTTGGCAGCCCTGGGCAAGGTGGTGGCATGGTTTGGCAGCCTTGGAAAGTTTCCGGACAAGGTTTGGCACACTTGGGCAGGGTCCGGGCAAGTCCTGGCACGTCCAGGACTGGTGCTGGCTGGTTCAGGACTTACTCAGGACTTGCCCGGGCAAGGTTCTGCGCAGTACAAAAACTTCACCCCCGTACCAAAATGAAATCTACTCTTTACATTTTCGATTTTTTTGTTGCATCCACCCTTTCTAGGCCCAATGCAACTTTCTAGGGGGTCCGGGCATGGATTTGCAACACTCGGATTTTTGGTGGCATGGGATGGCCACCATGTTCGGGATCTGGGCAAGTGTTGGCAGCCCTGGGCAAGGTGGTGGCAAGGTTTGGCAGCCTTGGAAAGGGTCCGGGCAAGGTTTGGCACACTTGGGCAGGGTCCAGGCAAGTCCTGGCACGTCCAGGACTGGTCCTGGCTGGTTCATGACTTGCCCTGCCAAGGTTCTGCGCAGTACAAAAACTTCACCCCCGTACCAAAATGAAATATACTCGTAATATTTTCGATTTTTTTGTTGCATCCCCCCTTTCTAAGCCCAATGCAACTTTCTAGAGGGTCCGGTCATGGATTTGCAACAGTCGGATTTTTGGTGGCATGGGATTGCAACCATGTTCAGGGTCCGGGCAAGGTGGTGGCAGCCCTGGGCAAGGTGGTGGCAAGGTTTGGCAGCCTTGGAAAGGGTCCGGACAAGGTTTGGCACACTTGGGCAGGGTCCGGGCAAGTCCTGGCACGTCCAGGACTGGTCCTGGCTGGTTCAGGACTTACTCAGGACTTGCCCGGGCAAGGTTCTGCGCAGTACAAAAACTTCACCCCCATACAAAAATGAAATCTACTCGTTACATTTTCGATTTTTTTGTTGCATCCCCCCTTTCTAGGCCCAATGCAACTTTCTAGTGGGTCCGGGCATGGATTTGCAACAGTCGGATTTTTGGTGGCATGGGATGGCAACCATGTTCAGGGTCCGGGCAAGTGTTGGCAGCCCTGGGCAAGGTGGTGGCAAGGTTTGTCAGCCTTGGAAAGGGTCCGGGCAAGGTTTGGCACACTTGGGCAGGGTCCGGGCAAGTCCTGGCACGTCCAGGACTGGTCCTGGCTGCTTCAGGACTTACTCAGGACTTGCCCGGGCAAGGTTCTGCGCAGTACAAAAACTTCACCCCCGTACCAAAATGAAATCTACTCGTTACATTTTTTATTTTTTTGTTGCATCCCCCCTTTCTAGGCCCAATGCAACTTTCTAGGGGGTCCGGGAATGGATTTGCAACAGTCGGATTTTTGGTGGCATGGGATGGCAACCATGTTCGGGGTCCGGGCAAGTGTTGGCAGCCCTGGGCAAGGTGGTGGCATGGTTTCGCAGCCTTGGAAAGGGTCCGGGCAAGGTTTGGCACACTTGGGCAGGGTCCGGGGAAGTCCTGGCACGTCCAGGACTTGTATTGGCTGGTTCAGGACTTACTCAGGACTTGCCCGGCCAAGGTTCTGCGCAGTACAAAAACTTCACCCCCGTACCAAAATGAAATCTACTCGTTACATTTTCGATTTTTTTGTTGCATCCCCCCTTTCTAGGCCCAATGCAACTTTCTAGGGGGTCCAGGCATGGATTTACAACAGTCGGATTTTTGGTGGCATGGGATGGCAACCATGTTCGGGGACCGGGCAAGTGTTGGCAGCCCTGGGCAAGGTGTTGGCAAGGTTTGGCAGCCTTGGGCGGGGTCCGGGCAAGGTTTGGCACACTTGGGCAGGGTCCGGGCAAGTCCTGGCACGTCCAAGACTGGTCCTGGCTGGTTCAGGACTTTCTCAGGACTTACTCAGGACTTGCCCGGGCAAGGTTTTGCGGAGTACAAAAACTTCACCCCCGTACCAAAATGAAATCTACTCGTTACATTTTCGATTTTTTTATTGCATCCCCCCTTTCTAGGCCCAATGCAACTTTCTAGGGGGTCCGGGCAAGGATTTGCAATAGTCGGATTTTTGGTGGCATGGGATGGCAACCATGTTCGGGGTCCGGGCAAGTGTTGGCAGCCCTGGGCAAGGTGGTGGCATGGTTTGGCAGCCTTGGAAAGTTTTCGGACAAGGTTTGGCACACTTGGGCAGGGTCCGGGCAAGTCCTGGCACGTCCAGGACTGTTGCTGGCTGGTTCAGGACTTACTCAGGACTTGCCCGGGCAAGGTTATGCGCAGTACAAAAACTTCACCCCCGTACCAAAATGAAATCTACTCGTTACATTTTCCATTTTTTTATTGCATCCCCCCTTTCTAGGCCCAATGCAACTTTCTAGGGGGTCCGGGCAAGGATTTGCAATAGTCGGATTTTTGGTGGCATGGGATGGCAACCATGTTCGGGGTCCGGGCAAGTGTTGGCAGCCCTGGGCAAGGTGGTGGCATGGTTTGGCAGCCTTGGAAAGGGTCCGGGCAAGGCTTGGCACACTTGGGCAGGGTCCGGGCAAGTCCTGGCACGTCCAGGACTGGTGCTGGCTGGTTCAGGACTTACTCAGGACTTGCTCGGGCAAGGTTCTGCGCAGTACAAAAACTTCACCCCCGTACCAAAATGAAATCTACTCGTTACATTTTCGATTTTTTTGTTGCATCCCCAATTTCTAGGCCCAATGCAACTTTCTAGGGGGTCCGGGCATGGATTTGCAACACTCGGATTTTTGGTGGCATGGGATGGCAACCATGTTCGGGGTCCGGGCAAGTGTTGGCAGCCCTGGGCAAGGTGGTGGCAAGGTTTGGCAGCCTTGGAAAGGGTCCGGTCAAGGCTTGGCACACTTGGGCAGGGTCCGGGCAAGTCCTGGCACGTCCAGGACTGGTCCTGGCAGGTTCAGGACTTACTCAGGACTTGCCCGGGCAAGGTTCTGCGCAGTACAAAAACTTCACCCCCGTACCAAAATGAAATCTACTCGTTATATTTTCGATTTTTTTTTTTGCATCCCCCCTTTCTAGGCCCAATGCAACTTTCTAGGGGGTCCGGGCATGAATTTGCAACAGTCGGATTTTTGGTGGGATGGGATGGCAACCATGTTCTGGGTCCGGGCAAGTGTTGGCAGCCTTGGGCAAGGTGGTGGCAAGGTTTGGCAGCCTTGGAAAGTTTCCGGACAAGGTTTTGCACACTTGGGCAGGGTCCGGGCAAGTCCTGGCACGTCCAGGACTGGTCCTGGCTGGTTCAGGACTTACTCAGGACTTGCCCGGGCAAGGTTCTGCGCAGTACAAAAACTTCACCCCCGTACCAAAATGAAATCTACTCGTTACATTTTCGATTTTTTTGTTGCATCCCCCCTTTCTAGGCCCAATGCAACTTTCTAGGGGGTCCGGGCATGGATTTGCAACACTCGGATTTTTGGTGGCATGGGTTGGCAACCATGTTCGGGGTCCGGGCAAGTGTTGGCAGCCCTGGGCAAGGTGGTGGCAAGGTTTGGCAGCCTTGGAAAGGGTCCGGGCAAGGTTTGGCACACTTGGGCAGGGTCCAGGCAAGTCCTGGCACGTCCAGGACTGGTCCTGGCTGGTTCATGACTTGCCCGGCCATGGTTCTGCGCAGTACAAAAACTTCACCCCCGTACCAAAATGAAATCTACTCGTTACATTTTCGATTTTTTTGTTGCATCCCCCCTTTCTAAGCCCAATGCAACTTTCTAGGGGGTCCGGGCATGGATTTGCAACAGTCGGATTTTTGTTGGCATGGGATGGCAACCATGTTCGGGGTCCGGGCAAGGTGGTGGCAGCCCTGGGCAAGGTGGTGGCAAGGTTTGGCAGCCTTGGAAAGGGTCCGGACAAGGTTTGGCACACTTGGGCAGGGTCCGGGCAAGTCCTGGCACGTCCAGGACTGGTCCTGGCTGGTTCAGGACTTACTCAGGACTTGCCCGGGCAAGGTTCTGCGCAGTACAAAAACTTCACCCCCGTACCAAAATGAAATCTACTCGTTATATTTTCGATTTTTTTTTGCATCCCCCCTTTCTAGGCCCAATGCAACTTTCTAGGGGGTCCGGGCATGGATTTGCAACAGTCGGATTTTTGGTGGCATGGGATGGCAACCATGTTCTGGGTCCGGGCAAGTGTTGGCAGCCCTGGGCAAGGTGGTGGCAAGGTTTGGCAGCCTTGGAAAGTTTTCGGACAAGGTTTTGCACACTTGGGCAGGGTCCGGGCAAGTCCTGGCACGTCCAGGACTGGTCCTGGCTGGTTCAGGACTTACTCAGGACTTGCCCGGGCAAGGTTCTGCGCAGTACAAAAACTTCACCCCCGTACCAAAATGAAATCTACTCTTTACATTTCCGATTTTTTTGTTGCATCCCCCCTTTCTAGGCCCAATGCAACTTTCTAGGGGGTCCGGGCATGGATTTGCAACAGTCGGATTTTTGGTGGCATGGGTTGGCAACCATGTTCGGGGTCCGGGCAAGTGTTGGCAGCCCTGGGCAAGGTGGTGGCACGGTTTGGCAGCCTTGGAAAGGGTCCGGGCAAGGTTTGGCACACTTGGGCAGGGTCCAGGCAAGTCCTGGCACGTCCAGGACTGGTCCTGGCTGGTTCATGACTTGCCCGGCCATGGTTCTGCGCAGTACAAAAACTTCACCCCCGTACCAAAATGAAATCTACTCGTTACATTTTCGATTTTTTTGTTGCATCCCCCCTTTCTAAGCCCAATGCAACTTTCTAGGGGGTCCGGGCATGGATTTGCAACAGTCGGATTTTTGGTGGCATGGGATGGCAACCATGTTCGGGGTCCGGGCAAGGTGGTGGCAGCCCTGGGCAAGGTGGTGGCAAGGTTTGGCAGCCTTGGAAAGGGTCCGGACAAGGTTTGGCACACTTGGGCAGGGTCCGGGCAAGTCCTGGCACGTCCAGGACTGGTCCTGGCTGGTTCAGGACTTACTCAGGACTTGCCCGGGCAAGGTTCTGCGCAGTACAAAAACTTCACCCCCGTAACAAAATGAAATCTACTCATTACATTTTCGATTTTTTTGTTGTATCCCCCCTTTCTAGGCCCAATGCAACTTTCTAGGGGGTCCGGGCATGGATTTGCAACAGTCGGATTTTTGGTGGCGTGGGATTGCAACCATGTTCGGGGTCCGGGCAAGTTTTGGCAGCCCTGGGCAAGGTGATGGCAAGGTTTGGCAGCCTTGGAAATGGTCCGGGCAAGGTTTGGCACACTTGGGCAGGGTCCGGGCAAGTCCTGGCACGTCCAGGACTGGTCCTGGCTGGTTCAGGACTTACTCAGGACTTGCCCGGGCAAGGTTCTGCGCAGTACAAAAACTTCACCCCCGTACCAAAATGAAATCTACTCGTTACATTTTCGATTTTTTTGTTGCATCCCCCCTTTCTAGGCCCAATGCAACTTTCTAGGGGGTCCGGGCATGGATTTGCAACAGTCGGATTTTTGGTGGCATGGGATGGCAACCATGTTCAGGGTCCGGGCAAGTGTTGGCAGCCCTGGGCAAGGTGATGGCAAGGTTTGTCAGCCTTGGAAAGGGTCCGGGCAAGGTTTGGCACACTTGGGCAGGGTCCGGGCAAGTCCTGGCACGTCCAGGACTGGTCCTGGCTGCTTCAGGACTTACTCAGTACTTGCCCGGGCAAGGTTCTGCGCAGTACAAAAACTTCACCCCCGTACCAAAATGAAATCTACTCGTTACATTTTCGATTTTTTTGTTGCATCCCCCCTTTCTAGGCCCAATGCAACTTTCTAGGGGGTCCGGGCATGGATTTGCAACAGTCGGATTTTTGGTGGCATGGGATGGCAACCATGTTCGGGGTCCGGGCAAGGTGGTGGCAGCCCTGGGCAAGGTGGTGGCAAGGTTTGGCAGCCTTGGAAAGGGTCCGGACAAGGTTTGGCACACTTGGGCAGGGTCTGGGCAAGTCCTGGCACGTCCAAGACTGGTCCTGGCTGGTTCAGGACTTTCTCAGGACGTGCCCGGGCAAGGTTCTGCGCAGTACAAAAACTTCACCCCCGTAACAAAATGAAATCTACTCGTTACATTTTCGATTTTTTTGTTGTATCCCCCTTTTCTAGGCCCAATGCAACTTTCTAGGGGGTCCGGGCATGGATTTGCAACAGTTGGATTTTTGGTGGCATGGGATGGCAACCATGTTCGGGGTCCAGGCAAGTGTTGGCAGCCCTGGGCAAGGTGCTGGCAAGGTTTGGCAACCTTGGAAATGGTCCGGGCAAGGTTTGGCACACTTGGGCAGGGTCCGGGCAAGTCCTGGCACGTCCAGGACTGGTTCTGGCTGGTTCAGGACTTACTCAGGACTTGCCTGGGCAACGTTCTGCGCAGTACAAAAACTTCACCCCCGTACCAAAATGAAATCTACTCGTTACATTTTCGATTTTTTTGTTGCATCCCCCCTTTCTAGTCCCAATGCAACTTTCTAGGGGGTCCGGGCATGGATTTGCAACAGTCGGATTTTTGGTGGCATGGGTTGGCAACCATGTTCGGGGTCCGGGCAAGTCTTGGCAGCCTTGGGCAAGGTGGTGGCAAGGTTTGGCAGCCTTGGAAAGGGTCCGGGCAAGGTTTGGCACACTTGGACAGGGTCCGGGCAAGTCCTGGCACGTCCAGGACGGGTTCTGGCACGTCCAGGACTGGTCCTGGCTGGTTCAGGACTTACTCAGGACTTGCCCGGGCAAGGTTCTGCGCAGTGCAAAAACTTCACCCCCGTACCAAAATCAAAACTACTCGTTACATTTGTGATTTTTTTTGTGCATTCACTGATACTCATCCCCCCTACATGTGGGGGTGCCTGGCCGCCGGAGCCGCCGCCCGTGGTGGCCGTTTGAGGCCGCCCAAGGATGAACACTAAAAAATTTGTCAAATATTCTACGGGTGTCGAAAAATTATGAAACATGGGGGTTGATCTTCTGTTATGGTGCCTAGCATTGCTGCAAAAAATCGTGGAAAAATTCGCTCTCTAGGTCCCTCAAAAAAAAGTTGTCGTTTGAGAAAAAAGTATGTCTGTTTGTGCCACAAAGGAAAAGGCTCAAATTGCATATATAGGGGGGCACCCCCACCCCCCCTCCCCATGGCAGCCAAGGTCACACACAAGAGAGGCATGGATTGTCCCTTTGTGCAGAACAAGTGTGTGAGCCATGGGGTCGAGTTCCTTGGTCACTTCGTACGTCGGTGCCACCCGTGGCGGCCGGCGGCGGTGGCCGGCCGTAGTGGGGCGGCCTCAGGCGACTTTTCCGGCAACCCTAAAAAATGTGTTGGATTTCATATGGGGTGGATGGTGGCACGTACTTGGGGGTTCTTTGCCCTCCCGCGAGCGAGATACTCATCAAACCCGCTTCCGTTGATGGAACGTGGTTCCTAGTACTTCCCAATCCTTTATGCTTTCATTGACCTTATTATAGCCACCTAAAGGGTTGTGAATGGTAACCAACTTTAAGTGTTATGAAAATGAGAATTTGGAAAAGAGAATGATCCTATATCCTTGATTTGGTTATAGGGTTAGGTATTCACCCTGATCATGGTTTGATATCCGCTCCGATCGTGAGAAGCCGATGCTGGAGCATACGTGGAAATAATAAGGGTAGGGAACTTACCTCTCCTGCATGTATTAATATTTGTGTTTGTGTATTGATGCATGTTATTTCTTTGCTTGATTATGTGAAACATATATGAATGATTGAAGCTCTGTTTCTATTTATGCTATGGCCATGAGTATGTTTTTGAAACATTGAGCATGCGGATATATCATTATGTGAGCACAAGTTATTGTCATGCAAGCATGTCATGCATTAAACACTTATCTTGCATGCATATTGGTATTTGTTTCCTACTGGGATTCTCTAGAATCTCACCCTCCCCTACCAACATTTTAGACAGGACAAGTGGCTCGAGGAAGGAGCAAGCGACTAGGGGCGGCGAGAATCCCTTATGGGCATTTGGATTTGGTAGTTGGTTATTGTTATATGCTAGGATAATTGTATATGTTCGGATGATAGATTAGAATGTATAATTGGATATTGGATGTATATGTGCTTGGATGTCTATTGGGTTATTTGGTTATGTATTGGAGATGGATTTGTGTAATCCCCGTTGAGGAATTGTAAAGGGCGTATGTGCCCTATGAATCTTTAGTGAAGGTATGAATCCGGGTTTGCCGGTATTATTATTGTGCACTCTGATATTTATATAAATGTGATTTATCTTCATGAAGTAATTGTATTCGAAATATGAATGTGAGACCAGGTTAAAGTGTTTGATAAATGTATTTGTGAAAATCCTATCTTAAGGATGGGAACGTAAATAAATTTTGATTATTATTGGTCTCTATTTCATTTTTAATCACGTGTTTCGGATATAATTACGGAGGGGGTTACAGCATGGGTTGGCAACCTTGTCCGGGGTCTGGGCAAGTCTTGGTAGCCTTGGGCAAGGTAGTGGCAAGGTTTAGCAGCCTTGGAAAGGGTCCGCGCAAGTTTTGGCACACTTGGGCAGGGTCCGGGCATGTCCTGGCACGTCCAGGATTGATCCTGACAGGTTCACGACTTACTCAGGACTTTCCCCGGGTAAGGTTTTACGCAGTGCAAAAACTTCACCCCCGTACCAAAGTTATTGATTAAAAGTTATTATACAGTAGAAAATTAAAAGTTATTGATCAAAAACCACAAAGCCAAAGTATATTTGTTGAAAAGTTATTGATCAAAAAGCACAGAGCCAAAATATATCAAAACCACAGAGCCTAAGTATATTGCGTTGCAATAAGGATTCAACAAGGGCAATAGGGGAAAAAAGAATGCCAATATCATTCAACAGACAAGGGCAACACAGCAACAGAGCCAAAGAGGAACAATTTAAGCTTGAAGCTTGCCAGTATCATTAAAAAAAACCACAGGGCCTCTGGACCACAAACTAACCGGAAAAAAAAGGGGGAAAAGGGAATACAAACTAAAATTTTTGTTTCATTCGAAAAAACTCAGAAAGGGAACACAAACTAATCGAGCTAGGATAGCAACCTTCGAGCTTTGACGACGAACCAAAAAGGGAACTCAACCTCTGTAACTGACGACCCATTCTGGAACTAGGACGGCGACCATCAAGCTTGGACTGTGGCGAAATGAGGGCGACATTGAGACGGAGCGAAAGGGTTTCATGGATGAGGACGACCTTGCCAGCGAAAGAGAAACTGGCAAAGTAAGAGGGAGAGGGTTTCACAGACTAGGATGACTCCTTCTGTCCTTCACTCCTTCATTTCTCAATTCTCACTTAACCTCTGAACTGAACTCTGAGTTGAAGTGAAGTGAATGGTGAAAATGTCAAAATGATCAGACTTCAAAGTCAATCTCGCCTCGCGCCATGAGCTCTTCACTTCGGTCAACTTTAGTTTGAAATGAAAAAAAATGAAATGACGGCGTCTTATCAATGAGGCGGACCAAAAAAATAGATGTGACTCGGTGACTCTCCAACTCGACTGAGTCAGACCGAGTTTGCCGAGTTGACCCAGAGCGGCCAGTCCAATTTGGGTTTCAAAACCATGATATCAAGGACTAAATGAGCATTAAATCTCAACAATTAAAACTTGATCTAATTGTGGATACATTAAATAAAGAGGAAATGAAGAGAGAGATCAACAGATACACCTCTCTCCCGGTGGTGACATAGTGGTAGTCATCACTAATATTGTGGTGTTGATAATGAATAGTTGGCGGCCTCAAAAATAAAAAATATAAACGTACAATGGTGCAAGTTCTTATTCCAAACACTAATGACAATGTCTTACCTCTTCTATTACATGAAAACTAAGATCCAGCAAAAATGGGATCAACTTGGCAGCATCAACCCTCCTGCCTGTAACAAACAATATCAATCACCATAGGTACCAATCAATACTCAAGTCTTAACTGTCAAAGTCATAAGCCCAAGCAGCACTTGTAAATGACAATCAATGGCAAAGTCCAAAACTTCAACAATAATAACGAAATTTTACACTCAAAACAAACTCAAACTAAAATAATCAGTACTAAATAATGACAAATAAATATCGAAGCCCTACATGCTATAAGTCCAATAACCATACGTACCAATAAATACTCAAGTCTTCATTCCACCCAGAGAAAAAACAATCACAATCCAGATAATAAATATTCAATCCATCTCTTTACAACTTTTACTGAAAGCAAGCTTACCTGAAAGAAGGAGGCAGTAAGCTTGAAGGAGCAGGCGGCTAGAGGTGATGCTGGAGGACGAGCGAGCGTAGGAGACAAAGCACAGTGGCAAAATACGATCCACTAACGCTCGATTCATTTATCTCTATAACTATCCTAATATTACTGGATATTCCAGGAGTGATGGGAAAAACATTTGTCAATGGTGCAATAGAAAGGAAACCACAAAAAGAGGAACTTTGAAGAAATGAGAGGTTACCTTTTTGGCATCCAATTCATGGAAATGCTCAAAGTGCTAACAGGGAATAATCCAAATCTCAAAGGGGAATGTAGCCGCATAAGGAACCAATGAAATGAAGTTGGTAGACGAATTAATCACAAGATCCTCATATCCAATTTGACAAATGCAACATCTGACTGTGAGAGTGAAGGAGATGAAGCAGACGAAACAAATACGATCGACTAGAAGCATGGATGAGAAAAAAAGGTTTTAAGTTTAGAGGGTAGTCATGGAATATCACAAAATTGCCATAAGCAATTTAGATGAGAGAAAAATTCTCTTCCCTAGAAAAAACCCTAATTTTGGAGGGTTCAAAAAGGAGGGGAGGTGAGCACTAAATGACAAAAAAATTTTCGCTCCCCTCACCTCCCCTTCTTCACACCAAGCACACATTTTTTATCTTCAATCCTCCCCTACCCTCACCTAACCTCTAAAAATCTCCAAGCAAACAAAGCCTTAACCTTCAATACTCTGCATTTCCACTCAATAATCATAAAAGGTTTACAATCATTTTCTATCAGCCAAGTGTGTCTAACCAAAATTTTAAGGAAATACATAAATAAAATAGCATACAATATAGTAATAATGAAGTTTTATCCTTCAAGAAGTGTATTTATTACTACATATATCAACAAAATAATAATTACAAAAAAAAACCTTGATGAATAAGCTATAGTAAGTTTGTGCCAATTACTGAAATGATATATTCCTATAACTTTGTTGCTCTACTTGACAAAGCAACCATGACAAAAAGGCCAATGGGTAACGGATAAAAACATTATATTGTCATAAAACTTAAACCACATGACGGCTAGCTGACAAAAAATAATGAAAAAAGAATAATGTGAGCAAATAAAGTATGCAAATTTAAGTATTAAAACAGAGTGATACCGTGAAATTTTTGGCCTTCATATTAATTCCTTTAAACACATTTCTCTGGCAAAACATAGCTAAATCCTCAGAAATGAACCCAGTTCCATCAGTATGAATCCGTGCTTTCCCATTATGATAAACAAGTTCACCATTTTCGTCCTAAAAAGAATTGAAAACAAAAAAATAGTTTTTATACAAAAATAGGGCGTAAAAGTTCATATAGAGATGACAATAATTGATCATACCTGACAATACACATCATCAATTGTCTAAACATCCATAGATCCCATGTCACCATCAAATGTTAAGGTTGTGGACAAAATTAGATAAACCTAAATACATGGCGTCAGTAACACTAATAAACTGTTTCTTGTACAGGAGGAGGAAAATACAACATATAAATCTAAAAAAAGTATCTACAGAGTACCATGCCTAGCCATAAATTTGTCCAAAATGGTAATGTGTGAGCATGCATAAATAAAGATTGAGCTTCAGACATTGACTTGCCCGATAATATGTAAGATTCAAAGTTATCAATTGATGCACAAGATTTTGTCCTAATAAAATAATATTTCATAGCTGATGATGTTGGGTCCTTCTTTTTCTCTTCCTTTCCGCCATCTTTAAAAACTAATCAGTTGATAAGAAGTTTAGGCTCATTAGTGCCTGTATATCGGTACCCATAGTTTTGTCTAAAAACTCTAAAGACGGCATCAGATACATATTACTTGTCAAAGATTCAAATGTTTGCGCCGCAAAACATTTATGAAAGGTGAGTTTAGGCCCTTGTGACTTGTGTGCACGTCTCCATAGTGATGTGGATAGGCCTTTTTGTGCTCTCGTGTTGCATACCTCCTTAGGAAAAGACTCGAATAAGTAGATGTGTGTTATTATGAGAGACATTTAGGATTGCATGTGATTGGATATTGGAAACTTCTAATTATCGTACTATGATTTGGATACTATGCAGAAAATGAGTTTTTGTACTTGGGCTATGGTGAATGTTAAATCCTGAGTTTTAAGGAACTCAAGGTCCGAATGTTATTCTATAAATCAAAGCAAAGAGGAGTTCTGTTTCGATATACATGTTAGGAGGGTTTTGCCTTCTTTCTAACATGGTTTGAATTGCAAAATGTTTATAAAGGTATTACAATAAATGATCGCTTTGAAATATTTAGTTTACATTTTCTATCATTTCAAAGATGAGTTCAAATTATGTATTCAAGGAAAGAATTTTTTTTACATTACTAATGCATTCAAACACATTCTAATACAACACTTCTTTTAGACATAGAAAAGGAAAGTAAATAATAAAAAGGGTAAAATATATAGGAAGAATAGACATAGAGTGACTATTTTTTCCCTCACCCGGTCAAATGTCCGTCAGATTTGCTCTTGACAAAGACCAGATGTCAAGAGGAGCCAACTACGAGACCTCTTTCATCACATTGAGCAGGTCTCGTTTACATCAAGAAAAATTAATAATCACTTCAAAAAATTAATCGAATCAATCAAGTAGTAATGTATACACCAAGGACCAAGGAACCACAATCATTGCTCAAATATGATTGCTTTAGGCACTATAAAGAATAAGGGGGGGAAAGGCCGAGTAACCCAATTACATAGTTTGGTTTGGTCCGAGTTAAGATGATGGGTGACCTGGTTTGCTCTAGTTTCTATTGTCTAACCTAAAATATCTTTATTGACATTATTCAAGAATAATGTTCGAAGTTTCTAAGACTGTATTGTAACATCACTCTCATGATAAGGAACTATTCTTATAAAAGCACTAGGATTGAAAATAATCTTCACATATCTCTTTTTCACCTTTTTAACATTTTCGTGGGGAATTAATAATTTTTGCACTCATCAGCTTTGAAAGTATAAGTTAAAGATAGAAAAAATAATACAACTTCAGTACTCAATATAAAATAAAATTGATTTTTTTTAGAGATTAAAAAAGTTAAATAAGTTACTTAATCATATCATATATTATATATATTTAGATTATATATTAATTTATTAGTCAAACTAATTAGTTTAAAGAAAAAAATAAAAATAAAAATATTCTAAAGTAATTTAATTAGCTTCCTTAATTTCTCCAGAAAAAAAGTTAACTTTATCTTATATTTAGTACAGATGAGAGGGAATAATAAGCAAAATACTATCTTTTTCTTTTTCTTTGCTACTTCTGCCGTCCAAGAACAAGCAAGGCATGTGGATTTAAAGGGGCACTTCTCGTGGAGAGGCAAAAAATTAATCGAATATTCGGCTCAAAGAAAATAAACCATCAAAACAGAGTTTTGTTGTGGCAACCATGGAAATTTCAGCTCAAGCATGGTAGAAGAAGAAATTAGGAACTTTTGGGAGTCACATTAAACAAGGTGGATGAACAAGAAGGCAGCAAGTTTACCTGAATGAAGGAGGCAGTAAGATTGGAGGAGCAACCGACGGTGGCTTAAGGCGGCGGCGTCGGCTGGAGAACGAGCGAGCGAAGCAGACGAAGCACAGTGACGAGACGCGATCCTTGTAATGGTTTAGAAGTAACGAGTCCGGAGTATTCCTTTTTTTTTTCTTGCTAACGAGTCCGGAGTATTCCAATCCTATGGTTCATTATTTCTTCACCTCTACTTTGTGTTTGGAGGTAAAGTTGAAATGTTCTATTTGAGGCTCATTTGAAGAAAAGAAGACCATGCAAGAGGAAGGAAAAGTGTTCCGGTGGAGAAAGGACAGATGTAGCTTCTTGTAGAATTGAGTTTTATTGTTATTATTAATTTAAATTCCATTTACTTTTATAAATCATACTCTTATAAAAATCTCTTATTTCTTCCAATCCTAAATATAAGATAAAGTTTATCTTTTTAGAGAGATTAAGGAAGTTAATTAAATTACTTTAGAGTATTTATATGTTTATTTCTTTCCTCAAACTAATTAGTTTGACTAATAAACTGATATTAAATCTAAGGATATCCACTGGTAAAAAAAAAATCTAAGGATATACAACATATGATATGATTAAGTACCTTATTTAGTTTTCTGAATCTCTCCAAAAAAAAGTCAACTACGTCTTATATTTAGGATCAGAGGGAGTATCATTTATTGCGAATTAATTATTTTTGATTGCTAATTGGATCCTAATTTAAAAATTAGGATGCTACAAGCACACCCACTTTTTTAAAAAACAAATGGAGTTATAGATCTTTCATACGATGCTCATAGTTTTGAAGTCCTTTTAATATAAGAAAATGAAAAGGCCTTTAAAATTATTAGGATTAAAGTGGAAAAATATCCATGAATTTTTTTCAAAAGTGCATCCAACACTATAAGATTTTTTTAAGTGCAAAAATACCCATGAACTTCTCAAAATGGGGCAAAAATGCACACACTATTAATTGGCACAAATGTCTATTTTGTGGGACCCACATTATTATTTTTTGAGGTGCAAAAATACTCATGAATTTTTCTCAAAAGTGTACCTAACACTATAAAATTTTGAAAAGTTCGTGGGCACTTTTGCACCCAGAAAAATATTTATGGTGTTGGGTGCATTTTTGAGAAAAGTTCATAGGTATTTTTGTTCCTCAAAAAAGAATAATATGGGTCCCATAAAACAGACGTTTGTATTAATTAACGTTATAGGCATTTTTGTCTCATTTTGAGAAATTCATGAGTATTTTTGCACTTAAAAAAAATTATGGTGTTGGATACACTTTTAAAAAAAAAATCATTAATATTTTTACACTTTAATCCAAATTATTAAAATTTTTTAATTTTGAGATTTGAAAAGACCTTTTTTTTTACCCTGAATGTAAATTTTTCAATAATAAAACTATAACCGACATGACGGATGCAACTATCAATCATAAATTGGAATTGTGTCTGTAAACAAGAATCGTAGCACATACGACTTCTTTTTGTGCCGTGTAGTCAAATCATTGATGTTTTAGTGTGTGTTTGGGATAGCGGTAAGAAAAATGACTTATTATAATTCTGACTTATTAAAAATAACATAATAGAAAAGTCAGTTTTTGTAATATGATTTATGTTTGGATGAGTGATTAATAAGTGATTTTCCATAAGTCAAAACTTGTTTGGATTGATGATTGTATAAGTGTTTTTTAAAAGGGTTAATATAACTTTTGGTCCCTGAAGTTTGATCCAATTTTGGTTTTGGTCCCTCAAGTTTGAAATCAATGGTTTAGGTCCCTGAATTTTCACCCAATTTTGATTTTAATCCCTCAAGTTTGAAATCGATGGTTTTGGTCCCTGAAATTTCACCCGATTTTGGTTTTGGTCCCTCAAATTTAAAAAGGATTTGGCGACCCGTTTTTGAAACCCGACCCGACCCGGAAAAAAAACAAAGTCCTTTTCAAACTTGAGGGACCAAAACCAAAATCAGGGTAAAACTTCAGGGACCAAAACCACCGATTTCAAACTTAAGGGACCAAAACCAAATCGGGTGAAACTTCAGGGACCAAAACCAAAATTGGATTAAACTTCAGGGATCAAAAATTATAATAACCCTTTTTAAAAAGTAAAAATTTGTTTGGATTGGCGATTATATGATTGCTTTTGTGTTCATTATAACAAAATAAGATATTTAAAATTAAAAATTAGTAGAGAAATTGAAGTTAGAAAATGTGATGCAAGTGCAGGAAAGTTCCGTGCATGGCGTCATTTCGTGAAAAAAGACCCCCGTTGGTGGAACTATTGAAATATCCCGGATTTCTATATAGGGGGTGAGGCCCCCTCGCGCACATTCCTGAAGCGAATGCGCGTGGACCCTTGGGCAAGGTCGTGGCAAGTGCGGCGTTCCGTGCATGGCGTCGTTTCGCTAAAAAAGACCTCCGTTGGCGGAACTCTTGAAATATCCCAGATTGCTATATAGGGGGTGAGCCCCCCTCACACACATTCCTTAATTTACCACACGTGTGCGCTCGCACGCGTACTAGCACTTGCACTTAGCACTTGGCACTTGGCACGTTGCGCGTGTGCGTGTGCAAGGATCAAGGTGCTAAGCGGATGCGCGTGGACCCTTAGGCAAGGTCGTGGCAAGTGCTGGCAAATTTGGGCAAATGTTGGACAAGGATTATAGACTATTGGGCAAGGTCATCGCAAGTGCGGGCAGCGCTTGGAAACGTCCAAGCAAGGACATGCAAGTGCGGGCAATCCACATAGACCCTTGGGCAAGGTCGTGGCCAGTAGCAGGCAAAGGAGGGCAAAAGTTAGACAAGGATCAAGGACCCTTGGGCAAGGTCCTGCGCGAGCACTAGGACTCGCCCAAGCAAGCTCAGACGCAGTGCAAAAAATTCACCCCCGTACCAAAATGAAATCTACTAGTTACATTTTCGATTTTTTTGTTGCATCCCTCCTTTCTAGGCCCAATGCAACTTTCTAGGGGGTCCTGGCATAGATTTGCAACAGTTGGATTGTTGGTGGCATGGGTTGGCAACCTTGTTCAGGGTCTGGGCAAGTCTTGGCAGCCTTGGGCAAGGTGGTGGCAGGGTTTGGCAGCCTTGGAAAGGGTCCAAGCAAGGTTTGACACACTTGGGCAGGGTCCGGGCAAGTCCTCGCACGTCCAGGACTGGTTCTGGCACGTCCAGGACTGGTCCTGGCAGGTTCAGGACTTACTCAGGACTTGCTCGGGCAAAGTTCTGAGCAATGCAAAAACTTCTCTCTTCGGTAACTGACCAATTGGTCGGTAACTTTACCGTTTTAGCCCTAATTACGGCAATTTTTTCTGAATCACCACCAAACACACCATATCATTCCTTTTCTTCCATAATGCGCCCTCCCCTCTATTTTAAGTCAATTTAGATGTTAATCAATTATTGAACTTAAATACAAGGTTTCAGCGCTGCTCACAACACAAGCAACTACAATCCACACCTTATTCTCCAAAAGGGTTTATTTATCACTAATCACATATACTTTTAGAGTCATTAACCCTTAATTGAATTTGGGATCCTGCTAAACCAGGGCTTAGCAGTCCACTTAATCCAGGCTTATTCTCTAGCATTAAGTCTCAAAATTCGGGGTATTACATCATTGGCCTGCAAGTGTTTTAAAGAATTATGCACGCGCGCGCGCGCACACACATAGATATATATATAATAAGTGTCATAAGGTGTTCGGGTTACTCGGCCTTTCTCATATATGATGGTTTTAAATGACACATTACATCAGGATGAAGTCACATGTTATGTTACAAGTTTCCAATGAGAAGGTTAAAGAAAAAAGAGATGGTAAGTGGAAGCAAACTGAACACCTTATAACACTTAATAAGTATGGCATTGGAAGCAACGATTCTAGGATGTGTTTTGATTACTAACATAATCAAAGACAATTAAAAAAATATAATACTTTTAAAACCGGTTTTCCATATAATTGGTCTTAAAATTTAAGTTTTATTTGAATTTTAAGAGCGGTTATATAGAAAACTGGTCTTAAAAATGTTTTAGTATTGCCTACATAAGAGGTTTTTTAAGATCGATGCTCATGATAACCGGTCTTAAAAATGATTTATTTTAAGACCAGTTATCAATACAACCGGTCTTAAAAGTATCAAAATTTTTAGATTGGCTATATCTAGTCCTTATCCAAAACTGGTCTAAAAAAACCATTTTTCCACTAGTGCCCAGGTCCAATAGATCCCGGTCCCAGCTGGGATGGGAAATTCCTGGGATTAAAATGTCCGGGACCAAGACACTTTTTTTTTATAATAAAAGAAAATCTACAAACACATCAGAAGTTATCCTCCTGAGTCAAAATGAAATCTCATCCTGTTTACATCATTAATTAAAAAGGTAGTAATAGTATCAGGGGGCGAATCTGTGATATGAAGATCAATCACCATCTTCCAAACTTCTTTTGCTATAGCGTATGTAACTGTGTTAACATCCCGATAGCAATGTGAAATTTCTACTTCCCAATCTCTATCCAGCAACGCTTGTACCTCCACAATAAGCTGAAAATCAGGGTGTTCCTGAGCTACCTTTCCCTGAATTAGATCCATTACTTCTCTACAATCAGACTCAATCATGATTTGTCTGTATCCTCTATCCCATGCAACTTTAAGTCCCCACAAAACACCCCAAGCTTCCGCAGATACTATCGTTCCTTGCCCAATCTGATACATAAATCCCATCAAAAATTCACCATTGTGATCTCTCAACACACCTCCACACGTGCACGTGCCTAATTTGTCATTTCTAGAACCATCGGTATTAATCTTCACCCATCCAAGCGGTGGTGGCATCCACTGTTGTTGATTTCTTTCTGCACTCTGATCTTGAAGCAAGCTTGTATTACCCCATGTTAAGCAAGCACGAGCACGAGCAAATATGGCCTGTTTACTCCAAGTATTATTATTAAAACATCTATCATTACAAGCCAACCAGATATGTCGACAAAGTACCGTAAACCAAAGACGAAACTCTACACCTTGTATTACGTCCTTTCTTCCCGCACACCATGTAAGCCAGTCATTTCTCTCAAACATGCCAAAAAATTGATCACGCCAATCCAGCGGTAAGAATCCTTTCCATAGATCAAAAGTGAATGGACAATCCCACAAAACTTGGAGTAGAGACTCGCGAGAGTTATGACATATATCACAAATGCAAGTCGGATGACTACCTCGCTGGTAACGCATCATGTTTGTCATTAGGCGACCATGAAAACACAGCCATAAGAAAATACGATACCTTTGAGGGACTTTCAATTTCCAAACACATCTCCTCCAATTATTACTGTGAGATTTTGGGGTGTCTACTAGATATTTGTAAGCGGATCTAATGGTGAAAGTTCCATCTGAAGACCATTTCCATACCGGAAAATCCTCCCTATTCAGATGATTAATATTAACGCGAGCAATAGCTGTACATACATGACTTGGAAGAAAGTTATTAAACTTGCTCATATCCCACTGTCCAGATAACGTGATACAATCAGCTACTCTCCAATCAGTAACATCTCTAGGCAGTTCACTGATTACCAAACTCTGAAGCTTGTCAAGATGCGGTACCTATATATCATTCCAGAAAGAAGTGTTCTGTCCATTGGTAACTCTACATGTTAAACTATCTTTGATCTTGTTCCAACAGTTAGGAATACCCTTCCACGTACTAGACTCAGACCGACGCTTCTCAACTTTAGGAATAATACCATTACCTGCTTTATATTTTTCTCACAAAATCTTGACCCAGAGCGAATCTCTACTATTAATCATATTCCATCCAAGCTTCATCATGAAAGCCTGGTTCTGGTAATGAGCCAACCTAAGTCTAAGGCCTCCATCCTCCTTACGTGCACACACGATGTCCCAGGAGACTAGATGAGGTTTTCTGCTGGCTGAGCTACTACCCCAAAGGAAGTTACGACAACGTTTGTCAATTTCATCACAAATTCCCAAAGGAAGAGGTACAATCTGCATTGCATAAGTTGGCATAGCCGACATAACAGACGACACAAGAGTATGCCTGGCAGCCATCGATAACATATTAGACTTCCAATTGGCCAGATGAGCATCCATCTTATCCAAGAGAAAACTATACGTTGCCTCTGATCTTTGTTCATGTAAAATAGGCATTCCCAGATATTTCTCCAGATTTGACGTTTGAGTAAAATTTAGAAACTCACTTATTTCTTTGCCTTTTATGTGATTTACATTCTTAGAGAAATAAACTCTTGATTTTCCTGCATTAACTTTTTGTCCTGACATATCACAGAAGTCATTCAGGATAGCCTTAATAACCCCTGCGTTATCTAGATCTGCTTCTGCAAACAAAAAGAGATCATCAGCAAAAAAAATGAGAGACAGGAGTACCTCGTTTAGAGAGCCTAAATGGTTGCCAACCACCCTCTTCCACTGTCGTTTGTATAAGATGCCCCAATCTTTCCATCATGATAACAAAAAGATACGGCGATATTGGGTCACCTTGTCTAACCCTCTCTGGAAGGGCAAAACATGTTAGTAGCTTCTCCATTCCAAAGCAATTGTAAATGAGACATTGACATACAAGCTTGAATAACTTTACTCAGATATTCAGGAATCTTTAGTTCTTTAAGACAGTAGTAGACAAAATTCCATCTCACACGATCATAAGCCTTCTCTAAATCAATCTTAATGGCCATGAAACCCTTTTTCCTTTTTAAGGACTTCATAGAGTGAATGATCTCCAGCACAAGTATAACATTACCTGAACTCTGTCGCCCTTTAACAAAACTGCACTGATTCGGGGCTATCACCTAAGGCATTTTGACCTTTACTATCACGCGACCTATCCTCTAGCTTTGAACTCACACGAGTCTTCCCCTGATATGCGTTATCACTAGCACCGCCATCAATAATTGACATGTCTTCAACATTTAGAGCCTCAAAACGAGATCCTCCTCCCATATTTTGAGAATGTATATCACGCCTATACTCACGACTATAATTTCCATTCCTTGCATTCGAGTTTCATTGCCCCCTTCTTCAACGAGGCGCCACCATCCACTCCCCGTACATTCCAGCAGTTATTTTGGAGGACGTGGTCAATGGTGTTATAGTTGTAGAAGTCGTCGTGTTATCCATGCATGGCGACTTTGACGTATCTGTTATTTAATTATTTGTGCAATGTTCCTTATCATGGCCATACCTCCCACATGAGAAGCAAATTAAATGCAAACCCTTATACACAATCTTCTTTTCTTTCCCATTAATCATCATGGATGGAAGTAAAGGTGCATTCAAATCAACCTCGACACATATACGGGCAAAGCGCCCTTTGGTCTGGTGTAATGTTAGGGTCACAAGGGGGAAGGCTTTGGTGGAACACCTTCAAGGTAAAAGGCACAAGGCATATAGCACTCGTACCAATATTCTCCATTATGTTTTGTGCAGATTCACTGGCCTTATGCCTTTTACCTTGAATGTGTTCCCCAAAGCTTTCCTACTTGTGACCCTAACATGACATAGTGCACAACTCAACTCATCCTTCGCTTTTTTTTTCATAACAATTGGACAATACTATGAATCATCATTAGCATCATCTTGTGTTACAGCTTTTCTCTCTTCTTTATTATAAGTATCTGGGTTTGGCTGAGCCCGCAATTAATAAGATATTTAAACATAACCGTCAAGAAACTTATGTGATATTAATCCACAGATCAGTAAGTGTTCCAACATCCATCCCTAAATAACCATTAATTTGTTATTTTCTAAATAAAAGCAAGACATGAACACATTGATTTATTAGCTTCCCATGGAATCGCGTCCAACCAACGTGTTTATTACTTCACTATAACATGGCAGCATATATATGGAGGATGATAATATAGGAATTGTTGAAAACAAAAAGTTTCAAATTTTCGAGTTCCCTTAAATCAATCAGATTTTGTCATAATGCATTTTACTCATAAATAATGAATGAAATTCGATCTTATATTTTCCTTCTTACTGGGTGAGACCTTTTTCCACTTCAATTAACAGCTTATTAGTGAATATACTTCATTTTTTAAACTATATTCTTTTATTTATAAAATACAAACCACACTCGGGCGCACATGCTCACAAAATTATAAATTATTAGGAATATATAAATATTTTATCAATAGTATATTTGTATAAATAATATAAAATAACTACAGAAATATAAAAAATAATAAAAATATACTTACTAAAATCTATCTTTTTTCTGTTATTAAAAAAATCTATCTCTTTCTAAATATTCTAAACACACACACCTATATTCTAAATGTTTTACCATATATATTATCAAATCATACTCTATACCTATATTTAAAATATCATCTTAACTACATACTAGCATGAGATTTGATATTTTGGGAATATAAACATAATATCATTTTTAGTTTTTTATCCTGCCAGCCATAAACTTTTAGGGTGAACTAGTCGGAGTTGGCTTCTGTCCGCTACTTCTTTTATCCGATGCCGTTGTTTTCTTGCAGATGCTGTCGTTTTATATCAAATAAAGCGCCAAAACCATGGACCAAAATTTCTCTCCCACAATTATAGGTGGGGAAATTTTCATTTTATGGCCCAACTTCATGAAATTTTTAAAAAAGTTATTATTCAATAATAATTTCAATATATGGGCAAAAAAAAAAATTAAATATTTTGGGATAACTTTTTAAATATGTTTTCAATTGAAAATTTTTTCTAGCTGTACTTATATTAAATTAAGTGTTGAAGGCGAGAGGAAAAATATAATATGAGCAATTTTTAAATATTAATTACACTGACAAAATTAACAAACAAGTATTATTTATTATCCCCATAACTTATATTGTGAACAAAAATAGTTTTTTGGATGTGACTTAATTCACATAACTTTTTCTCTCTCATTCAAACCCTCATTTAATATGAAAAAAGTTGCTTTGTTTTTTTTTAAAAAAAAAAAGAATTTAAGGCCCAGAGAATAATAAGTTCGCTACTCTTGCTTCTTTGATTATACAATAGTAGTTGAAAATAACTTTGATCATAAATAAGTGGGAGCATTTATTCATATTTAAATTTATCAAAAATTAAAAAATTAAAATTCTTAAATTTATCCCAAAATATTTAAATTATTATTGTTTTGCCCTCATATTTAATTTTTTTTTTCAAAATATTAAAATTATTATTGAATTATAACATTTTTAAAAAATTTCTCAAAATTGGGCCATAAAATGAAAATTTCGCCACCTATAATTGTGGGAGAGGAATTTTTGTCCATGGTTTTGGTGCTTTATTTGATACAAAACGACAACGTCTACAAGAAAAGGATGGTAGCGGATAAAAGAAGCAGCGGATAGAAGCCAACTCCGAACTAGTCTTGGTAAGATAATATGCTTCTATAAAGAAGGTTCCATACAAGGAAAAAAATTGGTCAAATAAATTTAAAATATAAAAACCCTAAAAATGCGCGCTTGGCATGACTAAACTAAAAAATTTGGCTGTTTATAAATATCTATAGCTATATATATATATATATATATTTAAATAATAAAAATACTCCACAACTTTAAGCTTCAAAAGAAAACGTGAAAATCGATTTGTTTCATTGAGAAAAATGGATACAAAGTTGTTTCCAAATCACATGACGCAAAGGTTGACAGAAATAAGTCCTTATAACCCAAATAAAGTCTTTATTATAATAAGTCCTTATTAAATAAGTCGAGATAAAACTCTTCTCACATACTTATCTCGTATACTGTGAATCACGATTTATAAACATTTATTACCTAAAAATAAACTATTCCAAACAAGCATATAATCATATTATTAAAGAATAGAGCTAAAATCAAAACGTTGAGGTCTCAAAAAAACAACCTATATTACCATACAATAAAGGAACGCACTTTCAACTACTTTTCATAATTTGAGGTCTTAAAAAGGTTGACAGAAATTATGAAATGTAAAGGCTTCACAACCTTTTCTTTTTCTTTTAAGAGACACCAATTTTGATTTTCCGGAACACTTATCACCTAAAAATCAAAATAATAAAATATTAGTTTAATCAAGGACAAAGCCAAATCAGAATATTACAAACTATCAAGTTATGAAATAGAACTTGAGAAACAACATACCCACTCAGCAGCAGTAAGAAGAGCGAGAGACGCAAATAAACAATAATTGAAGAAAGGAAAAAACAAAGCGAGGAAGAGGAATGAAACGCTGAGCAGGATGCAAGAATGGGAGAAGAAGAATGAGAATGAGGGAGCAAGCAGGAGAAGGATTTCGCAGAGAGTGACAGAGAAAGCGTGTCGCAGTCACTCAGATTTGGGAATATAAAGAAGTACTTTTTTTAACTTTTTCCTACTGCAGGTTTAAATTTTTGGATTAAATTTTAATAGTTTTTAATGAAAGAAGGGAAACATATATGTGGGTGATAACTGAAATATTTACATATTTATTTTCCCTTATATAATGATTTTATGGACGATATTTGAGCTTAATATAATATATTTGGGTGTAAAATAAATAGTATTTAAAAAATAAAGAAAAATATAAAAAAAGGTCAGTACTGTAGCGTTGGTCACTATTCATGACGGAATCACTGTATCAGGACGTTACTGTAGCGGATGGAGGTGACTGTAGCGGATGGAATCACTGTAGCACTGTAGCAACACGGAAAAAATACGTAGGTTTGCTGAAAAGTCATGTTCATGCGTGAAATGAAGGAAAAGTACTGTAGCACCTGTGGAAAAAAAAAGAGAAGCAACAGACGCACTTGCTTGCCTATATATACATGTGTGATTCTTTGCAAAAATGGAAGGAGGAGGAGAGAAAGGAGAAGCAGGCGTGGAGAATTTTCTCTGACAGTCAGAGATCCTTCTCTGACAGGGAGAGATATTTTCTCTAACAGTTCTAAATAAATTGTGTTATTTTTTATTTTTAATTTTATATATTGTATTATTTTTTTTATGCCTCCTACATGGAAGGCTTAGTATTATATTACTTTTTGCATGCCTCCTACATGGAAGGCTTAGTATTGTATTACTTTTTGCATGCTGCCTACATGGAAGGTTTTACCTCCTAAATGGACGGCTAGATTTCTCCAGTTTTTTTATGTATATTTTTGGTTGTATATTTATGTTTGAGAATTTAATATTCAAGTTTATGCAGTATTTATGAAGATTTCATTCTAGTTTTATATAATGTCAATTTATTTTTATTTTGTTTTTAATTTTATCATGTGCTAAATTTTCATTTTCCTAGGGTGATGACGTAGCTTACTAATGACGGATTGAATCTTAACTTATTAAATCTAGTTTTAATTTCTCCTTCATGTTTGAGTTTTAATTATTGTTCTTAATGCTTTCATTTGATTGGCCACCTTTTGAATGATTACAATATGCATGTTGAGACCGGAAGGAGATGTATGTGTGTAGATTCTATAATTAAAACCATGACTTGCATATGAAATAGGAATATATTCATATGAGTTGTGTAGTCTTATTGAGTTCCATAAATCTTAATGCATAATTAATTGCTTAAATTCATATAGGAATATATTGGATTAGCAATTAATTATAGAATTGCTTGACCTTGGAAGAGGCTAGTAATTAAATTAGGGAAACTCGACTATCAATCATGTGGAATAAATTGGGCTAGAATAGATAAGTGATTCAATCCGGAATTTGTTAAGTGAAATCTAATCCCTAGGACTTTTTCTCATATTTGTTTTCATATCATCTGCACTCATATTTAATTATTTTTCTTTTATTTGTACTCTCAATCACCAATTTACCGATTGACTAAATAGAATTAAAATTACCTATTTTGGTACTTAGTGATCAATCCTCGTGGGAACGATACTCTACTCACTTCTATATTACTTGATTACGACAGTGTACACTTGCACTATTTAATTGATCATCTAAACTCATAACAAGTTTTTGGCGCCGTTGCCGGGGATTGTTGTCATTAATATCAATACCAAGTAATTTTAATACTAATTTAGTCTGCATGTAAAATTTGAAAAAAAAATTCAAAAAAAATAAAAAACAAAAAAAAAATGAATTATTCACAGCATTCATTTGGTGATAACTTGTCATATCTTAGTTCTTTTTCTGGAAAGCATGTGAATGGAATGAGACAAGAAAATATAAATGCTGGTTGGATTGAAAATTGTTCTCCTTATAATTGTTTTTCTGGTGCTTATTATGGAGAGTGTCATCTCTATGAGTATTATCCATATAGCACTACCAATCATTATATGGGAGATGATTTCAATATGCATCAAACTTGTTTTGATCATTCATTTTATCCTGGTGGAATTTTAGAGCAACAAGAGTCTTTGGATCCATATGTCAGGTATTGTCCTTTCTTCTCTTATCCATATATTGAAGAACAAACTCTTGAGTATAAGGAAAAATCTGATTTAGAAAAATTAATTGAGGAGTTTGAGCAATCAACAGAGAGATTTTGTAGAGAGCAAAAGGAAAATGACACAAGAGTCAAGTCAAGTGTCCGAAATATTGGAATATATGAGAGTCAAATTATTGCATCACTTGAGACTATGAGGCAAGATAATTCTTTGATCATGATTCCCACTCCTTGTGTTGATGATGATTATTGTGAAGAAGTTGAGGATGTGGAATTGAATGAAACTTTGCCTCTTGTGGCATGTGATAAGGAACTTGAAATTACTTTTGGAGAAAATAGTGGATGTCCAATTGAGGTTCTGGCTGTGGAGCCTAATGTTTGTGATTTTGATATTGAAACTAATGTGGATATTCCAAAAGATGTTGTTCATGTCTCTCCTGTTGAAGTATTGACTTTTACTGATGAGAGTCAAGTGGATTTTATGGGATGCTCTAAAATTTTAGAAATTCCTAAGTATGTTTGCAAATACATGCATGTTGTGCTTTCTTTGAATTCAGTAAATAATTGTACTCTAAAATTGTCTATGATTGAAGAAGTACAATTAATTACTTTGAATGATCATTGTTGGTTTCTGAAATATTGTTGCTTGAAAAGAAATGAAGACAAGGTGATCCTGGTGTTTGATACTTTTGATTAGTAGTTTATGTTTGAGAAGTCTGGCTGAAGACTATAAATTTAGCGCTACTTGGGAGGCAACCCAAGGTTTGGTTCGATGTCTGTTGTGATTTTGCAGGACTTCTGGTAGCTCCTAATGATGTATTCTACTTTGATAAAAAAAAAAAGAAAAAAAATATAAAAAATTAAAAAAAAAAATTTGGTTTGATTTTTGTCTAGCTAAAGACGTTAAAGAAGGGCGGCTATTTGGGAGGCAACCCCAAAATTTCTTTCCTACTCTCTCAAAACTTCTTTCCTACTCTCTCATTTTTCTTTCCTACTCATCGAAACACATTGCACTGCTTTGAGATTTTAGTTTTCATCATTTTCATTTTAAGTTACCATGGAGGAATCTCTTGCAAAGCTTAAGAACAGGTTCCCCACTCTTCCCAAAGATGTGCTTAGGAAGATCTATAACAGTCGAATTGAAAGGATGATGATATTCAATCGTTTGGGCCTTCCTGTGGATGTATGTTGGATCATTGAAGCTAAGGTACGTTTAGCAGGTGAGATTCATAATTCATTTGTTAAACCTTTGCCAGGAATGGGAAGAAGTTCTTACTCCAAAAAGAGAAGAGCTAAACGGATGAACGTTTGCCATAAATGTTCAAGGTGGAATTGTGATCAGCGATGTAGGAGTAAAGGTATGGTGTCTATAAATCGAGAAGACAAACTTAAATTTATAAAGGATGGACTGAGTAAGGAGTCCCTGGATGATATCATTCAAACTCTTGAGACGCATCCGAGTGGTGATGTTCATCGTATTCTTCTCGATTTAGCAGCCATATTCAACAGAGAAAAAGAGCGCTACTGTCTTGGGAATCTGACAGAAAAAGACCATGTTTGCCAGTTTATAAGAAAACTGGATGGGAAGCCAATCCTCGATTCATAGAAATCGTTTAAGCCGTTTCTGGACGTAAAACCAGAGGAAGATGTGAGCCAAAATCACAACTACTGTACATAATCATGCTTTTGTCAAATCTTTCTTATCTTTTCGACAGCTTTTGTCTACTCTACTTTATCTTTTGACTTTCTTTCCTCTTTTTGTTTAATTTCTTCACGCAATAGCCCACCTGTCATCTGTGTCGGAAATTTTTTCAAACTTCTTTGAAAAATGTTTGATTTGTGTGATTTTGTTGTCGTTGTTTTAGTATTATATATATGTACTCTTTCATTTGTAAATATACACACTTCCATTTGTAAAAATGAATTCTTTCTCTTGTAAGCGTACATGGTCCGAGAGAAACAAAGAGAAAAAGGATATTTCACAAAAATGTAGATTTACATCTATTTGCATTTTTGGTGAAACTGATTTGGGCAAGAAAGGAGAGTTTATAACAGCAGCAAATGAACTTGGAGTTGCATTAGCTGCCAGAAAAATCAACTTTGTGTACGGGGGAGGCATCAAGGGCCTAAAGGGAAGTATGGCCGTTTCTGCATCCATGAATGGAAGCAAGGGTTTAAGTGTAAGGGTAAAGGAGTTGCAAGATCATACTTTTTCCTTAGGACAAGAGTTACAGGTCTCAAGCTTGCCTGAACAGATGGGAGTAATGTTCCACCATGCTCAAGCTTTTATTGCTCTACCCGGTGGTTTGGAGACATTGGATGGCATTTCTAGTGTTGCATATTGGGCTAAGTTAAACTATCACAAAAAACCATTAGGATTGTTAAATGTTAATGGTTTTTATGATAATCTGTTGTCTTTTCTTGATCATGCTGTGGAAACAGGATTCATACCCCAAGCGACTCGCCATTCCATAATTTCTGCACCAACTGCTGATCAGCTGCTTGATCAACTGCAAACCTATGAATCTAAACCAGATCTACTTGTCAAGCAAATAGGTGGGCAATCTTCAGATAGCAGTCAGAAGCAGAACCCAGATACCAGCCTTCGGTTGTAACTTTCCTTAATCTCTTGGTTTTACTTTTCGTATTTTGATTTTACTTTACTATGTGTTTATGTTTCAAAAAAAAAGAAAAGAAAACCTTCTCTGAGCTCTAGAAGACATTGGGGACAATGTCTGATTTAGGTTTGGGGAGGAGGAAATTTTTTTTTTCTTTTGTTATTTAGTAAAACTATTAGATGCATGGGGTGTGGAAAAAATGGCAGAGTAAGGAGTTATTCTTAACTCCTGAGACGCATTTCATTAATTGCATTTTATTGGTTGCAATTTTTTTTTTATCTTTTTCAAAAAAAAAAAAGGAGTAAAAAAAAAATCTTGTTCAAGTGTTTTGTAATGATATTAAGAAGTCCACAAGTTTTATGTATGGATCAATTGAATTTAGAGATTTTATAGCATGAATGAACAACTGATTGTTGCAATTGGTGATAAATTTTGAGATTGAATGAACTGAGTTTAAAAATTCCTAGTCGTGAGCTTCTGAGCCTATAATGATTATTTCTCTTGTGTGTGATATTCACCTATTAAGTTGTCACTCTAGAACTTGCTTTAAATCTGGTTGAAATTACATCTCACATGCACATTCAAAAATGATAAAGGCATTCATTTTCTTTAGCCAGAGCCAAATAGCCAACCTTGCAATATACCGTTGATAAGCCCCTTTGAGCCTAATTGACTGTTTCTTTGTTTTAACCCATTAACATGTACTTTAATGATATATCAAGTGCTTTTGCCTTATTCGGAAGATTGGTAGAGCATTAGAAATTCTTGTGAAATGGGCTATTGACAAAGTGTGGGGGTGTATATATCATCAATTTTATAGTTGCAATTCAAAAAGAAAAAAAAATTCAAAAAAGAAAAAGAAAAAAAAAATTCAAAAAGAAAAAAAAAGAGAAAAAAAAAGAGAAAAAAAAAGAAAAAAATATGTCAAGTATTTGAATTGTGGGTTGTTATGATGAGATAAATTTATAAGTAGCCCATTTTTCAATTGTTCTATTAAATTTCTTAAATATAGTCTTTCATATCATGTTTTACAGTCCTTTTACCTTAATCCCATTACAACCCTTAATAAGTCCTTTTAATTTGAATTATGCATGTGAATTAAGTAGTGGAGATTGAGATTTTTAGCAAGCCTATGGTAGTGCAATTTTTTTTGGTTGAATTTGAGCGAAACACTTACCCTTAAACACTTGAGAGATTGAGAGAATGAGTTACACTTACAAACTCGATTTATTCATTTTCAAACAAAGTTACCAGTTTATATTTTCGTTGATTCATGAATACTATGATCTCTTTACTTTTCAATTGTGTTCTTACTTATGACTTGACACTTCTGACTTTGTTAGAAGCACTTATTAGTCATTCCTTGTCCGAGGACGTCCAAGAGCTAAGTGTGGGGGAATTTGATAACTGAAATATTTACATATTTATTTTCCCTTATATGATGATTTTATGGACGATATTTGAGCTTAATATAATATATTTGGGTGTAAAATAAATAGTATTTAAAAAATAAAGAAAAATATAAAAAAAGGTCAGTACTGTAGCGTTGGTCACTATTCATGACGGAATCACTGTATCAGGACGTTACTGTAGCGGATGGAGGTGACTGTAGCGGATGGAATCACTGTAGCACTGTAGCAACACGGAAAAAATACGTAGGTTTGCTGAAAAGTCATGTTCATGCGTGAAATGAAGGAAAAGTACTGTAGCACCTGTGGAAAAAAAAAAAGAGAAGCAACAGACGCACTTGCTTGCCTATATATACATGTGTGATTCTTTGCAAAAATGGAGGAGGAGAGAAGGGAGAAGCAGGCGTGGAGAATTTTCTCTGACAGTCAGAGATCCTTCTCTGACAGGGAGAGATATTTTCTCTAACAGTTCTAAATAAATTGTGTTATTTTTTATTTTTAATTTGATATATTGTATTATTTTTTTTATGCCTCCTACATGGAAGGCTTAGTATTATATTACTTTTTGCATGCCTCCTACATGGAAGGCTTAGTATTGTATTACTTTTTGCATGCTGCCTACATGGAAGGTTTTACCTCCTAAATGGACGGCTAGATTTCTCCAGTTTTTTTATGTATATTTTTGGTTGTATATTTATGTTTGAGAATTTAATATTCAAGTTTATGCAGTATTTATGAAGATTTCATTCTAGTTTTATATAATGTCAATTTATTTTTATTTTGTTTTTAATTTTATCATGTGCTAAATTTTCATTTTCCTAGGGTGATGACGTAGCTTACTAATGACGGATTGAATCTTAACTTATTAAATCTAGTTTTAATTTCTCCTTCATGTTTGAGTTTTAATTATTGTTCTTAATGCTTTCATTTGATTGGCCACCTTTTGAATGATTACAATATGCATGTTGAGACCGGAAGGAGATGTATGTGTGTAGATTCTATAATTAAAACCATGACTTGCATATGAAATAGGAATATATTCATATGAGTTGTGTAGTCTTATTGAGTTCCATAAATCTTAATGCATAATTAATTGCTTAAATTCATATAGGAATATATTGGATTAGCAATTAATTATAGAATTGCTTGACCTTGGAAGAGGCTAGTAATTAAATTAGGGAAACTCGACTATCAATCATGTGGAATAAATTGGGCTAGAATAGATAAGTGATTCAATCCGGAATTTGTTAAGTGAAATCTAATCCCTAGGACTTTTTCTCATATTTGTTTTCATATCATCTGCACTCATATTTAATTATTTTTCTTTTATTTGTACTCTCAATCACCAATTTACCGATTGACTAAATAGAATTAAAATTACCTATTTTGGTACTTAGTGATCAATCCTCGTGGGAACGATACTCTACTCACTTCTATATTACTTGATTACGACAGTGTACACTTGCACTATTTAATTGATCATCTAAACTCGTAACAGTGGGTCCCAACAAAAAACAAAAGAGATTCTCTCTTTTTAGTTTTTACCTTCAAAGCCTTTACTCATTTTTTATTCATTTCTTTTTTTAAGTATAGTCTTGATAATATTGAAAGATTGTTTGGAATAACTTAAATTTGGGTTTGGTTAGGCTTTTCTTAACTTCATAGGTTCAATTGGACATGCATAAATCAGATTGGGTATAGAGATGAAATTGTTGAGTGTTTGGAAAAGTATATATTCAATTGAGCTTATGGTGAAATAAGCTCCTTTTTTGAAAAGTCAAAAAGCGTAGCTTTTGCCTTTTCTCCCATTCTTTCTTCTCCTTCCTGCACCGTCTTTGTTCCATGCTCCAACTTAAGTTCTTTCCCAGGCACTAACCATGTTCGCATTTTAATACGCCAAAGGCAGCTTTTTTTCTTTTTCACCCCTCTTGCTCATTCATCGGGTAATATATCTCTATTATTTAATTGGTCTAGTAATAGTATAGATGAACAGCCTTCCGTAATAAATTATGGTAAATGATCTTCCTCCAAAATAAATCATATTTGTGATTCAATAAGAGACCAAATTGTACGGAACATGTGATCCAATTAGTTATATAATATTATTTCATTAAATTGTGTATTTTTTAATTCTCAAATTTCTCATTTTTAACTTTTATAAATTTTTTATATTTTCAAATTTAATTTCTCTCTTACTATTATCATAAAAGTCACTTATGCTTAAGTCAATCTAAATAAGTTTTACTTTTGCAAAAATTATTTATACAACCGCAAATCCAAATATAAATCAAATTACTCACATTATACAATCTGACTTTCACCCAAAAATAAGATTGCAAAAAAGCCAAACTGGAAAAAACTATTTTTACAATCAGTACTCTAAACCAAGGTACTGAAAACCGGACCGGGCATTGAACCGGTTGAGGCACTGGGTTAAGGGTCAGTGGTTCAGACCGGGGTCAACCCGGGGGTCAAACCGGGGGGTCAGACCGGGGTCAATTTAAAAAATATATATAATTTAAATGTTCATACATACCTTTCAAAAAACTATATGAGAGCTATTTTTCAACTAATAGTCCAATATAACCTCCTGAACCTAATACCTACAAAAATATTATTAAATATATAAGGATTTTTCCCCAACCAATACTAAAAGTATTCCATAATCCTTTTAAAGCTCCTTATAAATAAAAAAACTGTTAGGAAATTTTTTTTTTGAAAAAAAAAAAAGCCAAAATGACTTCATTTGGAGTGTAAGAAAGTAAAAAAAAAAAAAAAAAGAGGATCAAACCGTGACTAGTCCGGGTCAGGCCGGTTCACCCTGGTTATGACCGGTTCACACCGGGTCAAGCCGGGTTGACCGGTTCACTGTTCATCGGTTTTTTCCCCTCACCCGGACCGGACCAGTGACCGGTTCACCGGTTTCCGGTCTGAACCAGCCGGTCTGGTCCGGTTTTCCATACATTGCTCTAAACACACACTAATTTTAGCTTATAAGTGCTTTTAAATCGTGATTTACGGTATACGAGATAAGTATGTGAGAGTAGTTTTGTCTTGACTTATATAAAAAGCATTTATAAGTCAAAAATAAACTATCCTAAACATAAAAATTGTCATTATCTTAATATTGGAGACCTACATTAATAAACATCAAACCTATCATTCGTTTATCAACAACCTTGTTCTCTATAGAAAATGGTGGTGGATCAGAGAAGCAAAAATTTTCTACCAACTAATGAGATAAACTAGATCCCAATAGAGATGACGAAAGCTAACTTGCCGATCTTTATAAAAAAGAGACCAAAGTTCATCCACAATATCTTTAAAAGGGTTGTTGTTCGCACACTCTCTAAAGGCCGGCAACATTAATACAATCAAAGAAAACACAAACCTTCCTATAGCCTCTAGCCCAACAAATATTGAGGCCATGCCTAGCTGCTATTAATTACTCCCTCCGGTCCTAATTATAGGACAACATTTGGAAGTTAATCTTGGTCTTAATTATAAGACAAAATTTTAATTTTTGTCAATTTGTTCCCAAAATACCCCCATTGCTTTAGATAATGGTTGGATTGCCTCATGGTAGACTCATGTAGTATTTCTAAATCACCCCAATTAAATAAGGACATTTTTGAAAAATAAATAAAATTAACTAATTTAACTACTATCCTTAATTTTTTCAAAGTTAGGTAAATATGTCCTATAATTAGGACCGGAGGGAGTACGTGATAGCCAGTGGAACAGCCTTCAGTTTGCTGCTGAATTTTTTTACTTATTTCATTACTATGATTTATTAGTTTTAATAGCTTAGATTTAATATTTTATAAAAATATTATTATTATTTTATATAAAAAATTTTATAAATATGTTTAAACTATTAAAATTTCATCTAAACAGTTTAAAGTTGCAGTAGGAAAACGTTAAAAAAATCTACTTTGTAATAATCTATAAATTTATTTGTGTAAAATTATTTATGGCAAAAACATTTATATAAAACTTTTTATGTATTTTCTTATAAAATAAAAATACTCCCTCCAGTCCTTGATATTAACTAACTAGAGTGTTTTAAAAAAATATGTCAAATTAAATAACTTAATTAATTTTTTATTCTAATCAAATTAGGTAAATATATTTTATATTAAAAACTGCATGAGTAAAATTTTTATAAAATATTAAATTTGGACAATTTGATCTTAATTATACGGTGACGAGGGGAATAAAGGGAGAACTATTAAAAGCAAGGAACTTGCCGGAAAGAAAATCAGGACTGAAGATTGAAGTAAAAAAAAAAAAATTTAAGGATGCAATAAAAGAAAATATACTATAGGCAACTAATTAAAAATCAAGTTAAATATCAGATGTTGTCAGATATGTTTTCCCCAAAAAGATAAAAGATTCATTTGATTAAAAAAAAAGATAAAAGATTCAAATACTTTTAGGATTTTCCCTTAAAAAAAACCCAATGACAAATCATTTTTAACTTTTAAGAATTTTTGGGATAATATTAAACCTTTTTTTTTTAATGCATCATAACATTTGATTTCTTTTATGTTAGTTTTGAAGGGAAAAAATTAAATTAATTGTGACATAAAATCATATCTATTGAATATTGATACAAATCTGAATATTTTTCCAACAAAATATGAAAGATTTACTGTATTTTAAAGATAAAAAAAATATTTATATTGTTATATTGTGATTGATGATGTAATATGAGACGCCAATATTGTAACTATCATCAAAATTTAATATTCTTTTATTTAATAATTTAATTAACTTTGCAAAATTCCACCATTATCCTCTTCCCCTTCTTTCTTGTTCTTCCTCCCTCCAACCCATGTTCTCTAAGGGCCTGTTTGGTATGAGGAACATTTTAGGAGGGAACGGAAAGGAAAGAAAGATTGAGAGGAAACTTAAAAGAGTGAGCTGTTTGGTAGACATGGGAAAGGAACATAGGTTGAGGAAAAATAAAGTGTTTGGTAGGAAGAAAAATAATTGGGTTAAGTGGGAAGGGGGGTAAAAGACCATAATACCCCGGGCATAAAGTAATAAAATAAGTTGCAAAATGTGACGAAAATGTCATCAGAGAGAAACATAGGCTCGGCTGAAGTGAGTCTGTGTGTTGGGGTAGAAGGGAAATCGAAGGTGGTGTGGATGGCATTTGTGACGGTGAGGAGCAGGAGGGAGCTGGAGATGAGACCAAAGACACAGATGGCAGAGGTTATGGATATAGCAGGACATTGTTTAAAGACACACGTTAGTGGGGAAAGGATGACGGAGAGAGAAAAAATGCTGTGTGTGTGTGTTGGTAATTTGGGTCAGTGTCACAATGTTGTTAATTTTTTGTTTGGAGTCAAGAAAGTCTGAATGTCTATGGAAAAGTGAAGAAGAGAAGACGCTGGTCGAATTGTAGAGGAGAAAAACAGGGGGTGCCCGGCCGCCGGAGCCGCCGCCCGTGGTGGCCATTTGAGGCCGCCCAATGCTGAACACTAAAAATTTCGTCAAATATTCTACGGGTGTCAAACAATTATGAAACTTGGGGGTTGATCTTTTGTTATGGTGCCTACCATTGCTGCAAAAAATCGTTGAAAATTCGATCTCTAGGTCCCTCAAAAAAAGTTGTCGTTTGAGAAAAAAGTATGTCTGTTCGTGCCACAAAGGAAAAGGCTCAAATTGCATATATAGGGGGGCACCCCCACCCCCCCTCCCCATGGCAGCCAAGGTCACACACAAGAGAGGCATGGATTGTCCCTTGGTGCAGAACAAGTGTGTGAGCCATGGGGTCGAGTTCCTTGGTCACTTCGTACGTCGGCGCCACCCGTGGCGGCCGGCGGCGGTGGCCGGCCGTAGTGGGGCGGCCTCCGGCGAATTTTCCGGCGGACCATAAAATGTGTTGGATTTCATATAGGATGGATGGTGACACGTACTTGGGGGTTCTTTGCCCTCCCGCGAGCGAGATACTCATCAAACCCGCATCCGTTAAGGGGACTTGCGCTACCTACCCGCGATTGGATGGAAACCGCATGATTCCTAGGCTAAGGCGCGGTGGGGCTCTCGCTCTTGTGAGGACATTGTAACCCCGCTTCATGTGGGATGGATGGTGGTACGTACTTGGGGGTTCTTTGCCCTCCCGCGAACGAGATACTCATCAAACCCACATCTGTTAAGGGGACTTGCGCTACCTACCCGCGATTGGATGGAAACCACATGATTCCTAGGCTAGGGCGCGGTGGGGCTCTCGCTCTTGTGAGGACAATGTAACCCTGTTCATATGGGATGGATGCTGGCACGTACTTGGGGGTTCTTTACCCTCCCGCGAGCGAGATACTCATCAAACCTGCATCCGTTAAGGGGACTTGCGCTACCTACTCGCGATTGGATGGAAACCGCATGATTCTTAGGCTAGGGCGCGGTGGGGCTCTCGCTCTTGTGAGGACAAGGTAACCCGGTTTATTGTTGCTTCATGGGACTCTCGTGTGTGGGATTCCTCATCACAATCTCGTGGAACGGCATCCGTTGTCAGGCACTTGTAACCCCTTTGTTGCTTCATGGGACTCTCGTTCGTCGGACTCCTCCTCACAACCTCGCGGAATGGTGGTCGTTCTCGGGCTCTCGCCCCCCGGTTGCTCAGTAAGCTTGGGCGTGGCTGGATTCTTGCAATCGGGCCGACCTCGTGACATGGTTGGCGCTCGCCCCCATACTTCTCACTTGAATTCGTACAAACGGTCGTCTCATGCGTTGGATTCCCCTTGGGCTTGGGTGGTCAAGCACACCAATTAATAATGGGATTTGTGCCTTCGAATGTAGCCTTCGGGTGCTTGGCCATATGCTTGATTGTGAGGGGAATGCTGCACATGAGGCGTCGTGGGAATATTGTGGGTGTGCTGGGAAGTCACTGTGCCGGGCCGAAAAGGATTCTTGAAAGTGTTGATGGAGTATTTGATGGTAGTCCTCCCAATTGGTCCCTTTTTCCCGACGGTGTTGATGGAGGATTTGATGGTGGTCCTCCCGATTGGTCCCTTTTTTCCTGATGGTGTTGATGGAGCATATGATGGTTCCCCTCCCAATCCGTCCCTTTTGTTTCATACCCAGCGGTGTTGGACAGGCGCCTCCCGTGCTCCATCTGCCCGTGTTCCACCGAGCCTTTCATCGGACGCGTGGCCCATGGGGAAGTGCAAAGCTCTTGGACCCAGCGTATGCCGTGGACGGGGACTCATGTCCCAGTCCCAAGAAGAGCTTTAAGATATAATGTGTGACGGCCGCTCTCACCCCTTAGACCTCCTCGACGGTGGGGGGTGACCCACGACATCTTGGAGGAATGCTACCTGGTTGATCCTGCCAGTAGTCATATGCTTGTCTCAAAGATTAAGCCATCCATGTGTAAGTATGAACTAATTCAGACTGTGAAACTGCGAATGGCTCATTAAATCAGTTATAGTTTGTTTGATGGTACCTACTACTCGGATAACCGTAGTAATTCTAGAGCTAATACGTGCAACAAACCCTGCCTCACGGAAGGGATGCATTTATTAGATAAAAGGCCGACGTGGGTTCTGCTCGTTGCTCTGATAATTCATGATAACTCGATCGATCGCACGGCCACAGTACCGCCGACGCATCATTCAAATTTCTGCCTTATCAACTTTTGATGGTAGGATAGTGGCCTACCATGGTGGTGACGGGTGACGGAGAATTAGGGTTCGATTCTGGAGAGGGAGCCTAAGAAACGGCTACCACATCCAAGGAAGGCAGCAGGCGTGCAA